>CM021107.1:264755175-265029491 GCA_007115665.2 Sequoiadendron giganteum
TGAAGCAATTCTAGGATAGACATTTAAAATCTAGAATTTATCAATCCTAGGATAGTCACCAAACATTATTTTGGCTTGGTTAAAATGAATCCAATGTTTGTTGTGAAGGAAAATCTTCACTTAGCATAGAAAACTGTCATTTGGATTTAAAATTGAACCATTTGTTTGTTGTGATTGTTGGGTAATAAGTATATGTTCTCCCCTTTATTGGGTGATCAGAACACTAGACTTACTTTTTTCATTTTATGCAATTCATGTTTTATTACATCCTTTACAAGGCCTGTTGTAGTGGGAAAAAGTACTCACCCTACGGGAACGACCTAAGTGGGAACAACCAAAGCCAGGTTTTCCAACCCACTCTAATCAAAAGTGAATTTTGGGGAAACCCATATTCAACGGAAGTGAGCAAGATAACCATCCCCAAAATCTTTATTCTGAAGATTGGGAGGTCTCCTGAGGGAGTTTATCTATTGCCACACCGAACGGAAACCTTTACTACAAACCATAGTGTAGAAAGCGAGCCGTGTCAGTATCCAAACATCGTTTCAATCACAGTGCAAGGGGAGGGAAGAATCTTCCCCCAAGACACTCACCATATAATCGCCACGGATTGTTTGCTCAAGGGATTGAGAAATCTAACCTTGAGTATGCACCTGGAAAAGGAAAAAATACGGGCGTCCTCTAGGGGGTGACACAGCTGTGTGAGTCGACGTGATTTTAAGTTGTGCGTTGTGATTCCTATGATGACCTATTTGAAAACTAAGAGTGAGTCTATTTGAAATGCTTATTTTGTTCAATACCCGTGAAAATATCAAGAACATACACTCTTTGTTTAGATTTTAGGATTTACAAAACAACTGTCTGCTACTATATGCCATGTTTTTCATATTTAAATGAGATTAAGATCATCTAAAAACATCAAACTGTCAAAACCTGTTTGTCTCAGAAAAATAATTGGATATTTTAGTGCATCCCTGGTCTGTTTTGGTGCATCTATGCTATGTTTCAATGCATTCATGCTCTGTTTCGGTGAATTCATGCTCTATTTTAGCACATCTATACTCTGTTTCGACGCATTTGTGCTTTGTTTCGACACATTTGTGCTCTGTTTCGACACATTTGTGCTCTTTTTTAACGCATACCTGCAACATTCTAGCGCATAGGTTGGATCTTTTAGCGCATCTGCTGAAAATTTAGCGCATCTGTGTTCCGAGCTTGAGTAATTTTCTAACACTCAGAAATCAGTCATCTCAGTCTAGTCTTTTTCTATGCTTAGGTTTTGGAAGTCTACAACTTTTGCCAAGAAGTCCCTAGAGAGGAAGATTAAGAAGCCAAAGAAATCTCTCAGTTATAAGAAGTTATTGAAAAAGAGGAAATTTTTATACCAAAGTCGAAAGGTTTTTCTTGAACACATAACCTTTATTCATCGATATCACGACTTTGTTAGAGGTTTCACTAATGATTATGTTGTAGAACCGTTATACTCACGAGCTTTCTTTCAAAGAAGAGGCCTTTCTCAAAGGCATAATCATAGTCAGCGTATCCGTTCCTCTTACATACCCCAACCTGCAATTGTATACTCTACTCTTCCTAATCAATTTCTGCAATAGAGAACTTGAGGACATTAGGCATTTATCAAAATGCTTATTTTTTACAAAACTACGATCAAACCTCACAAAGTGCAAAATCATCTTTATTTTTTATTTTTGGTTTAATTCCCGCAAACAGGATTATCATCATTTCAATCAGGGAATCATGAGCTAAAGAATAAAAATCTCATAAGTCATAGAATCTTCATTCTATCCTAACTTTCTTATCCATCAAAATTGCACCATTTCATTCTTTTGATCAAAGTTAGTAGAAATTTGGCAAAAGATTATGCATGTTGTCACACAATCTCGAAAGCACATAGAAAGAGATGAAAGGGAAAGTACATTAAGAAAAATGGGTGATAATAGTGATAGGGAAGAGAATCCCTTTCATAATTCAAATACTGAAGAGATAACAAAAGAGAAGCTCCAAGAAGCAGAACAGGATCCCCAATTCCATACTCTTATGGAAAGGATTTTGGAACGAAACAAGGTATTTCCTTTCATTAGCTAATCAAGGAGCTAAGTTACCTGCTGATTTTGACACAGAAGCGGTTAAAGAGAATCCTGAAACCCCTCTTAATGATTTTAATGCTCTTACTCAACAGATAAAAGCATTACAAGGGAAAATAAAGGAAATCCAAGGGGGTACAACAAAGAAGTATGTTTTGGATGATATATGTCCATATCCATTTGAGAAGAGTCTTCAAATGATTCCTTTTCCAAAACATTGCGAAATCCCTAAATTTGATAGGTATAATGGGAAAACTGATCCCATTGAACATGTGAGGGATTTTTGAAATATGAGCTTAGAATTTTCTCATGAAGTTACCTACTTAATTTGATTGTTTCCACGAAGTCTGGGTGGACAATCTATGGAGTGGATTTCAAAAATCACTCCCCCCATCAGAACATTTGAGGAGTTAATAAATAAATTCATATCGCAATACTCCTACAATATCCAACACCAAATAACCATGCTTGATCTGTGTAAAGTGAAACAAAATTTAGGGGAATCCTTCACTACATTTTTACAAAGGTGGAGAAGGGTGATTGCCAAATACTCCCATCCTGTTCCTGAAACAGAAAAGATGGAGATCTTCATCGATAGTCTGAATCAAGAGATGAGTTACAGACTAAACCTTCACTGTCCTCAATCATTTGAAAAATTGATTGAAAACACGATTACAATTGAAGGTTCCTTGGTCAAGTGTGGAGTTCTTGAAACTCGATAAAGAAGGTCCAAATTCATACAACAACAACAACAACAATAGAAACAACAATGACAAGTCACGATTTTGGACTCAGAATAAAAATGTTGTGAATGATGGGGTAGTAGATGCTAACAATGTGAATGTAAAGCCTACTATTCTTAATGTATCAGGTGTCCAATGTAGCAATAATGCTGGAAATTCTAGTACCCAAGGCAATATTTCCAATCAAGGGAATGTGACCAATAATCGTGGAAATTATTTTGGCAATAATCAAAATTCAAATGCGCCCAAATCTTCATATTTTTCAAATTGACGGTGTTTCCCTTGGGCTAGTCTTTAGAATCCATTCTTAAAGAACTGTTGAATCAAAACGCTATTACACTGCCACCACAAAGAGATTATGAGCCTCGAGTTAAACCACCATATGGAATGACTCACACTTTTGTGAATATCATAGGTGTAAAGGTCATAAGACAAATAATTTCCAAGGGTTAAAGAATATTGTTCAGGATTTGATTGATAATCGTACCATCACGGTTGAGGGACACAATGACAATGATGACCATCAGGCATTCAAGGATCCTATCGCCAATTATCAAAAAGGGGAATTCTCGGGTGACAAAGGCAAGAATATTAATCATGTCTATGACACCACTATCAATCATATTTATACTGACGATCAACAAATCAATGCTATCAGAATCAAGGGTAAGAAAGAATATTGAGAGGTCAATGCTAGGACAAGGGGACAAGCCAAAATCATTGTAAAAGGAAGCTCATCTAAAGTGTCAATTCCCCCTCCAAGTCAATACAATTTGGTCGATCAACTATGAAAAACATCGGCCCAAATTTCTATCCTAGAGCTCTTAAAATTATCACCCACACATAAGGACATTCTGAAAAAGGCACTTGTTGACACAACTGTGTCTCCTGATCTGGATATCAATAAATTTCAAGCCATGGTGGGACATTTTTCCTCATCCACATGTCTATCCTTCATTGAGAAGGATGACTCATCCATGACCCATCCACATAATTCATCACTTTACCTAGAGGTCATGGTTCATAAATCCCGCATTAGACATGTCCTAATAGATGGGGGAGCCGGATTAAACATTTGTACTTTAAAATTGGTCCTCACTTTGGGATATTCAAAAGAATCTATAGATCCACAAAGGAAGATTACAATCAAGGCATACGATGATGAGGAAAGAACTTCCAAAGGCCTCATCATGTTACCAATCAGAGTGGGACCTGTTGTGAAGAATACCTTTTGTCAGGTTCTAGATCGGGATCTATCCTATAACATACTCTTGGTCATCCATGGATCCATGACATGCAAGTTGTTCCATCTACTTATCATCAATGCTTAAAGTTTCCATATGATGGACAATAAGTCACAATACCTGCTGATCACATTAGCAGTCAAACTTTCTCTAACCTAAGAGCAACTTAGAACACATTCATCCAGCATAATAGAGAGGCTTTGGCCATTTCTACCTCCAAATACAATGAAAAAGCAAGAGAAATGATAAGTAATGTTGGTACCAAGCTAAAATTGAAAGATAATGGGGTGGGAGAATATTCCTTGTCTCTCTAATCTACCCATATATCCAAGATCCCATGGTCAACCATCAACATCCATACAATAGGCTACAACAGCTTTAGCCTCAGCTTCAGTTCCCATCACCAAGTTTAATGGAGTATTTATCAAAGAAAATGAAATGGAAGATAGAGCTATCCTTGATTGGATCTATAAAGATGAAGAAGAATCAGTACAACATGTCAAGTTACCCACAGAGCAATATGGAAAAGGTTATGCAATAATGTAGCAAATGGGTTATGAAGGAAATGGCCCTATAGGTAAAAGAAAGGAGGGTATTGTTGAACCTATCCAACTAAAAACAATACACCCAAAGGATAAGACTGGGTTAGGATACGGTGAAGATAAAAAGGAAGAAGTAGTACAAAGAATGTCCAATGAGGAGTTAGCTGAAACAATTCTGAGAATTCAAGACAATAATTCTGACACTGACTCCAATGAATATGAATGGGACACCATTTTTTATGATAAATTCTAGAGGGATAAAAAGGTGGATGTCATACACAAATTTACGCCCACATTCCTACAAAGGGAAAGCTCAAGGCCTCTGCTTGATTACATTCTACAAAGCAATCATGACTCGAGTGAAAATGATTCGATTCAAAGTGAGGTAGATCATCCATAATCCTAGATCTTTCCCATAACAAAGCTAATAATAGCATCATGACACTAACGGCCAGTGATCTTACTCATCCTAATGATCCATTTCGTTTGGTCCATCCTGAACTCATTTATTGGGAACAAATTGCACCCATTGATATCCCAACTTTTCCAAATGATGAAACCATCATAAACTTCCTTTGTTCATCCCAATCGGAAACAAGTTTTACCAGGGAATCACAAGATCAGAGTTTTTGATAGGAAAGTGCCAATTTTCTCAGCTATGAAATAAATAACATAAAAGAAAGATCTAATGGTGAAAACCTAACAAAGGCAGTATTAGATCAGGAAAAGAGAAAAATAAAAAGCGTATCCAATAGTGAAAACCTTTCAAAGGCACTAGAGGATGGGAAACTTGACACTCTTCTCGAGCACTATCAGGAAAGGTCTTCTATTCTAATAGAACCAATGGAGGCACTCAATATAGGTACTACGGAATAGCCAAAATTCTTGCAACTTGCTTCATCTCTAACAGAAGAGGAAATACCAGGGTTCATAGAATTTCTCAAGAACAATCAAATCAGTTTTGCATGGTCCTACGCAAATATGCCTAGATTAGATCTAGATCTCATCATGCATCATCTATCTATCAAATAGGGAGCAAAACCTATGAAGTAGAAACTCAGAAAAATGCATCCACATGTTGCATTATTGGTTAAAGAGGAGTTAAAGAAACTTTTAGATGTTGGATTCATTCGGTCTATCGACTATGCATAATGGATCTCCAATATCATACCTGTTTCAAAGCCGGATGGAAGAATCAGAATTTGTACATATTTCAAGGATTTGAACAAGGCATGTCCTAAAGATGATTTTCCTCTGCCAAACATACATATGATCATTGATTTGACTGTTGTACATAATATGTATTCATTAAAGGATGGATTTTATGGATACAACTAGATAAGGATTGCACCTAAAGATCAAGATAAAACAGCGTTCACCTGTCCTTGGGGTACCTATTACTGGAACGTAATGCCATTTGGGTTGAAACATGTAGGAGCTACCTATCAACGTGCAATGACTACGATTTTTCATGATATGATGCATACATTCATGGAGGATTACATAGATGATCTCCTCGCCAAATCTAATACTAGGGAAGGACACATAGCTATCTTATCTAAAAAAATTAAAAGAATGGAGCAATTCAAAGTGAGACTTAATCCAAAGAAATGTGTCTTTGGAGTGAAATCTAGAAAGTTGTTGGGTTATATTGTGTCAGAAAAGGGAATTGAGGTGAATCCAACTAAGGTACAAGCAATCTTTGATGTGCCACCACCAAGGAACATTAGTCAACTACACTCTTTACAGGGACGTTTACAATCCATCTGAAGATTCATTATGCAACTGGCGGATAAAATTCTACCATTTACTCATCTCGTACACAAGAATGTTCCATTTAAATGGGAAGACAAATGTGAAGCAACATTTGATCAAATAAAGCATTATCTAATGAACCCACCGATGCAAGGTGCACCACTCATATTGTATATTTCTGCCATAGAAGTGTCCCTAGGAGCATTATTGGCACAAGAAGACAACTCAGGAAAGGAGAGAGCAATATATTACATCAGTCGAACCTTGACAAGTCATGAGCTAAATTGCACCTTCATTGAAAAATCTTGCTTAGCAGTAGTGTTCACTTCTCCAAAGTTACGACACTATATGCTAGCTCATACAATAAAGCTTGTGGCTAAGATTGATCCACTCAAATATCTTTTAAGTAAGGCAACCTTAACTGGCAAGTTAGATAAATGGGTCATGATTTTGAGTGAGTTTTACATTCATTATGTGGATAGAAAAGCTATAAAGGAACATGTAATTGCAAATCAGTTAGCAGAAGCACCAATACCAGCATAACAACCCATACACATTAACTTTCCTAATGCATATGTATTCACAGTAGCTATCAAGCAGTCATGGGCACTCTACTTTGATGGTTCCTGCACTCAACATGGTTCGGGGGCAAGGATTTTTTTCATTACTCCTCAAGAGCATACAATTCCAAAATCTTATAGGCTAATGTTCCCTTGCACAAACAACATAGCTGAGTATGAGGCACTATTATTTGGAATGAGAATTGCAGTAGACTGGAAAATCATAGAACTTCAAGTTTTTGGTGATTCACAACTTGTTATAAATCAAATGAATGACGAATATCACACTGAGGATGACAAGTTGATACCTTACAAAAGGATGGTGGACGATTTCAAGAAATACTTTGTTGATATCAAGTTCATACAAATTCCACATATTGATAATAAAGCAGCAAATGTTATGGCTAAAATCGCATCTCTACTCCAGTTGTCAAAGAATCAAGCATGTTACGATTTCCTGGTGGAACAATTGTTTTCTCCCGCCTATGACAATCTAGAAACTCAAATCATTTGCCACTTAAACAGTTCTGATTCTCCCTTGTATGGCCAAATCTATACTTACCTAAAGAATACTATTTACCTTTAGACTTGTCTAGAAATCAGAAAAGGAATTTCATTCGTCAATCCTCTCGTTACACCTTAATTGATAGCGTCTTATACTAGCATGGTCTAGATGGTACCCTCCTTAGATGTCTCTAACGAGATGAATCGAAAAATGCCTTATAAGAGGTACATGGTGGCGTTTGTGGGACACACTCAAGTGGACTAACTTTAGCAAAGAAACTTGTTAGATTGGGTTACTACTGGCCAACTATGGAGAAAGAATCATTCATCTTTGTTAAGAAATGTGCAAAATGTCAAATTCATGGGAATCTCATTCATGCTCCTGCTCAAGAATTACAACCCTTCACCACAACATGGCCTTTCACTCAGTGGGGATTGGATCTGGTTGGCAAGATACATCCATCATCTTCAAACGGACATAAATTCATTATCACAACTACGGAGTATTTTACTAGGTGGATTGAAGTTTTTCCCCTAACAACTATTACTGGTAAATAAATCTCTTCATTCATTTTGAACTATATCATCTGTTGATATGGTATTCCCAATTCCATTATCACAGACAATGGAAGACCCTTTAAAAATCAGGATGTTGATGAACTATGTGAAAGATTTCGCATCCAACATAGGTTCTCTACACCTTACTATCCACAAGGGAATGGTCAAGTTGAAGCTTCAAACAAAACAATTTTGAAGATTTTGAAGAAAACAGTGAATGAGGCAGGTCATGATTGGCATGTCCAATTAAATTCAACATTATGGGCATATAGAACAAGTATTCGCACACCAACATGTGCTACTTCCTATGCTCTGGTCTATGGAGCTGAAGCTATTCTACCACTAGATGTTGAGATTCCCTCACTTCGGGTATCACTAAAGGGGCTAATTAATGATGAACACTACAAAGTATCAAGGTTACAAGAGTTAGAGCTGCTTGACGAGCGGCGATAAAGTGCAGCTAATCATATAAAGGTATATCAACAAGTTATGTCCCGCAGCTACAATCACAGAGTCAAACCATGAGCTTTTCAAGTGGGTGACTTGGTTCTCAAAGAAAACCCTCGTAATCAGCAGGATCAAGAAAAGAAAAGCAAGTTCGAACCTAATTGGTTGAGCCCGTTCGTTATTGTTGCAGCATATGGATCAAAAGCATATTAGTTGTCAACATCAGAAGGGGACCTATTTGAAGATCCGACTAACAACATTCATTTGAAGAAGTTTTATGCCTGAAAAATATCAAAAACATTATAAAAAAGTCTTGAAGAAATGTCAAAAACAATATAAAAAGAGAAAAAATATTAAAAAAATCACCTTGATGAAAACCTGGCAAACAGGCGTCTTGGTAACAATAAAAAAATCAGGAAATCAGGAAAAAGTGCAATAAAAACAAATGGTGAAAACCTGGCAAACAAGCATTGTTTGTGATTTTGTTTGGCTCTCTCATCTATTGGGATACTTTCTGCATATCCATCTTTCATCGGCATCACATACATGCCTAGCCATCACATCTGCATCATACATCCAAACATCTTCGTGAAACAACAAGGATTTCATCATGGCTTGATGATTAGGGTTATCCTTAGCACTAGTTGTGTCTAGCAGGAGTCAGATTACAAGGTCATTAGGGGGCAATTCGCTTCTTCGAGCTTCTTGACAGACAAACAAGCAACATGTGTCAAGAATCAAAATATCATAACCAACAAACTTTTCTAATTAAAATAAGTCTAAACGACTGTTTGACAGAAAATTGAAACAAATTGGATGATCTTAATTTGAATAAAATGAATGAAAAACTTAAAGAATAAGTTGAATTTTTGTTTTGATATTTGATGGCATCATATATTTGGAGTGGTTCAATGATGTACTGAACTAGAATCACAAGGAAGGAGTATGATTTTTCTTTGCTTGTTTTATGTAAGCTAACTATTAGTATTGTACAAATTTGTCGTGGGACATGCTCTACAATGTATCATTGATGACATTTCGGAATTTGCATAGGAAAATGGTTAACTTTTGTTTGTATATGCAAACAATACTCTGGTCATCTTGGTTCAATTATACCTTGATGCTTGTATTAACTTGCTACATCAAACATCATGAAAGTAGTACTCAGGTCATCATTGGTACTAAAATCCCCTTTGATGCTTGTACTAACTTTCAACATATCAAAAGGCTCAATGATGGAAAACACATGCAACATTGGTTCATGGAATGACAAATAGGAGAATGGTTCATTACTACATTCTAGGACTGCATGATTCATTTAGATTTGCATTTTGGAGGCTA
Organism: Sequoiadendron giganteum; assembly: GCA_007115665.2. Lineage (NCBI taxonomy): Eukaryota > Viridiplantae > Streptophyta > Pinopsida > Cupressales > Cupressaceae > Sequoiadendron > Sequoiadendron giganteum. The sequence continues at coordinate 264,764,972 of CM021107.1, forward strand.
TCTAAGTAAATTTTTGAAGATTGGCAGAATTCTCGTATATCTTTTCAGACAACAATTGAGTACACTTGGACATTTATTTCATCTCATTGCATTATCATTCATTACATATCATTTCACCATGACTATTCATTTAGGTTATCATTGCATTTGCATTTTCACATTATTATTATTATTATTATCATTATTATTCGATCTTATTTAGTTCATCGTGATCATAAACCATCTTTAAATATCATATCATTCTCATGTGCATAATCATTCATAAAGTACATTGATCATTTATATCATTTCATCTCATTGCATTGTCATCCATTTTATTCATTTCACATCATCATTTTAGGTTATCACTTGCATCATATCATTATGTATTATTACATTATGTATCATTATCATTATCATTGCATTTCATCATTTCATTATCACACCAATCCATATCATCATTATCATCATTATAATCATTATTCATTTTAGTTCATATATATATATATACCATTTTCATATTATGTGCATGGCATTCATTGGTACATTTCACTAAATATTCATCTCATTTATATCATTTTGCTTCATTTTTCATCTCATCACATTACATCTCATTTCACCATAACTTTTCATTTCGGTCATCATTATCATTTCATTTCATTATCATTCATATCACCTTTTCATTTTCATCATTATTAGGTCTCATTCATATTGATCATTATTCATTTAGTTTACATCATACCATGTTCATATCATGTGCATATCATTTTTAGGACATATCATCTCATTAAAATAATTTATCATTACATCTTACATATTGCATTCATTACATACATCATAAAGGAAAATCATTTAGATCGCATCATACATCATCATACATTACATAAAATAAAAGAATTATTATTAGAATTTCATCATCATTGCATCATCATCATAAAGATCATAAACATCATAGCATATAGAAATAAAATGCATACATGAATCCATAACACATGCATATCAAAATCACCACTGCATATCATAAATCTCATCAAAACAAATGTCCAGGTGTACAAGGATATCAAATGTTTTAACAAGATATATAAAATACAATGAATAGATGTGTCAATCATCACTGAGGGGCATCTAGTCGTGGCACATGGCTACTACTATCTCCCGAGGCAGTAGGTCTCACTGGATCTCTGCTCTCAGAATCCTTGATCTCTCATCTGACTGTTTGTCCCACACTTTTGGTGGCACTCCTGGTGTGGCTACGTGAATGGGTCTATGACCAAGTACCTGACTATGTATAGGCAATCCTCCTCTTGGGTGGCACTGCCTCAAAATATCTCATCCTGTAATACTCGGCCTCCTGAGCGGTCTCCAGTCCCTCTGCCACAACCTCTCCAATAGAGGTGCTCTCTCTGGAGTCTCTCAGCTACCCCATCGTCCTGTATGCATCGCTCTCGAAATCTATCTTGCTCTGATATAAGTTGAGCTACCTGTGGGTCAAGAGGTGGTGGTTGTGCAACCTATGCCTATAGCTGGCTGATAATCACCTGTGCTTGTGCTAAATGACTCTGAAGAGTCTGAACCTCTACCTGCAAGGTATCCATCTGTCCCTGTGAAGGAGTCCTGATAGTGATCCGTGGGGCCGAAGTACTCAGCTGATCCACCACTCTCGCTGTTTGAGGCCTCATCTTGAATGGTACATCGAAGAATAACCTCTGACCTCCACCCTCGTCACCTTTGTCATCCCCACTGTCATCATCACTATCATCTAAGCCTCCTGAATCCTCCTCATCCTCATCATCAACATCCATAGCCTCCACATCCTCTGCCTCTACTAGTACCTGTGCCTATGCCCCGGCCTCTGCCTGTGCCCCAGCCTTTACCTGTGCTCATGGTTGTCGACGTTCCTCCTGTATAATTGGTCCTCCCAATAATGGGGCAGGCTCCTCTGGGCTGGTAAATCTAGGAAAGGGATGTGTGTAAAAATAAGCTGCATACTCATTTTTCATCTTTGCATCTATCACCTTTGGATGTATTGCCCAATAATCTAGCTACAGATCTGCGTAATCTACTCTAGTAGCCTCTATTGTCACAAATGGACCCCACTTTGGCACATCCTCCCGGCGCATGGCATAGTGTGCCACACCTTGCAGCATCATCTTTACTAAACCATACTATCTCAATACCCGCATAACCAGGAACCGCTCTATAATAAATGGAGTACGCCCAATCAATTATCTCGATCTAGTGCAGTAGGGAAGCTCTATATCATCAACCTCCCAGGGATCACAATCCAGATACGGTCTCCAAATGATCGTATCCAAGTCATCTAACACACGTCGTCAATACTCTAATTTACCCAGCATCGGCTGGGCAAGAGGACCTATGTAGGCATAAATGTATGGATGACCAAGTGGGCAATCTCTCCAAACAATGGGGTGGGTAATAGCAAAATGCTACCATACCCATATCTGTAACAGAGTAGCTCCACATGAAAGACTCTTCCCATTTGTGTACACCACCTGATGAAGATCATGGTACAGATGGGCAAGCATGCACGACCCCCATGCATATCTAGTCCGATGGAGAAGCATGTCCTCCAGGATCCGACTGCAACCAACTGATAGTCCCTTTGACCTGCGATCAGGACAAAGGAAACCACTGATAAACCCTGCTAACACCTAATCAGCTCAATCAAATCAAATCTTATTTGTTCTTCAAGCAGGAAGGCAAATAAATCCTAATCTATTTGTTTTTCATATCGCATGGAAACAAATTTACAACAGTCAATCGACTCAACATCCAAACAATACTATTTGTCTTTCAATTGGGAAAGCAAATTTAACAAATCTTCTCTACTATTTGTCTTTCAATCAGGAAAGAAAATTTATCAGAATTATTACTATTTGTTCTTCAACATGAGGACAAATTTATCAGATCAAGTTAATCTATCCTTGGTGACATTCAAAAGCATCAAATCAGTTGTCTAATATAGCAACAAATCATCACGAAATCATATCAATTTCACTTCAAATTTCAACAATCGGCAAAACTCATGGATACGCTGAAACAGTCCATCAATGCGCTAAATCATGAATGTGCAAATTTAATCCATGAATGCGCTAAAACCAAGGTGCAATGCGTTACTTCATCAATGCGTGATTCTATCCAATCTATGTGCTAAAATAGACCTTGAATGCGCTAACATACCTATGCACTATTCTATCACTTGTATGCGCTACTTTATCTCATCTATGCACTGATCTTGCCTATGCGCTAATCTGGCATCCTACGTGGGCATATTTCATCTATGCGCTACTCATACTATCCTATGCGTTGTTTCAAGCTATGCGCTAATCTACACATCTATGCGCTAATGTTCTTCATCTATGCACTATTTTATCACACCTATGCGCTAAACTATGGCTCGCATGCGCTAAAGTTAAAACCTATGCGCTAAAACAGAACTGCAGAAATCTTAAAAATTTAAAAAATACGATTTCAAATTCACAAGGAAGGATCAAGTCAACTTACCGGAGGTCCATACGTAGCTAGTCTCTGATGACGGCGGGCTCACTCGAATCGGTGGCGCTCGTAGTGGATTGGGATCTCGTTTTTATCTCTTAGAGCTCTAAAAATTACCACAAATTATTGTTCAAATGACAATGACTTTTCACCTTTTCCACCTTTTAAGGGGGTAAAAAGGGAAGATATTTTCATTTTTACTATATAGAGTGCTATTTCGAGAGCTAAATCACCAATTTGATCCAAAAATCATCTAAGTTCTTTCAAATCATGCGATTTATCTCTCGAGGGGGCATATAGCATCATCGGTAAATTTTCAAATTCAGGGGAAAAATTCTTTAAAGTAATGCGTAAAACACATCACTTCAAAGAGGGGCAAAATGTATACATCTAAAAATGGTCACGGTCAATCAAACTTGTTAATTAATTAAATATGAATTATTTAATTAATATTCTAAAGTCATCTACATGTAAATAAATTTAATTATTTATTTATATCGTTCATTTTTCTAATTCTTCTAGTTTAATTAAATAAATAAGTTTATTTAATTATTGCTATTTTCCTCTTAGTTGAATTAAATAAATTTTATAATTTATTTATTTGATTATCATTTTATTTCTAAAGTTTGAATGTTTAAATTTGAATTATGGAATATTCTTCTAATTCATCCAACACCTCACATAATTAAATATTGTAAATATTTAATTACATACCTTTTTTACCTCTCACATAATTAAATATTAATTATTTAATTATGGAAGTTTCTAAATTACATGTCACATGTAATTAAATAAATTTATTTATTTAATTAGGATTTATCCTCAACTTTCAACTAACTTTTTCAATTAATGAAAAGACAAAGAGCATGTTTGTCTCCATTTGTGAATGAAGATAGTTTCGTGGGTTGAAAACATTCTCCATCTTTCTCTCAACCTTCCATCTTTCTCTCAACTTCCGGAATCTCACACCGTTCATCTTGATAGGTTTGAAACTCAACTGTTGATCTTCGCCAACTAGATTCTTGCCATTTGAAAATCTATAAATAAAGGCATTTAAGCATAGATTTCATCCTAGATTTTAAGCGTAATTACCATAGTTGCATTCGAATCAGCATATCAGTATTTTAGCCATATTATAGCATTTTAGTTCTTCAATTTCATAGCTTAAATCATTAGCAATGGACATGCATTTTACATCAATATTGTTCTCCTAAGTTGTCATTCTAACAAGCTACTGCTTAAACCAACTGAGAGCTAGTATCTTGAATCAAATCCTTGGAGATAAAGGACAATGGGATGAATTTGAAGGAGTTGTTATTTAGAGTTTGCATTTGTCTTTTCTAAATTAGTTTCTTTCAATCTAATGTTTCATTGGTGTGTTAGTTTACTTTCTAATTAATCCACATATTCTAACAACACATAAACAACCCATGCCTGAAGTGGTTTACAAGAGTAAAAATATGGCCAAGGATTGCAGTGAACCTACCTTCCAATGTCACATATCACATTATCACCTCGACAATATTCGCCCAGACCTTCTTGAGACACTTTCGCCTATAGCCCCAACTTTCCAATTTGATGAGTTTCTTCCATTCGTCATCTTTGAGGAATTAAGCCATAGCCTCCTCATTGCTCTTCTTATCCTTAAAGAACTTATGGCCAACCATCGGCAACCTAGTCATAGTAGCGGTTAGCTCCTCATTAATATCAACTTTTAAGCCCTTAAACTGAAGCTTCTGATTATGCCAACAAGAAACGAATTTCGCTGAAGCATTTGGGTCATACCCATGCAACCTTTCTAATAATAGCGTAAAATTCCCATGCTGGAGAATACTCCAAATTTTCAACTTTTTCCTCAGGATCACACAAGAATATAGCTCAGTTCTGCTCCTATCACCTCCCATTTCCTCAAAAACCAGATGAAGAAAACCCTTGTAATTACCTTTCAATTGAAATCCAACAAGCCAAATAAAACCCAAAAAGCGTGTGAGCCGAGAATTAGTACTTAAGAATAAATGATGCCACCACATGCACATAACCAAAACCATCATTCCTTATTAAGATCCTAGCTTTCTCAAGAAGGAGAGTGCTTTCCTCCCATGCATGAAACTCATTAAGCCTGACAACCTCGTTGGTGAAAAATCTGCCAAAGAATTCCCTTCTCAAAACATTTGGAAACACAGGTCTCCTCACAAGAACTTAACATCATTATAGTATCCTTTAGTAATTGATCCACATTCCGGCTGGGCTTATGGGTGCCACGTAGATAGTTGATGATGTTTAAAGTGTACCTTCGACCCAAATTTTTGAGTAACCCCTATCCACAACATATTTGATGCTTATAAACGTAGCCTCCACCTCATCATAGTGATTTGTCTAATTTCCCAATGGGAGTGCCACTGCAACTAAAATTCTGCCATCTTCATTCCTCAACACCCCCCCACAACTTGCAGGCCCAAGGTTACCCTTGGTTGCCCCGTCAAAATTGACTTTAACCCACCCTGCAGGGGGTGGTTTCCACTTAGTACTCAATCTAGTGTTTAAGTTGGACTTAGACCTCTCAGAAAGAACAGAGGAGATCTTCCAATTGGAAATCACAAGAAGGTCATACCCGGCCAAGCAAGCAAATGGAGCACAACAAGGTGACTCTTGAACCCAATGAAAGAAAAATTCTCCAAGATTGCCCACCGAATTTTAATGAATAGACTACTAGCTTTAAGTTTAGAATCACAGAGGATTCTATTGTTGCATTCTTTCCAAATTCCCCACACAATATGCGGGGCCATAAGATCCTAGAGCCACCTAAGAGTAAAGGAGGTGGAGGGGAACTTCCACTGGTCAACAAAATTACCAAGGGAATCTGAGAAAACCCAATCCAAATTCCAAAGGCCTGAAAATTTACTCCAAAGAAGAGAGGAAAAATCACACCCAAGGAAGATATGGAAATCACTCTCAGCATTAGCTTCACAAAGAACATGTCTATTCAAAATTGCAAATCCCCTTCTATAGAGATTATCCTGTGTTAGAACTTTACCTTGCATGAGTAGCTAGATGAAAACATTAACCTTGGGGATCCGCATCTTGTTCCATAATTTCCCCCAAAATGGAAAAGAGTCAGGCTTATCCAACAAATTAACAAAGGCAGAGGCCACCGAAAAATTACCATTAGCACAGGGATCCCAAATAACCCTATCTGGTCTAGGAAACATGGGAATACGAACATTGCACAAGAAATCCTTTAACACCTTCAGCGATGGGTCCCAATCCTAGAAATTCTTCCATTTCCCCATTTTGAAAATAGTCAGCCACCCAAATGCCAAAGATACGTTTGCAAATAGCAACAATAAGAGGGGCCTAGGGGGAATTAATCAATAGTTTAAGGTCGCACCAATTATCCTCCCAAAAAAGAATTCTGGAACCATAATCCAATAGCCACCTAACACCTTCATCAATTGAGTCCCTGTAAGGAATGATATTTCTCCAAAAACAAGAACCAAAAGGTAAATCATCAAAAGTCAACATATTCCAGGTTCTCCCAAAGCCATGCAAATATTTATTCCTGGCTAGAGGATCCCAACCAGCATCCCCATTCAGGAGCCTCCAAACATTCTTAGATAATAAATCCCTATTGAAAGCTTTTAAATTCTTGATACCAAGACCACCCCATTTATTTGGCTTACAAACCAAATCCCAAGCCAGGAGAGGAATTCTAGCTTTGGATTCAACTCCCGACCATAAAAATCTTCTCATGATTTGTTCCATTTTCTCCTCAATTTTGATTGGAATTCTACAAAGACTCATTGCATACAAAGAAAGATTTTGAAGAGTAGAGGAAATGAGTTGCACCTTCCCCTCTTGACTGAGAAGCGCCCCTTTTCCAACCCACCAACTTTCTACTGAACTTGTCCAACAGACCCAGACAAAAAGACTCTGGAATCTTGGAAATACACAAAGGAAGTCCCAAGTAAGTAGACGTAAGCTCACCCCTATTACAAGATATAATCCTAGCAATATTTAATTGCAAGGCTTTAGGGGTGTTGAGGAAGAAAATTCTACTCTTATGAAGATTAATACGTTGTCCAAAAGCCTTCTCATAGGACTCAATCAGCCCCTTCATAGTTCTGGCTTAACGAATAGAGGATTCACCCATCATAATAGTGTCATCAAAAAATTGTTGATGAGTGGCATTCTCACATCTGGAGGAGGGGGAAAGACCCTTCAGAGCCTTGGTTGACAGAGCCTTCTAGATATTTCTACCAAAAGCCTCTGCCACCAAAATGAAACACAACGAAGAGATAGGATCTCCCTGCCTCAAGCCATGTGAGATCTAGAAAAAAATAAGAAAGAGAACCATTCACCAGCATAGCAAAAAAAGGAGTTGAGATGACTTGTTCCAAAAGTTGAAGAAACTTTCAATAGAATCCAAAGTGTTCCAATACCGCAATCAAGAACCTCCATCTCACCCTATCATAAGCTTTGAGAAGATCCATTTTTAGGAAGAAGCCCAGCTTCTTGTTAGCATTGAGAGAGTGAGAAATTTCATGGACAGTTATTATAGAGTCCAGTATTTGATGTCCCTTAACAAAGCCACTTTGATGTTTTGATATTAGATCAAGGAGACACTTTTGTAATCTAGTAGCGGGCACCTTCGAAAAAAATTTATAGATGGAGTTATAGAGACTAATTAGGCGGTACTCACCAAAGCTATTAGCATCAGTAGACTTGGGGATCAAAATAATAAAGGTTGCATTCAACTCTCTGAGTAATCTTCTAGAGCCAAAGAATTCCTTAGTGGCATTAATCAAATCTTCCCCAACAATCTCCCAGCACGACTGAAAGAATAGAAAAGGAAATCCATCAGGCCTAGGGGCCTTATTCCCTTCAAAAGAAAAGACCACATCCTTGGTTTATGTTGTAGAGGGGATAGCAATAAGCTCCATGTTCAGGTTCTCTACGACTAGATGGGGAATAACTTCCAAAGAAGCCTCCACACAATTTTGGTCCCACACAAGATCATCCTTGAGCAGATGCTAAAAAAACATAGTATTCGCTCTCCTAATAGCCTCCTCATCCTCCAACATCATCCCATCAGCCATGACTGGGGAGATCCTATTGGATGTCTTATGCCTGAGGGTGGTAAGGTGAAAGAACTTGGAATTACAGTCCCCAGACTTTAACCAGATGGCATGAGAATGTTGCCTCCAAAAGTCTTCCTCATTCGCAACAATATCATGAAGCTAAGCAAGAAGACCATCCTCCTACAACTAGAGATCCCCTGATAAGCCCTTCAATTGGATGGCTTCCTGAACAATGTACAGCCTTTGAATAATAGAATTCTTGGAGTCAAAAATATGACCGAACAACTCTCTATTCCATTTATTGAGATTTCTTTTCACAAAAGCCAACTTCTTGGAAACTCTGAACATCACACTCCCATCAATATTCACTTGCCACCAATTCCTAATACAGACCTTAAATCTAGGATCCCTCAACCACATGGCTTCAAACCAAAAAGGAAAACATTTCTTACCTCCAAGCCTATCAGCCACAAAAGAGATAGGGAAGTGGTCAGACCCACATCTCGTAATCATGGATAAGGAGCAAGCAAAATCCACAAACCACGAGGCCAACATCAAAGCTCTATCCAACTTGACTTGAATATTATTAGCACTGACACGCCTGTTGGACCAAGTGAACTTGGCCCCTATCATCTTCACATCAATATGAACATTCTCAAATCCAGACGCCTATTAGGATTAACCTGCGACCCACCCACTTTCTCATTGTCACAAAGGGGAGTGTTGAAGTCTCCCATCACCAACCAAGGGCTATGAAGAAAATTAGTCTGAAGACACCCTAGATCATCCCACAATTTTTTCCTTGCCCTCTTCAGATTAGGAGCATACACATTGGAAATAACCCAAGAGTAAGACTTCCTAATCAAAGTAAACTTCATCTCCACATGATTAAAGCCATTCATAATCGAGAAACCTTTAATTATCCTAGCATTCCAAAAGGTAGCAATGTCACCCGAAGCTCCCTCATAGCTAACCCCATGAAAGCCACAGTCCTTAAAGAAGAAATTCTTTAAATATTTTAACTTATCAACTTGCATTTTCGTTTCTTGAATCAACAATATGTCCAACTTATGATCCTAGACCAAGTTCTTCAGGAGGTCATTCTTTAGCACATTATTCAACCCCCTGATATTCTATTAAATAATCTTCATTTGCACAAGGAGGGGGTTCTCTTAGAGCAGAGTTCAAAGAGAGTCTTTTGAACCCCTTCCACAATATCCCACTTGCAATCCCTCTCCTTGCTTTTCTGCAGAGAAGGTCTCCCTTGACCCTTCTGTTTAGACCCACAGTCCGCTTTCTTCCTTCTCATGGTAATACCTTTGTGGGGTTGAGGGGGAGGAGAAGAAGAGGATATCTTCTTCCTACCCCTCACTGGAATATATCCTTCATCATCCTTACTCCATGTGTCTACAACCACCAAAGCGCCCCCATCACCCACAAACCCAGACGCGCGATCCGGGGGAGGGGATGAGGCAAAATTTGGCTCCAAGACAACACATTTAGGGGAGCACAAAATATATGAAACATGATCCATAGATTGGCTAGCAGTCTTGTCGACAACCTTGTCACCCTCTGGCTGAGGGATAGAGTGATCATCACTATTATATTCTCCCTCCATGACTTTCCTAGCTACTAATTGATCCTGCACTAGGGGGGGCCAAATTCCCCTTAGCCTTCTTTACCTTCCAAACTTTAGATTGAGGGGCCACCTTGGGCATATCCACCTTAGCGGGGCAATCCTTAGCCCGGTGACCCACTTTTTTGCATTTGAAGCATGCAAACGGAAAATTTTCAAAGAAAATTTGTTGCTTCCAAGAGCCCACCTTTGAGTTAAGGTGGAAAAAAATAGGCATCACAACATCTTGATCAATCATAACACAAAATCATGTTGCAACTAGATGCCTTCTAGAGAGGGTGGCCTCATTTATAGACACTAGTCACCCAAATAAGTTAGACACTTCCTTAAACACTTCATCATCCCAATATTCCGTAGGTAGGTTCGACAACTTCACCCACAAAGGGGCAAAATGAAAGAGGCACTTAGAAGAATAGGTGAAGTTGGTGACATAATTAAATAAATAAGGTTTATTTAATTAATTTGGAAGAATAATATTTAATTAGGATACTATTAAATAAATAAGATTTATTTAATTAGTTGGAAATGATGATTGATGAAGAATTAATTAAATAATGTTAAATTACTTAATTAATAGTAGAATACGAAAAATGATAATAATTAAATAATAATGCATTATTTAATCATTTTAGTTGAAAAGTGTTGTTCATAGGTCAGGACAATTTTGGGTATCTACAAATACCAAGCTTGTCGACCATGCTTGGGATCTTGGTATTTCATATAATAGTTCCATGCCACTAGGATAGTCGAGAACAACTTTGAAAGTTCATAGTTCCTCTTTGAGGGCCTTTGTCAAAAATCAATTGTTGCATTTTAAACCAAGGCTTCACATTATTATTTTTTAAACACTCAAGGTGGCAAAGACATTGTAGATATATTAAATATAAAAAGTGGATACAATTTTTTAATTACAAAAATTTCATTAGAAACTTCCATGTGACCTAGCATTAGCAGAGGAGACTGGCAGTGGAGGATCATGATGGTCCAAGGAGGCCCTTAATTGGGTGCTTGAGCAAGAGGTGAATTAAACTGAACAAAGTAAGAGTAGAGATGAAAAGGGCATCATCAAATCCTTCCTCCAAAACTCCAGACTCAGTAGTGACTCATTTATTGTATCATAGACTAGACCATACCTCATAACAAACAAGGCAAGAGCTTGCACTATAGAAGAATCCAGTTCAACTTTGGGAAAGATTCCATCAATAGGGGCTAACCCAAATTCAAAATTATTATGCTCAAACTTGGCTCGACCCTAACGAAGAAATAAAGTAAATGGAAGGTTGAAAATAATATATTGCCTGCACCTTCGCCAACTCTTTATCCATCAAAATATCCATGCAATTGGACAAGAAAGAATAAGCTACCTCAAAAAATAGAGCATGTGGGTTATTTTGAAGCTATTACCTACCCAAAATTATTTTGATAGCCTCCTCAATAGGCACACAAGGAATAGTGAATACCCTACCCAACTTTTCTTTATTGTATACATTATTGCTTCTTTTCTCCTAGGAAAAAATTTGGGTAGCATGATATGCCATGAAGACTCCAGAATATCACAATGAATAGAGAAGAGATAATTAGAAATTAAATATGTTATAAACAATATGAAGAACATCAAGTTGGTGAAGTATATATATCTAACAAAGACATCAATAGTCAACACTTATGTTTTGATTTAATTCACCACAAGACACGCATGTTGATGTGGCATAATGTTATTACAAAAAACATAATGTTTATATTCTTATTAAAAATATAACATAACTAGTTACTATATTAACAATAAAAATATGGCACGTAATGCCACATGTTACAATAGTGCATGGTCGCATCTTTGTAAAGCTCAGAGGTTTATAAAACTACAATGGCTTGAGAGAATGTGATGCAATGTAATCTTGACAGGTGGCTGACAACTAGAATATGATAGTGACCATTCACAAAAGATGAGTCATGACTTTAAGTGATTTAATAACACACATGAATTAAAGTTCAAACATCAATCTTTGTAAATCTAACGACTCTAGGTTGATTCCAGAGGTTTGAGTTTGCAAGTCTACCACTCTAAACATTTCATTCTGGAATGCAACTACAGTCGTCCATCCAACATTCATTGAATAGAGAAATATTTTTGTACATCAATTTTAATTTTTTCCATTATATTAACATTATATAAACTTAAATAATATCTCATTAGTCTGGACTGGCATCTAGTTTCAGGCAGAGTACTTTGAAGCATTGAAAAGATACAAGAATTAATTGGCTTGTTGTACCTTAATAATTATCAATATCAACTCACAATAAACTTCTCATACTTCTTATCAAAACTTATAAATTTGCTAAGTAACTTAATCATTATAATTTAACATTTGATATTTTCACCACCCACATTATGATTTTCATTCACATACAAGTTTAATTTTTCATGAAAATATTTTATTGGTTTGAATACAAGTTTAATTCACCATGAAAATATTTTATTGGTTTGAAAATAGGTTTAATTCACCAATGGAAATATTTTATTGGTTTCAACATAGGTTTAATTCACCAACAAAAAATATTGTATTGGTTTTAATATAGGTTTAATTCACCACAAAAATATTTTATTGGTTTGAAAACATGTTTAATTCACCAATGAAAATATTTTACTGGTTTGAAAAAAGGTTTAGTTTGCAAATGAAAATATTTTATTGGTTTGAAAAAAGGTTTAGTTCACAAATGAAAATATTTTATTGTTTTCAATAAAAGTATAATTCATCAAGATTTCTACAAACTTCTAGTGATTACAAAAGATTTGCCAATTGAATTTATAGTTTATTCTCAAAAAAAGAAAAAAATTGCCAACAATTTTTTTTTTTTTTTTAGAATAATACAAGATTCGCCTGGTTTTTATACCATTTCCTAGGGGGTTTCTTAAAGTTATCCCTGAATCAAACCCTATTTTGGTCTTTCGAAATTCGTGGATAGCCTTATTTTTTGATATATTTGAAGTAGGAAATGAAAATGCTTTGAATGAGAAATAAAGATATGGGATATGAAAAATCCTAAATATACTATGCTAGCACTTAGGATTTTTTTAAATAAAAGTGAGAAAGAAAAAATATTGTAGGAATAAAATCAATTGGATGCTTGTGAAAATCTCTGTATAAAACTATTATTTCCTTCTTTCTATCGCTTTCCACAATCTTATGAAGATATTGTTTGGAAATGCTAAACAAAATTATAACTTGCTAGTTTTGCTTGAGGATGATAGAAAAAACAAATCATATTGTCAAAGTGAGAAGTTAGAAGTGAAAAATATTTCTTGGACTTGCCAAAGTGGGAAGTTTTAAGTCAAGACATGGTTCAAAATCATATACAAAGTTGTTAATTCCCTAGCTATCAGTGAGACCAAGGAAAAGTAACACCTAAATAGCCACTAGATTCATGAATTTTAGTGGGATTTTAGTGCATCACATGAATTCATGCACGTTGTGGTCCTATTTGGAAAAAATAGATTCAAAAAACCTAGATCACCATAAAAATACCACAAATATAGAGTCCAAGTGCTAAAATTTTACATTAAGATATTTTATAGGGTGATCCCACAATACTGGTTTACAATTTTTGGCCAAACTAGACACTGAACTGATTTTTTCTAACTAAATCTTCACTTTCGGGCACCTATAGCGGCTAAATCGTGGGGAATTTGAAGATGATGCAAACTAGTGATTTGTGACATTTTTTCTGTAGATTCTAAATATATATTTTTTTTAAAATTTGGAATCAGATTGCACTTCTTTTTCCATCTCCTTGGAAAACTAGTTTTTTTTAGTAAACACCATTTTTAAGGAGTGATGCTCACTATATACAACATATTTTTTTTTCATGAAGGATAAAATTCTATTTTTTTTGAATTTAGATTTGTAACTATGATATCTAGAGATTTCATTTGGTTTCATAGTGTTTTATTGAATATTTTTTCCTTAATCAAGATTCGAAGTCAAATCAGTTACAATTCATACATAGGCAGACCGTATACAACATAAATTTTTTTGTATGTATCGAAATTCAAAAAATTTTGTTGGATCAAGTATTTCAATATTTAGTGCACTGATACTTTTCAAAAAAAAAAAAAATCTGTTATTTTTCCACATGTGCAGAACAGAGAGCTTGATTTTCAGTGAAAAACCTATGTTTAATCAGACTAAACAAACAAATACATAATAAAACAAAAACACATTAAAATTATTTTCATTGGATAGCTCATTCTAAGGACTACCATCATCCAGTTGGGTCTGATACTTTTGAAGATGAAGAAGAGGAAACTTGTAAAGACTATGAAAGAGTACTATTACCTAATTTTTGAAACTAGACTTGAGATACTTGTAAAGACTATGAAAGAGTACTATTACCTAATTTTTGAAACTAGACTTGAGATAAATAGGATGAGTTGACTAGTTTCTATAATTTTTCAAACTATGTGAAAGAATTGGTTCAATCCTACAACTATGGAATTGATCCCTATTTATTTACAAACTTGATCTTTTCTATGGAATCAACATTTTTGTTATGGATTTGATTGTAAATTATTTAAATCTTATGTACTTACAAATAGATATTTATGTTTTCAGTTGTAATTTAAAAATTTGGTGGCATTAAGGGACATCATTTGAAACCTGCTATGCATATTTGCTTAGATAAATCTTGTTGATTGGTGTAATGATCTTGATCAATTTGTTGGAAGGTAACAACAAACAAATACATCATTTGGTTGTGATGATGTTAAGACTTTTGGACTTTGATGTAATAATGTGGAATATAATGGATATTAGGATGGTCTAATGTAAGAACTAGAGTTTTGTCATCTACCAAATACAAGGATTGATGTGAATAGTTAAATAATGGCTAAGAGATAATCCCTTATGACTAATAGATGCAATGGGATTGTCTTAGTGATGGGCAAAGTGGGGATTGATACAATGATCCAAATGACCTAAATGGGTGTCCTTTTATACTTGTCCTAGGTAAACAATTTTTTAAAATAGCATGACAATTTGCACAAAATAACTAGTTGAAACTAGGTTGGATTAGTCTTGGGATAAAATTTGGATTTCAAAAATTTGGGTCAATCTTGTAGCTTCATAAATGACATAATAGATCAAATATGCACTTGTACTTTTAAATATGATAAAGGAAATGTAAAATTAGGATCCAAGAGTTGTCTAAGTAGAAGTTAATATTTGTTTTTAATAAACAACATGAGTATGGTGAATAAAAATGCTAAATCCATTAAAATCATAAACTGGAATAATGTACTTTAAAGATCATCCACAAAGCAAATATAAAACAAAAATAAAAATACAAGATATACACTTTTTGCCACTACAAATTGAACCAAATATTTTCTAAAAAAAATCAAAAATCAAACTCAATAAATATTTTCATTAATAATATAATTATTTATCTCCCTTTAACTTACCTTTAATTTTTTTTAGATTACCTTTAAATTTAATCTTTCTTCCCTCCATTGACATTATGGAACTATATCTTTGATCCAACCATTTTTCTTTTTTATTAATGAAAAACAAGCTCTTAACAAATTTTACAAACATTGTAGATAATTATTTATTCTGAAAAATATATAATTATGCATTTCAAACATAAAATTAGATAGCAATCAAAAATTTGTAAATAATTATGATTAGAGTGGTCCCCCTAAACCACAATTTATTGATAATTTTTTTTTTAATTTAGGTGAACAAAATAGACATAAAATTTGTAAGTTACTTAACAAAGAATTAAACGAAAATTTGTTGATAAACATAATAAAAGTGGTCCCTTAAGTTGCAATTTACTAATAATATTTTACTTCAAATTTAATCTTTCTTCCCTCCTCTATTCCATAGCATTTTATTTTTAGCTCTTCAATCCTCTTAGAATCTTCATTGACATTATTGAATTATATGTTCAATCCATCCATTTTTCTTTTTCATTAATGCAAAATTAAGTTCTTAACAACTTTTTCAGGCATTGTAGATAATCATTTATTTTAAAAAAGATATAATTACGCATTTCAAACATAAAATGGAAGAATAATAAAAAATTGTTGATAAATATAATTAGAGTGGTCCCCTAACTGGCAAGTTACTGAATTTTTCTTTTTAATTTTAAATGAACAAAATATACATAAATTTTTTCCAGTTGCTTAAAATGAAGTTAAAAAAATAATTGTTGATAAACATAATAAAAATGGTCCCCTAATAATATTTTCTTAAAATATTTAAGTAAACAAAATATACATGAAATTTTCAAGTTGATTAAAGAGCGGTTAAAGTGTAATTATTGTTTGATACATATAATTATACTTGTCCCTCTAAACCACAATTTAATGATAATTTTTTTTCTTTAAATTCAGATGAACAAAATATGCATAATTTTTTTGAGTTACTTAAAAAAAGTTAAAAAAAATTGTTGATAAACATAATAAAAATGATCCCCTAAACTGCAATTTACTAATAATAATTTTTTTAAATATTTAAGTAAACAAAATATGCATGAAAATTTATAAGTTTGTTAAGAATGGGTTAAAGTGTAATTATTGTTTGATAGAAATAAAAGAAGGGCATTGGATGGAAGAAATGAAGAGGCATTCTTGTTGTTTGTCTTATCTCATATTGATGTCATGGTTTACGATAGTCAACTGGCAACTACTTTTTCACTTATTTATTTACTTTCAGAATTTATCTAAATGTAATCATCACCCTTAGACAACGTCCCGCATTAACTCACATTATCTCTGGACAATATTTACTTTCACGTTACTTTCGTGCCCACAACTGGAATTATGGCTTGTTAAGACGCAAAAGAAGACCAATTTTTTACTTCACTAAACAATTCGCACGTTCTTCAAACAAATCATTTATATATTTTATTTTGTAGGCCCGACTGGGCATTATTTATTTAATAATAAAATTCCAAGCGAACGAGTTTTAATCGACGTTGGTTTCACGGTGGTTAAAAATGTTGGATTTTCAAAACCTTTTTGACCCCAAGAAATAAAAAGTTGCGTGTTGACTTGCATTAGAGTACGTGACACACACCAACAAAGCCAAATCTTTTTATTTTATATAGAGTGGACTAACTATTAAAGCAACGAATTGCACCTTTTTATTATTATTGTTATTTAATTTGTTTTAGTCGTAGAAAAGTTTTAAATTGCATTACCCTTAGATCATTGTTCCAACTGAAGAGACGATGCATGAAATCCAGATGAGATTTGACGTAAAAAGTGTGCAGGGATTAATGGCGGAGTAAGGAAACGTGAAATTAGGCATTAAATACGGTGGAGATACAAGTACAAATGTATTTGGTCAAGCCATTTAAAATTCGCTTCAAGTGAAAGATATAGTGAAGCTGTGGCTAGGTGATATGACATTAATGTTTAGTGTGCCAAGGGCGTAACATGTCTTCTCATTCATTATGCTTCCTTTTCCCCTCCAAAAACAATGAGTGCTAATGTCCCTACCACCAACGTAAAAAATCATTTAAAACTTTGATAAATCGCCATAATGGTCAGTTTTAAGCAAAGCGAATGATTATGCAGAATCTTGGTGTAAGAAAGTGGGGATCGATAGCTAGCTAGATAATCTTGCATGGTTGGTTGGCATTGAGTTTTGTGCCCACGAAGGCCATTCCATGCCCCCCCCTTTGCCCCTTCCCTGATCCCACTTTACCCCTTTCTCTCTCTTGCCCCTTCCTCTCTCTCTCTTGCCCCATCACATCCCACTCTGGGTACTTACTCTTCTCTAAGAAAAAAGCAACGTCCACCCACAAGATAGATCAAGATCACGCCGCACGTAATACGAATCCTAAATCAAAGGACGCCCTAGGGAGCACTAAAATAAAAACAAATCTTAAGATAAGTCACCGGCAGCAGGCGTGTAGGCGAAGGAGCGGAGGGACTGAAGCGTGGGACACGTGTCCGTTTACTCGTGAGTTTAACAGCCATGCGATTGTACCTCCTCTTCTTCCTGCTCATGCGCGGGACACGCCGGTCGTGAAGTTCACGAGTTTGCTCATCCTCGCATGATACATCACGTAAGCCCCATGCCATTAACTACCGAGCTACTTTCTCTACCTATTCGCATCTCTCCATCGTCAGCAAAAGCCGGAGCAGCTGACGGATTCAGGTGTTTTCCCACTTCCGACTTTGCCTCGCCTCGCTGGTCTAATTGCCGTCACGTGACGCCTGTTTTTACTGTCCCAGTGCTGTTACGGACATCACCTATCTGCGTGTTTTATTCAACACGCGGCTTGATTTGTATCGTCAGGTATCAACTGGGCGGTCAGGTCAGATTCATTCCAAACATACCGGAATTGATCCACAGAGCCCCGTTAGCAGTTCAATAGTTAGTGTAATCATTTCAGTACTCAGGCACTTGTGCTCTGTTCACGTCAGCTAGGTATTGGTTGGTATGCAACGTTTTCATCAGCCACACTGTTTTCCTGCAAATTTAACGTCACACGTCAGCAAAAACCTAATTACTGGAGACTCTGGCCTGGCTGCCGCATGCCACAAAACGCGGGAACGATTGCGTCTACGCCAATAAAACCCCCGTTCCCTCCCTCTCAATCAAAGGCAGGGGGGGAATTTCATTAAAATGTCAAATTTATTGCGCGATCGACCTTTCTTCTTTTAAGCGCTTCTTGCATGTTAGGTTTTTTGAATCCACATCTTGCATGTTAGGATTTTGAAACCATATCTTGCATGTCAAGCATTTTTATCCACATCTTGCATGTTAGGCTTTTTGAGTCGACATCTTGCATGTTAGACCTTTTGAATCCGCAAATGTGGGTAGTGGGAGTGAGTGAGTACAAATACAAAAGTGGAGTTCACGTTGTTAACGGAAATGGGACATGTTGAGCAGAAATAGTCCAGCAGAAGCGTGAAACCCGGTTGTTGGCTGTCCGCTTGTACGAGATTATTATTCGAGTTGCAGATCTGGCAGAGGGTAAGCAGATTGTTATTTAATCATTAGTTTCAATAAGTATGAAATTACAGACACGTCATTACAGCTGTGATGGCGGACGAATGTGCAACAGTAAGAGTATTAAATGGGGAACACGTAAGGGGCTACATGAATGTACGGAACGTCCATAGTTTCTTCAAAAGCTTTGGAATCTGAATACACTGTTACACCGTTTGTAGAGGAATTTGTCAGCCAATTTGAGCAGCTTGCTTTTTGTACGGTCTCCCGATTGCCATTTGCCATACAAATTGTTATTCAGGTTAAATTTACGGGTGCAAATCGGTCCTTTAAAGTTTCCATTATTTTCAGGGGTTCAATTTCATGTGGGAGCATGATGAGAAAGACTATCTAAGGGTTGCAATTAAAGGCAAATCCAGGATTTTGGTCGTTCAATTGAGAACCAGGTCGCACCATCTTAGATGTGAGACAGGTAGGTGGGTTGTCCCCAAGGAAGCGTGGGAGCAAATAACTTGTATTTTTCACAACAAAGGGATCGTTGAGACTAAATCACACTTCATCATTGAGTGTGTTGCTTCATTGTTTTTTTGCTCCAATTTACCCACACAAGTGTGGACTTTATCTTTGCACGTGTGGACCTAAACTAATGCAAGGCCCTAAATTGTAACTCATAGATTGTGGACTGTTATAACTGGCTCATATTGATTTATAATTTTCAAGTTCTTGTAATAATTAGCAAGGTTTATGAATATGTTGAATTGTGAGGGTCACATTCTCCTTAGTTAGAACCCTTGTTGGACTAGTTTTACAACATTGGGAGAAATATTCAAAGACAATAAGCAAGTGTACAATGGACCTAGGAGGATAAGTGTTGATGTAATCATTTAATAATATTGGATTCGTTTATTCCTTTTGTAAATCAAAATCTAGATGTGCTCAATAAATTCTTAGATTGTTTCAAAATGAATAAATTAATGCTCTTATATACTATAACCAAGCACATAAATCAACACAAGGGTAAACCCATAATAGTGGTTTACAATTTTGATGTGGAAGGAAATTTGTAAAAATGTTCACACATTCAAAATTTCAAGTTTTAAGGGGTTTGAGCGAACTAGAAGGTTCGCACGAACCCAAAAGAAGGGTTTGATCAACCCCTAGTTCGAGTGAGCCCCCTTTTGCATGGTGGGTTTGCTCGAACCCTATGATGTCACGTTTCTTCATAGAAACGAATGGAAAATTCAAAAAAAAGGGGGGTTCAAGCGAACCCCCCTTTGATTGAACCCCCTTTATTTCCCTTCTCCCCCTCTTCCACCAAATTTTACCAATTTTTGCCCTTCAAATCTTGAGTGGACGATGAAAACGGAGACTTCACAAACCCAACTAGAATCAAGTAGTCCTCGGAACGAGCTATCCAATGAATATAATTTTAATATGTTTTGGTTTTATTATGTATTTGTTTTTTTAGTTTTATAGCTATGATGGCGGACGAATGTGCAACAGTAAGATTATTAAATGGGGAACACGTAAGGGGCTCCATGAATGTACGGAACGTCCATAGTTTCATCAAAGGCTTTGGAATCTTAATACACTGTTACACCATTTGTAGAGTAATTTGTCAGCCAATTTAAGCAACTTGCTTTTTGTACGGTCTCCCGATTGCCATTTCCCATACAAATTGTTATTGAGGTTACATTTACCGGTGAAAATCAGTCCTTTAAAGTTTCCATTATTTTCGGGAGTTCAACTCCATGTGAGAGCACGATGAGAAAGACTACTTAAGGGTTACAATTAAAGGCAAGGCCAGGATTTTGGTTGTTCAATTGAGAACCAGGTCGCACCATCTTAGATGCGAGACAGGTAGGTGGGTTGTCCCCAAAGAACCCTAGGAGCAAAGAACTTGTATTTTTTGAAAGAAAGGGGTCGTTGAGACTGAATGACACTTCATCATTGAGTGTGTTGCTTATGATGATATTTGTATCTAGTATGAAGACAATTTGAAGTTAGACAATCTAAATGAGCTTTTTAAGGAGACTAGGCTCCTCAAAACTGTTGGCTTCTTGGTCAAGATCTATAATAGGAGGGCGGACATGGAAAAGAACTTGAAAATGGTTAAAGTTTCGATACTTGGTCCCATAGGCTGATGGTCTCGTGGACATCATTAAAAACCATTCATTCATTCATGTCTCCAGCCTAACCTGCCACTTTCAATTTTTTTTTTTTTTAAGGACTTCTGCAATAATTTCAGCTATTTTTTTTCAATTTTTAGTATCAAAGTATGGTTTTAAGCTCTAAAAAAAAAATGACTTTATTTGTATTCAAGTATATGGTATCTAGGTACTTGTCAATTTTTTTTATAATCTCTATCACAATTTATTGCCACCTTTAAAGAATTGAATTTTGGTCATTAACATAATCAAAGTAAGAAATGTACAAAACATCACCTTAAATAAAAATTATCTTAAGATAATTAATTAAATTATAATGAAAAATTTGATTCAAGGTAATGAGTGAAATTGATAATTTACATAAATGTTAAACTAAATGTGAAATTGAAATAAATTTAAATACAATATTTAGTTTGAAATTCAATGCTAGAAGTATATTGTAACAAATGTCAAAAATTGATTTGTTAAGAAGCTATGGGAATTTAGGATTGTTTGAATGAAGATCTTAGATTCTACAAACTTATTGTTTTTTTGCTTCAATTTACCCACACAAGTGTGGACTTTATCTTTGCACGTGTGGACCTAAACTAATGCGAGGCCCTAAATTGTAACTCATAGATTGTGCATTGTTATACATCGCTCATATTGATTTATAATTTTCAAGTTCTTGTAATAATTAGCAAGGTTTATGAATATGTTGAATTGTGAGGGTCACATTCTCCTTAGTTAGAACCCTTGTTGGACTAGTTTTACAACATTGAGAGAAATATTCAAAGACAATAAGCAAGTGTACAATGGACCTAGGAGGATAAGTGTTGATGTAATCATTTAATAATATTAGATTCCTTTATTCCTTTTGTAAATCAAAATCTAGACGTGCTCAATAAATTCCTAGATTGTTTCAAAATGAATAAATGAATGCTCTTAAATACTATAACCAAGCACATAAATAAACAAAAACATGTGCTAGATTGACTCACAATGGCTAGTAGGAGGTATTCAACAAGATAAAAATTCAATCTTAATTTTAAAAGTTTAGGTTTTAGATCCACAACTAGAAGTGGATTGGGTCAAGTTTACACCTGCAAATCTAATCCATGGTGACAAATAGTGGATCTAAGGATCATTATCAAATCTCTAGGGATGATTGATAAAAGGGATCATAATATGTTGATACATGTCATAAGTTGAATTCACACAAGAATATACCGCACATATACTCATTATTGCATTTAAGACACTATAATTAAAGCATATCCACAAAATAAGGGAAAGGGCATGGGTATGTAATTTTAAAATTATATTTTTCCCCCACTTTGATATGGATGTGAACTATTAGGTGTATGCATGTTAAAGTAAACTAGGAAATTAACATATTAATCAAAATATAAGAAGTTTGGTGGAAATCAAAGCAACCAGACTCCAAAGAAGTTTAGTGGAGTGCAAGATTCTCAGAGGCAAGGAGATCAAGGATCTCACAATAATTGGAGTGAACCAAGGAGGGATCGTAGAAGAAATAAATCCAATTTAACAACAATACCAATAATGCTCAGGGAAATGCAAGTAATTCTGGAAAGGATGAAATAGCGAGAGGACCTACGATGAGATGTTATGCATGTAGTGGAAACCACTTTGTCAAAGACTATCCCAACAAGACTTCAAGAACTCAATCTCATGGAAACTCGCTTCCACCTCAACGAGCTATGTTCCAGTAGAGGATCCATGTTATTGTGGACAATTGTCAAGCAGAGTATCAAATTACTCCAGTGGAGACTAGGTAAACCCACAAAACTACTTTACAATTTTAGTGAGGAAGGAAAATTGCAAAAAATGCCCCCATGGAAAAAAAATTGGTTTTTGAGGATTCGAACGAACATTTGGTTCGAGCGAACCCAAATAGGGTTCGTTAGAACCCCCCTTTGAGAAAACCCATTAAATGATGGGTCCCATCATTCCTAGGAAAAAACCAAAAGGAAAGCTTTGTGGAAAGGGGGTTTGCTCGAACCCTAGTTCGAGTGAACCCAGGTTCAAGCGAACCTCCAAGGGGGGTTTTCTTGAACCCCCCTTTTCCCCACTTCTCCCCCTTTGGCACCAAAAATCTCCAGAATTTTTCCCTTTGAAGCTCAAGTTGAGGATGAAAATGGAGGAGACTTCATAGACCCAACTGGATGATGGTAGTCCTCGGAATGAGCTATCCAACAAATATAATTTTAATATGTTTTGGTTTTATTATGTATTTGTTTTTTAGTTTGATTAAACATAGGTTTTTCACCGAAAATCAAGCTCTATATTCTGTACAAGTGGAAAAATAGCAGATTATAAAAAAAAATGAAAAATATTAGTGCACTAGATATTGATGTCCTTGATCCAACAAAAAAATAAATTTTGATACATACAAAAAAAGTTATGTTGTATATAGTCCGCCTATGTCTGAATTTTAATTGGTTTGAATTTGAAACTTGATGAAGGAAAAAATATTCAATGAAATGTTATGAAACCAGTTCCATACACTAGATATCATAGTTACAAATATAAATTTGAAAAAAATAGAATTTTATCCTTCATGGAAATTTTTTTATGTTGTATACCGTGAGCATCACTCCTTAAAAATGGTATTTACTGAAAAAAGCTAGTTTTCAAAGGAGATGGAAAAAGAAGTGCAATATGATTCCAAAACTTTTGAAAAAAATATATTTAGAATCTACAGATAAAATTCCACAAATCACTATTTTTCATCATCTTCAAATTCCTCACGGTTTAGCCGCTATGGGGGCCTGAAAGTGAAGATTTAGTTAGAAAAAATTAGTTCAGTGTCCAGTTTGGCCAAAAATTGTAAACCAATATTGTGGGATCACCCGGCTTCAAGTATTCTATTCAGTAAACCAATCTCTATACTTATTGATACTAGAGCAACTAAAAAATTTGTTTCACCTAGAATAGTTAATCAAATGAGTAGGAAACCTAGATTTATGGAAAATTCATGGGTTGTAGAATATGCAAACCAAACAAGAGAAATAGTGGAACAATGCTTGTTTGAAGCTATGGTTGAACTTCCCTATTTCTGAAATGAGGTAAACTTGTATGTAGCACCTTTAGGATCCTATGATGTCATCCTAGGAATGAACTGGCTTTGGCAACATAGAGCCAAAATGGAGTGTCATGCCAAATTTGTAGAGTGCTTAGATGATCTAGGAAATTGGGTGAATTTGCAAAGGACACCTAGGGAAGTCAAGTTGCATCAAATTATTGTAGTGCAACTACATAGGGCAAAGGAGAAAGGATACAAACTCTTTGTAGTTAAGTTAGAAAAACTTGAGGAATCCATTTCTCGAGATGACGAAGTATTCAATGGTTTGCAAGTCCGTCATGAAGTAGAGGAAGGTGAAGTAATGGAAATTGGAGAAATGGATATGGAGAAATATCCCATCTTACGAAAATTTGTAGATGTATTTCCAGAGGAGCTACCTAGATTACCGCCTAAAAGGGTATTTGACTTCTCCATTGATATAGTTCCTAGATCGGAACCTATTTCCAAAGTATCATATCGAATGAAAATGACTGAGTTAAAAGAGCTTAAGCCATAGCTAGAGGAGTTGTTATCCAAAGGATTGATAAGACCCAGTGTTTCACCTTGGGGAGCGCTAGTAATCTTTGTAAAGAAGAAGGATGGTACACTACATTTGTGCATAGATTATCGGATGCTTAATAAAGCTACAATAAAGAAAAAGTATCCATTTTCGCGCATTGATGATCTCTTTGATCAAATACGAGGAGCAATTATGTTTTCTAAAATTGATCTATGATCGAGATATCACCAATTGAAGATCAAAGATGAGGACATCTTCAAGACTACTTTCAGAATGAGAAATAAACATTATGAGTTCACAGTCCTACTATTCGGACTTACGAATGCACCAAGAACATTCATGAACCTAATGAACAACATGTTTATGGATTGTTTTCTTGGTTTTCTCGGATGACATTCTAATTTATTCCAAGAATTAGGAGGATCATTGTAAGCACTTATAGATAGTTATTCGGCGGTTAAGAGAACATCAGTTATATGGGAAAATTTCTAAGTGTACTTTCTTTCAGAAGAAAGTGCAATACCTAGGTCACGTAATCTTGATTGACGGAATTTCAGTGGATCCAACCAAGATAAAGGTAGTATTAGATTGGCCAGTACCTAAGAATGTGCCCGAAGTTAGAAGTTTTATGGGTCTAGTAGGATACTACCAGAAGTTTTTAACAAACTTCTCGATAATTTCCTTTCCTATTACTTCACTACAAAGGAAAGGAAAAAAAATTGAGTGGACAAAATAATGTCAAGTGGCATTTGACCTACTCAAGGAGAAGTTGACTACTGCTCCAATTTTGAAGGTACTAGATCCCGATGGAAATTTCATTGTCATCATGGATGCATCAGGAGAAGGCTTGGGTGGTGTCTTAATGCAAGAAGGGCAAGTCATTGCGTACAAATCAAGAAATTTGAAGCCCTACGAGCAAAATTATGCACCACATGATTTAGAGCTAGCAATAGTGGTTCACACATTGAAAATGTGGAGGCATAATTTGTTGGGAAAACCTTTCGAATTGAAAACTTATCATCATGGATTGAAGTATCTATTTACTCAACAAAATCTAAATGCATGACAAAGATGGTTGGAGTTGATATCAGACTATGACTTCAATATCAACTACATTAAAGGGAAAGAAAATTAGGTTGTTGATGCCATGAGATGTAGGTGACATATTGCCTTAATAGTCACAATTCAAACTGACTTTAAAGTCCAAGTGTTGCAAAAATGCAAAGGATATGTTTTTTCTATGAGAAAGTTAGACAAGCACTCCTGGACAATCCACAAGATGCAAGGTATGAAGGATATCACTTTGAATCTAATGGATTGTTGAGATTTAATGGAAGAGTATATGTGCCTAACTCTGAAGAGTTAAGGAACATAGTGTGGAGAGAAATTCATGAAGCACCTTATTCAAGACATCTTGGTGTGACAAAAATGTTGGCTGATGTAAAGCCGTTGTACTTTTGGAAAGGGATGAAAGGAGATGTTGCAATATTTGTGGCTAAATGCTTAGAATTCTAGAGAGTGAAGGCTAACCATCATCATCCTATGGGATTATTGTATCCACGTGATATACTTGAAAGTAAGTGGCAAGTTATCAATATGGACTTTGTGCAAGGATTACCTATGTCAAGAAATAAGCACAATGTTATTCTAGTGGTAGTAGACAAGCTTACTAAAGTAGTGCACTTTATACCAAGAAATTTAATTGATGGAGCTCCTGTTATAGCTCACAAATTTATTTAAGAGGTGTTTAGGTTGCACGGTATTCCAAAATATATTATCTCTGATAGAGATGCATCTATGACTTCTAGGTTTTGGAAAACCTCATTTTTTGCACTTGAAACTCGGTTGAATATAAGCTCAGCGTATCATCTAGAAATAGATGGTCTAACGGAAAGAGTAAACCAAGTACTGGAAGACCTACTATGAATGTATTGTATGGATCAACAATACAAGTGGGAAGATTACTTACCTTTAGTGGAATTTGTATACAACAATTCCTATCATTCAATAATTAAGATGGTTCCTTTTGAAGAATTATATGGTCGAAAATATTGAATCCCTATAAGTTGGGATACGCTTGAAGATAGGGTAAGCATTGGTCTAGAGATTTTGTTTAAGATGGAGGAACAAGTTAAGGTTATTAAGTAAAGGCTAGATGAATCCAATTATAGGTAGAAGAGCTATGTAGATGCTAAGTGAGTACCCAAAAACATTGTGGAGGAGAGAAGGTGTTGTTAAGAGTTAAGCCACATAAGAGTTCCATTAAGTTTGGAAAGTCATCCAAACTAGCTCTGCACTACATAGGTCCATTTGAAGTTCTCGAAGAAGTAAATCTTGTTGCTTACCGAATAGCGTTGCCACTAGCTCTTGTTTGAATGCATAACGTCTTTCATGTCTCATACCTAAAGAAGTATATACCAAGTGGTAATCATGTAATTGATTGGAATGATTTACAAGTACATGACCCTCGAGTGGTAACAATCGAGCCTCTCAAGGTGCTCGAAACATGTAAGCTTCACTTTCGTAATAGGGAGGTTCTGCAATGCAAAGTCCGATGGGACCAATATGCAGAAGATTCTACCACTTGGGAGGATTCTGTTGAAATTGAGTAGAAGTTTCCACATGTTTTACCTACTTTTCAGAATACTTGAAAAACAATGATGTGTTATTTTATTCATATACTATGTTAGCTGTATAAAATCATCGAGGATGATGATTCACAAGGGGGGGATATGTTACACCCCATTGCGTTTTTACCTATTTACTATTACTATGGTTGGTTAAAATAGTGAATAAATGAATGTGCTTGTATTTATGATTGGAAAACATTTGTTTTCACTTTGATTATATATTGTTTAAAAAATGATGAAAGGAAGTTAAATTGATTTGATGTTATGAATAAATGTTAAAAATGATTGATTTAATTTGATATTATTATTATAAAATGGTTATATGCAAATGATCGATTTGATGAACATCTAACTACCATTGCAATGTTCTAAGTTGGATGTAGATGCAAGGATCAAGCCTCCGAAAGGAGGGGAAGTGTCACTCAAGAGAAGTAATTGGTTAGTTAACCCCTAAACGAAGCCTAACTGAGCTTTTTCACACACACACATATAGATTGGTTTAGTTGAGTCATAGTTCTGAAATTTGGTAATTTATCCCTTAGTTTTGGTTGTGGTTGAATTTGGGAAGGTTTATGTATTGTTGTAAATGTTCTTGTTGTGATATTGTTAGGTTTCCTTTGTGATTGTGAGTTCTTCATATATGTTCTATGTTCAATCAATAAGATACATATATATACATAGTATGTATATATATGTATACATGTACATGTCGACGATAGACCCATACACGTGAGTTAATACGTATATGAGTATACGTAGGTAAATGTACCTACACATGCTCATGGGTGTATTGCTCATGGGCATGAGAATATCGAACGAATAATAAGACATGTATATATATGTATATATACATCATATGCATATATACTATCAATGAGTTTGTAAATATGTACCATTGTTTGAATAAGCAAATGTATATATAAATATACACATATTGTGTATATCAATATATATCTGTATATATGTATATATGTATATAAATATATATATATGATTGTATATATATTAAAATGATAACATGAATATATGCTATCGATATATCGAATGATATATATATTTTATGTATGGTTGATGAATATAAGTAACTATATATACATGCGTAGTGTAAAAAAATGTATCCTTTTATATTTACACACTTGTTTGGACCCGTCTTATTTAAATTTATGCTTCTTTATGCTTAAATGGTCCTATTTTGCATCCACAAGCCCAATCATTTATTAATTAAATAATCTTTAATTATTTAATTAATTTATAATTCTTTCTTTATTCTTCCCTTGATTAATTAAATAAATTTCATTTTTTTAATTATGCCACTAAATAAACCCCCTTTCCCTCTATAAATAAATAAATTCCTATTTAATTAATTATTTTCTTTTCCTTCTATAATTAAATAATTATTATTTAATTATTCATTACCATTTTCTTTTATAATTAAATAAATCTTATTTATTTAATTATTTCCCACTTTCCCTCCAATATTAAATAATTATTTTTTAATTATTTAATATTCTATCTTTTTCCCCCACTTTTAAATTAAATATTATTTTAATTCAAAAGTTAGTTTTTCCGTCTTCTTTTATAATTAAATAATTATTTCAATTATTTAGTTATTCATTACCCCTTTCTTCTATAATTAAATAAATCTTATTTATTTAATTATTTCTCACTTTCTCTCCAATATTAAATAATTATTTTAATTATTTAATATTTTATCCTTTCTCCCCACTTTTGAATTAAATATTATTTTAATTCAAAAGTTAGCTTTTCCCTCTTCTTCTACAATTAAATAAATATTTCAATTATTTAATTCATTAGCCTTTTATCTCTATAATTAAATAGATGTTATATTTATTTAATTATTTATCCTTCCTTTATCTCCCCAATTAAATAATTATTTTAATTATTTAATTATCCTTTCCCTCTCCATTAAATAATTATTTTTAATTATTTAATGTTTAACACTCCACCTTTCCTCTATAATTAAATAATTGTTTTTAGTTATTTAATTATCTAATTATTTGTTCTGACCTTTTTTTTAAAATAAATAAAATTAATATTTTATTTATTTCGCCTATGTTGGCCACTAAAATTAAATTCCTTTTAGCTCCTTGATCCATGTCTTTCTTCTCTCAATTAACCTCCACCCTTGATTAAATTGTTTTTTAATTTAATCTTGGCCCTTGATCGTGATCCTTATTCTAGCCACTTACTTAACTCTCCTCTATAAAACAAGACCTTTCATCCTCATTTGAGACACACAACAAGAAGAGGATCACTCACCAAGAAGGCAATCTTACACACTAAGCACTCTAGATCAAGAGAGCATCTTCAAGAGCATTATCAAGCCATTCAAGGGAAGATTATCAAAGTCTTATTGCATCAATCAAGGGCCCATTATCATGTTGAAGGCATGCATGTTGATGTATCATTCAAGATCACTTCAAGTATTTCAAGATATCATCTCAAATCAAGTTCATGATCAAGAATCACATCCATGGAGATTTCTACATGTTGATTGCATTCCAAGGTCTCAATATTGGTATGGTAAGTTGTTACATTGTTATGTTCGCTTGTCATTCCTTCAATTACATGTTTCAATTCATTATCAAGTTTCATTACTAAACCGGGGTTTGACCAAGGCAAACCCCTATCCCCTAACAATCAACATTTTCTTCTCTATGATGTGTGATTTGTAGGTCTTAGGTTGAAGATTTGTGAAGAGAAAGATTTGAAAAAGCAACTTTGGTGACTTGTACACATCATTCTTACCTCTCAAAAATCTAGTTTTTGATTATATGTATGGTTATAATTTAGATATGTACCCCATATTGCTCATATTTGAATGGAAAATAGAGAATTAGTGATCTTCATTTAGAAGATTCAAATTTTGTATGTTTCAACATACATACTGGAGTCACTGAAAAAGTATCCCTTGCTTAATTTGGGAATAATTAATGACAAATTGGACTTGATATCACCTTGATATGGTGTTGTGAGGTTTTTTACACGTCCACATTAGGTTTTTGTCCCTTTTAAAGCTAAATAAACCTAACTTTGTCCTAATTTAATGTTGTAAAGTGTATTTTTGCACCTTCACATTAAATTTAGGAGGCTTGTAAACTAAATGGACCTAGTCTAGTGTTATAATATGTTTTACACATTTATATGGGATTTGGGGCCCTTCTAAGCTAAATAGACCCAATTTTTCCTTAATTTAGTGTTGTAAAGTGTATTTATTTATACTTTCACATTGGATTTAGGGCCCTATTGCAATTATGACCTTAATATCATCATTAATAGGCCCTTATAACCCTATATTATGCATCTCAAGGCATATTTCAATCAAAAACCTAACAAGATCAACATATAAACTTAATTTATTCACTCCCCGACACTTTCGCTAGAAAATAGCCCCTGTGGGACCCATTCACCACTTTGGGTGAATGAGTCCCATTTGAGCTATTTTCAAGGTTTGAGCCAAAAAACTAGGTTTTAAGTTCAATCTTCTTCTATGTCGGCCTTTGGGATCAAATTAACGATCATTTGAATGCATTGCCTATATAAAAAAGCTTCCAAATTATTATTTCACCTAAGCCACATAAGCCTACATGTTATCAAGCCAAGCAAGCAAGATTTAAACATTCCAAGACTTCACAAGGTTATCAAGAGAGCATCCAAGATCATTTCTAAGGCATTCAAGGGCATAATTCTTCATCAATTGTTGCAGAAATTCAAGATCCATCATCATGTCAAAGATTATCAAGCATCAAGCATGTTATTGAGCTAGTGTTGTGGTGTAGCATTGTTCTACTCCTATTGTCAAGATCAATATCTACATCCTTCATGGCCACTTCATGTTGAGTTGCAGATTTATAAGATTTCACTTACAAGACATCATTCAAGGTATCATTGTTCATGTTTCATATCTTATGTTTCATGTTTCATGTCCTTGTATCATTGTTTCATCATTTGTTTTAATTACCTAAAAGGGGTTTGGCCAAAGCAAACCCCCATTCCCTAACAATCAACTCTCTCTCTCTCTCTCTCTCTCTCTCTCTCTCTCTCTCTCTCTCTCTCTTTTTGTCATTGCAGATCTAGGTGATTTGAGGAATTAAATATCATTAAAGATTAGGTATATTGTTGGAGTTGTCTCCCAATTGGAAAGGTCATAATCTTCAGTAAAAGGTCATCCATAGCCCCAAAATTAGAGTTTTGGATCTGAAAACCTGGAGAAGCAAAAAGACCAAACATTGAAGACCAGATCCAGATCTTGAAGTTCTAGAAAATCCAAACTCGACTCATTCACCAAAAGTGGTGAATGAGTCTCACTATAGGTGTTGTTTAGAGATCTTTGTAGATTCAGATACCCTTTTACCTGAAACTTGCTCCTGTGCAGAAATCCATAATTGGGACTAATTCACCCAGAATGGCGAATGAGTCCTAGTAGGCCAAAATTTCAGGATTTATAGAATTTCCAATCTCCATTCAAGTCTCTACAAGTTCCTAGGTGCACACATTTTGTCTTGCAACTTTCCATTTTGTTTTATACACCTTTTTAGGTCATTTTGTAGGTCATTACATCAAACTAGGGTTTAGTGTTGCATCTTGCATTTCATTGTCTTTTTCAAGTCTTAACCTGGTGGTGAACTACCTATTAGTCTACTTTCAGCCCCTGGGACAACCCTATTGCAAGATCTCTTTCTCTTTTTCATTGAGATCTCTAGGGTTATCCTTAAGTGGAACATCTTGAAAGTGGGTGTCCTTTATGTCCTAAACCATATGATAGCACAAATTCCCCCATTTTCATCGGTTCCACATACATATATATATGGATAGGGTGATCCCACAATAGTGATTTACATTTTCTGGGAGATCCTGATTTTTGTCGAAATCACATATTTTTAGAAAATATAATGATTTAAGCCTTGAAAATTTCCATTTAAAGGATTCCAATTGAAGAGGGTTTGATCAAACCACCTTAGATCAAACCCCCTTGGATAGAACCCCGCTAGTTTTAAACCATACCTATAACAAAGTCTCATTTACACCTATCAAAATGCTGATAAAAAACCACTTTTGATTTACCTTTTGGGGGATCAAATGAATTCAATTAAAATTTACTTTTTGTAAGTATGTAGTCCTTATTATAAGCTTCCCAAAATGTATGATTTTAAATAAATTTAATTTGATTATTATATTTATTTTTTATTTCTTGTGAATGTAGGCTTTTCACCGAAAATCAAGCTCTCTATTCTTCACATGTGGAAAAATAGCAGATTATTAAAAAAAAAATCTAAAAAATATCTATGCACTAGATATTGATGTCCTTGATCCAAAAAAAAAAATTGAATTTCGATACATACAAAAAAATTTATGTTTTAGCCAATAAATCATGTCTAAATTATAACTGGTTTGAATTTGAAACTTAATTAAGAAGAAAATATTCAATTAAATGTTATGAAACTAATTCCATGTACTAGATATCATAGTTACAAATCTAAATTTGAAAAAATTAGAATTTTATCCTTCATACAAAAAAAGTTATATCTTAGCCTATAATGTCACTCTTTAAAAAGGGTGTTTACTGTTAACAACTAGTTTTTGAAGGAGATGGAAATAGAAGTGCAATATGATTCCAATTTTTCTGAAAAAAAAAATATTTAGAATCTATAGACAAAATTTCACAAATCACTAGTTTGCATCATCTTCAAATTCCTCACGGTTTAGCGGCTATAGGTGCCCGAGAGTAAAGATTTAGTTTAAAAAATCCAGTTCAATGTCCATTTTGGCCAAAAATTGTAAACCAGTATTGTGGGATCACCCAATATATATACATATATATTATATAAATGTATATAAGCTAATATTGTTCAAGTGCTGAAGTTATAAAGAAATAAAGTGCAAACTTAATGATATGTATTGCGCGCAATGCATAAAAGATATCATAGCATATAATAAGGACTATATGTAGCACAATGATCAATAAATGTGAGTCGACCGATCTTCTATCACAATGCATAACGTTTGTAGACCCAGTCAACAAGTTTAAAGAAGTTTTGAATGACATTATTTGTTGAATTAGTCTTTAAATAACAAACACCAAAAATGCACGATGGAAAGAATTAGGAGGCACCAAAATATGAACTTGTATTATGATTAGTATCCCAAAGAACTAAAAATTATCCAGTGATGGAAGACTGGGTAAAAGGTAGAAAAAGTCTTGGTTTTGCTAGAAAATTTGGAAGTTAACATGTTGGTTTTCACCTTGCATTTCTAAGATAAATTTTTTTTGTCTCTATTCCAATCAATTTGATGTTCTAAATAGATGAGTGTTGCTTTACAATTTTGCCACCAGTTGAAGTTAATTTGTTGAGTTGACCATATATATGAGAAGTGTCAAATTACAAAGCTTGATAATAGGTAGAGAAGTCTCTTAATTTTGTATAAATAGGGGTGTGGGATACTTCATTTGGATGAATTGTTTACTTGCATTCTATTGTTTTCATTATGATTTTTTATTGAGTGAGCTAAGAGTTGTTGTGAGGAGAGTTTAGTCAGTTCTGTGAAGTATTTTTGAATGTGGATTGGAGAATTGTTGTAGAATCTTGGAGTCCATTGTGCTTGGAATTCAATTTGTTTCTTTTGGAATTAGCATTTAACATGCATGTTACTATGCCCTCTTATATGCTTTTTATTTTTGAAAAGATTGAATGTTTATGATGTTTTGTGTAGAAAGAGCATTGAATTGCTATAATAAGAAAAGGATTCTGTTATTGGAAGAATCTTATTATATTTTACTTTGTATATACTTTACTTTAGTGTTTGTACATACTTCATAATAAGGAGTGATTTTGATATTAGTATTATATACTAGGGGAAGACAAAACTAGGATAGCTTATGTTGTTTTCATTTCAAGTTATTATGTATCTGAACTATAGTGAGTTCATTGATTACCATCAAATTAGATTACCAATGAGGGTTATAGCTATGCAATGTGTTTACTAGGAATGTTATAAACATAGGTTGTTCTTGGGGTTAATGGTTACCCAATGGAGGGAATTGCTTATGTGTAGTTGTTATAAAGAGATAGGTTGTTCCTGGGATTAACGATTATCCAATGGAGGCAATTGCCTAAGCATATTACATGAATGGTCATTAAAAAAATTGAGCTAGGATAGTGGGTGAATGGATGACTCGTTTATATAAAACTTTGGCCAAAGTAGTGTAAGTAGCCATTGTTTACACTGTCAGTTCACTATGTCCAATTTTAGACAATTCGTAGTTTAGGATTTTCATACTTGTAGTTGTAGCTACAGTATGATTAGGTTCTAAAATTTTAGGGCACAACATGAAGCTCAGGAAGGAAATTTTGTTATGGGGTTTTACCAACCAATTCCTTCATCGAATGGTAGGGCCATCTTGCCATATGTGGTAGATGTGTGGGGGACTATATTTGAGTTTGGTAGAAAATCACTTGAGTGATGCTTCTCCTCATCAGTTGGAAATCGAGATTTATTAGGGATTTCCTGGACCATTTGTTACTACATTTTAGTGAAGCTCAAGGAGCTATGTATGTTATCATCTATCCATTTCTATTGAATTTTTCATACAAGAAATGTTATCTTGAGATTTGAAATGTATTGGAAAGATTTTAATTTTCAATTATAATGCAAATGGAAAGTTTGAAATATGTGTTATTCAAATGTGCATGTGGTCTTTGAAATAGAAGAAAATAATTTATTTGTAAGACCCCATTCCTTGTGACCTTATTGATTATTAGTTTTTGATGATTTATATGTTATATTCTATGTTATTTCATGTTGGATAGTACGTATGAGTGATGATTGTTGCTACACCATGAAGATGTTCATATTCTTGACTAATCCTATCTAATGATTGTTGTGAATTCTTGTGATATTCAGACGAGTTCCATTCTCTATCTATGCAATTATGTAATGATCAATATGCTTGGTTATTGGTAATATTACTATGTATATTAAGTGGATTACA
Organism: Sequoiadendron giganteum; assembly: GCA_007115665.2. Taxonomy (NCBI): domain Eukaryota; kingdom Viridiplantae; phylum Streptophyta; class Pinopsida; order Cupressales; family Cupressaceae; genus Sequoiadendron; species Sequoiadendron giganteum. The sequence goes on from CM021107.1 coordinate 264,800,543, forward strand.
TTATGTTAGGTAATCACATATCATAGATGTGGGTAGGTGTGAATATGAAGACAATTATTGATATTCCATATTACTTATAGTAGTATGCATTATAAGTTAAATATTATATTGACATAAGTGGTGATGTTTTGATAACATATAGTATTCACTCAATTGTTCATTGACTCCATAACATATCTCAACCTTTATGTAATCTTTATTTTACCTTCACTAACAATTTTAGATGTCCTATTTAATTTTGATTTAATGGTAATAATATCTTTGGGGGGATAAGTTAATTTTATTGTGGAGATTTAATACTAACCATATCAAAATGTGTTCCATGTTTATGTGTAGTTTAAATGAATATAAAAGATGTTGAAAATTAGTGTAAAGTTAGAATAGCAATGTTTGATTTAAAAAAAAAATAAGTCTTTCATTTTGTTTATGTTAGCATTGGGTGTGTACATTATTAGAATCATCATAAAGTAATGATTGTGAAGTTCCTTAGTGACAATATCATTATTATTTATTATTATCCCCTCTTGTAAATTTAATTGTTGGATTAGCAAGGAAAGTATCTAACTTGAAAAATATTCTTTTGGATCATGCAAGACTTCATCATTATTTCTATCATTACACAAGTTATAAATTTAGTAGTTTATCTTTAATTATTTCATTCTATTATTTACTTCTCTTATTTAGTTACCTTATAGTATTATATTAGCTTAATCTTGGGGAGGGCATTACATAGGTATCAGAGCACCAAGTTTACAAATGGATAAATAGATATATAGATTTTATTAGTTAAATATGGAGTTACATTATTCGTTTGATGCCTTTCATAATAGAAAAAAATTGTATCTAGTTTTTTTAAAAATTGGATGTAAATGCCACCTTTTAGTTTCTCAACACGTTTGTGATGGAAGGGATGTCGTTTTGTTTTTATCACGTTGTTTTAAAAATATGTGTAATGTCTTGATTAGTGAGTAGAGTTGATTTTATGATATTGTGGGGAGAAGTAATTAAGTGATCTTGTCCTTAGTCTTGCAATAAAAGATTAAAAGTAGCACATCAATTATAACTAGTTTTTTTAAAAAAAACCTGAAGTTATTTTCTCTCATCCTTGAATTCAAACATCTTAGATTCCCAACAATGTTGTGATTATTATCTTCTTGTTCATTCTAGGAGAAAGTTATTTTTCTTGAAGAATCTTTGATGTTAGTTCTAATTGTTCATTTTCAATGTTTCTCTTTATTTGGATTCTTGGTTGATTATAGTTATTCTTGAATTCATGTAATTCTAATTAGAGAAGTGATATAAGAAGGAAAGGGATTTGTATGAAATTGATTTTTGGCTTTCAAAGAATTAATAGTCTTGTTTATGGGAAATTTCATTTTGGAGGTAATTAATCAAAGTTACTTATGTTCATCACTATAACTTGCTTCATGATACAGATGGATGCTAACTAGGTAGAGTCATTTCCTTAAGCAATTATTTAACGATTGTTGTAGTAAAGTGGGCCAACATAATTGGATTCTCTCTTGGTTGTGCATTGCAAATTCAATACAATCTAAATATCCACCATAAAACATGGATTGATTATTAAGAATGTTGCTTACTCTAAATTTTGTTGTTGTGTTACAATTTAATTATGAAAACTATCTAGTTGAGTTGATGATTTTTGACAAGTGTGATCTTTTGCTATGAATTTAATGCAATTTTATTCATATGTTGAGTACATGTCTAAAATTTGAAAACATTAATGTTGATTGTTTAAAAGTTGTCCTATTCAAAAGATTTGATGTTTTAGTATTGATAAATAATATGCAAAATATTATCTTATTTCTCAAGTAGAAGATTGAAAATGAGATGAATTAGCCTCAATTATTAGTGATTATCTTGTTTCTAATAATGATGCTTAAATTTGGTGCAATGGGACTATGAGTTGAATCATGTTGTAAAAAAGGAGTTTAACCTTAGTGGTATATTGTGTTTTGATCTATGGTAAAATTAATTATTGTTCTAATGTTTGTTTTGAGAGTTGGGTTGAGGATTGAGAATTATGTGAAATTTCTTCTTGGAAATCCAATGTGATAGTGATGTAATTGGATGTTGGTAATTGTTTCAAATGTAAACTACTTCATGTTTTGATAGCGCTAAGTGGTCTTTATATGTTTCAAAGTGGCTAAGTGTTGTTTTTCTTATAAGTGTGTCTAAATTTTTTTAAGTGCAATATAATATGTTTGTGACTCAAGTTTGAGATAGTAGGTATCCAACTTGGGATAAGGGTGTGGTGGACATCTGGGATGATCTACTTGCATATACCCTCGTGTTAAATTATGTGTGATGATATTGCATGTTTTTTTGTGTGTTTTGGTTTAGTATGGAGTCTTGTTTGTGTAATGGGGGTTTGGGTGTGCCTAAGGAGCAAATCTCACTTGAGCGCTGAGAGCCTCCTTTGTTTGGGGTTGAGAGAGTCCCTCCATTCTTTGGAACATGGGAACATTGTGATACTTGATGTGTCCCTATGCTAGCCAATGGAAAGATGTCAAGAATTTGGTTCTCCCTTAGAACGTTGAGTTGAATCGACTCCCCTTTTGAGGACCGTATTTGTTGGTCCATAGTGCAAAACCTTTTTCCTTGAGTGTATCCATGGGTTGAGGATGGATGTGGTGTGCCAAAATTTGGATGAGCTCCACTTGGGCTACAAATGCTACAAAGATATGTGTTGGTAAATGATGTTCTCTTGGGTAAGATTCAATGTACATATGGCTTATTCTATAGGCTACTTCAGATATATATATATATATATATATATATATATATAGATTTTTGGTTGGCATGTCCTAAGTTATGTGGGAATATGCTCGGTTACTATATGATTATTTTTTGGTTTGAGAGCCACCATTCCCCTCCACCCCTTGAGTGGCTTGAAGAAGTCACAAAGTGCATGTAATGTGCCAATTTTTGTAAAATGTGCATTTTATTTTCTTTTGTTATTTTTTCAAGTAGTATTATATTTTGGATATTTAATTTTGTGTAGTACTTTTTCCCTCAAGGACATAATTTGAATTGAGATGGTTTTCTTTGTATTTTATTTATTATCTTCTTCTTTATTTCTTGAGATTTTATTGTAAATTTTGAAATCTTATTTGTATCTTCTTATGCTTGAGGCCTCTTTGAACTACTAGCATATGTGTCGTGATGTGAAATATGTAAACTGCTATATCTAAGAGGGATCCCTAGCAGGTTGTATGGGGGTGCAGATGTGCTGGAGAATTTATCTTGTGAGGATGGTGGATCAAATATGAAGGAATGGAATTGTGAATGATGTTGGAAAGCCATGCATGGTAGTTGGTTTATTGAAATGAATGGAGGTGGGTTTGATGATGGTGGTAGTGTGTAGAGATGATTGGACTTATGGAAGAGGTTGCGTGTGAAGATTTTTGGGATGGATGGTGATGGTTGGGTGTGGAGATTGTTAGATAGGGATGTGAATGGGACCGGTATGGGATGGTCATAGTCCATTCTCCCCTAGTGTGTGATTAGTGATATGGCATTTGGAACTATTACTCCTCATAAATCCCATTCCATGAACCATGGGATATGTTAGTGTTGTGTTGATGGTGTGTGTGTTGTAACCAATATCAGTGATACTTATGCATTAACTGATGGAATTTTCATGATAAAAGGAAATGAATGATTGCTTAAGGCGTAAATTCATTATGTTGTGAAATGTTTGACCAATTTGTCAAAGTAATGATGATTGAAGTAAATATGTATATGTACAGTGTAGTGCTTAGTAACCTTATAAACTGTGATAGATGAAGTAATGTAAAACTAAAATCTATAGTATTATTTATATAATGGAAGGATCATCTTTTGAGTAGAAAGTTAAATTGTAAAGTTGTCTAATATTTTAGAATAATTTAGAAGATAAAATTTTCTATTGTCATACTTGGAAAAAAATCTACATAAGATATTATTGGAAAGTGTTTGTTCCTTGTGTTTACCTTCACTTTTAGGGACTTCCAGGAGGAAGCCCAATCCTGGAGGGAGAATGTAAGACCTCATTCCTTGTGACCTTATTGATCTTATTATTTTTTGATGATTTATATGTTATATTATATGTTATTTCATGTTGGATAGTACGCATGAGTGATGATTGTTGCTACACCACAAAGATGTTCATATTCTTGACTAATCCTATCTAACGATTGTTGTGAATTCTTGTGATATTAAGAGGAGTTCCATTCTTTGTCTATGTAATTATGTAATGATCAATATGCTCGATTATTGGTAATATTACTATGTAGATTAAGTGGATTACATTATGTTAGGTAATCACATATCGTAGATGTGGGTAGGTGTGAATATGAAGACAATTATTGATATTCCATATTACTTATAGTAGTATGCATTATAAGTTAAATATTATATTGACATAAGTGGTGATTTTTTGATAACAAATAGTATTCACTCAATTGTTCCTTGACTCCATAACAAGTATCATGCAAGTAAGGAGTGTTAAATTGTATGTTACTTTGTAGATTAGTGGATCTAATTTCTTAGTTGATTATTATTCTTGGAATTTTTAATTCATATGCTATTTTTTTTTTAATTATCAATAACTATGAGTAATACTAACACACATTCTTGGTTGAGTAAACATGTAAAAATTGGCCAATATTGATAAGGGGGTCACGTAGCTACTTTCATTATTGTATTGTTATGAAATATTAGTCTTGTCATGGACATGTGATTTAACCTTGTTTTGTATAGTTTGGGTTATGTGTATGTGAGAGTTTTTTTATTAGTCTCTTGATTCATTTTATTAAAATGGTCACTTAATTTATGTTTTATGAAGTACTTATGTGGTCTTAATTGTTTAAAATGTTTCCTAGGTGATAGGTTTATGGGTTAGAGATATTTTTATTGTATAAAATCCCTTTTATAAAGTCCAAAACCCACTCTAATTACTCACTTATGAAAAGTGATGAAAATTGGAGTTTAAAGGGTTGTTGGGAAGTTGAAAAGGAGGTTGCCTTTTTCCCTTCCATTTATTCTCTCTATTTATGTGGAGGAGGGGGTTTTCTTTCTTTTTCTTTTTGAATTGTTCTTGAGTTCATGTTTGGTTTCTTCATTCTTCATTTTAAATTCTTGTCATGTTTGTGAAGAAGGAGGAGGAATGGAAAGGAGTTCTTGGAGAGTGTTTTCCTCAAGATGGATATAAAAATTTCTTGGCGAGGTCTAATCTTTTAGTTATATTTCTTTGTTGATTTGTAATGAGTTTTTTTTTATATTGGTCTTACTTATAAAAACAATATGTGAAATTTTATGTTGAATTTCTTGTGTCGCTGCAAGTAATGTGTTGGGGTTTGCATTGGTTGAGTCTTCCACCTTGTTTAGTTCAATCTCATTTATACCTTTTTGTGTGTGTTAAAATAGAGAAATATGAATGCAAGATGTTGTGATGTGCAAAGTATATAAAGTGTAAACTTGTGTAGGAACCCTTGTGATTAGTGGCTTTAATGTGCCAAGTTTAGTAATGTGGATGTTTTATGTTACATTTTGGCAGTGGATCCTATGTTAAAAGTATTTTGTGGAAGTGTTATGTGACCCTAGCTCGGGGGTGGATTGAATCTCAATCCTATGGTTGGGTGGAGAGCCCATTGGCCCATATTATTTTTCTTCTTTGTGGATCTTTGTATTTCAAGTACATGTGCTGAATAAAAGATAATATCTTGGTACTTTCAGTCAATGGATTTCAAGAGTGAAACATGTTGGTTTGTTGAGGTAACAATATTGTTGCCACTATGCCAAACAATAATTTGTTTAAAAGTAGTTTCACATATTTGATCATTAAAACTGATAAACATGTTATTAAAGCATATAATTTAATGGTTTTTTCTATTATTAATCTTAGAAAAACATATTCAAAAATTGTATTAACCCAAATAACCAATTATGATTTATCAAGAAAATATTGACATCCTTATTCACAATAAAAATCTATCATAAATCAGTCCTACAAATCTATTCACAGAGAATGAAAGAAAAAGAGTTATATGATAAAATTTAAAGGGTTTCTAGAAATATAATATCTGTAAAACATATCCAAAAATAAGAGAAACACAACAAAAAAAATATAATTTATGATTAAAACATTACCGACTCCTACTTAGAAATTAAAACAATAAACTGAAAACAAAAACAAACTGAGTGAAACCAAGTTTGGGTATCATGTAGGCAAGAGAAATATTTGAAGGAAATCTTCAATCTGAAAGATAGAAACATGAGAAAAATCCCTTACATTGATTCTTAAGTTAGCTTTGTAAAAATTAGTTTCTTGTTATCTAATAAGAGTCTTAATTGTATAGTGCTTAGAAATATTGGTTCCAAACTGTTGATTTTATTTATTCACTTATTTCCAAGATGGTGTTCTTGTTAGAGAGTTTAATTATTTATTTGGTTTATTAGTGGATGGACAATATCTCCATTTAAGCCAAGAATAAGAATATTTTAATTTACATCAAAGTGATTCAAACAATTTATCATAGAATATAATAGTTTAGGTATAGTAAGCAAAGTTGGTAATTGAAATCACCTAAGAATTGTTGTAGCAGAATAATAATTTGGGTAGAGTTATGAAGTAAATAAATAAGGTTTAATTTATGAATTATAACATTAAATCTTCTAAATCCATTAAAGTACAACTACTAACAAATTTTAATGAACTAAATAGTCATGAATTATGTGTATATATTTAGTTGTGCATGTATAATACAAATATATATAATCAATATCAAGTTGTTGAGTTCTTAGTCCTATAGCGATGGGTGTTCAATATTGGATGGTATAGTTTTTGTATGATTATGCTTGTAATATTGGTTTAAAGTATTATTTAAATTATTGTCTTCATTTCTAATGATTAGGCATTAAATAGCTCACTTGAAAAGTTAAATAGATTGAGGTTGTTTCAACACTTACGATGCATCTTTAGTATTTGATTCTATTAATTATTTCAACCTTTATGTAATCTTAATTTTACCTTCACTAACAATTTTAGATGTCCTTTTTGATTTTTATTTAATGGTAATAATATCTTTGGGGGATAAGTTAATGTTATTGTGGAGATTTAATACTAACCATATCAAAATATGTTCCATGTTTATGTGTAGTTTAAATGAATATAAAAGATGTTAATTAGTGTAAAGTTGGAAAAGAATTTTTTTATTTCAAAAAAAAAAAGTCTTTCATTTTGTTTGTATTAACATTGGGTGTGTACAATATTAGAATCATCATAAAGTAATGATTGTGAAGTTCCTTAGTGACAATATCATTATTATTTATTATTATACCCTCTTGTAAATTTAATTGTTGGATTAGCAAGGAAAGTATCTAACTTGAAAAATATTCTTTTGGATCATGCAAGACTTCATATTTATTTCTATCATTAGACAAGTTATAAATTTAGTAGTTTATCTTTAATTATTTCATTCTATTATTTACTTCTCTTATTTAGTTACCTTATAGTATTATATTAGCTTAATCTTGGGGAGGGTATTACATTATTGCTCTGAGTTTTGAACATAGAAATTTTAATTGAGGTTAAACTTAGTGAATTTTACTTTCATTGAGCAATCAACATGTTACATTTATTCTCCAAAGTTATAGGACAACCACAAGTGGTTTTCCTTCACTATTAGTAAAAATGTATCCTCCACCTATTAGAGCAAGGTTGCCCTTGGTATCTCCTTCAAAACTAAGCTTGATCTATCTCAGTTATGGTGGTGACCACTTAACATCTCAACTAATTGGACTATTTCCTCATCTTGTTATTATGAAGCCATTTAAGTTATGGCCACACAATGTACTCTAATTTTATTCCTTATTAACAACATACCAATCCTCTATTTCTTCACACTCACCTAATTCTAAGATCAAGGACTTAATTTATCCCATATTAGTTTTAATAAATCCTCCTTAGCCTAAAAAACCCTTCAATTTCTCTCTAGCCAAATGATCCATGTAACTAAGAAAGGTGTTACGTTCCAAATGAAGCTTAGTTTAGGACTTTTTATTTTGAGATTCTAATAAAGAATGAGGTCTTATATTTAATAAGGTGTGCAAATGCTAGAAAATATACCCATTCAAGGGTTTAATCATGCAATTAGGGGATTAGAAGAATTTAGATGATATTCAGTAAATAAAATGATTTAATGAATGGGGGGAAAGGTGAAATGACATTTAATTAAATAAGAAGATTTAGGGATTTAAATTAAATAGTTTGATTTATTTAATTTAATAAGACAAAATGTTAGTGTGAAAGGGGGGAATTAACCCGATTAAATGAATTAGGTTAATAGATGAAAATGATGCAATTAATTAAATAGTTAGGATAATTTAATCAATTAAGCGAAAAGATGATGGGTTTTAGGAGGAAATGATGTTAGTACACCTAATTCGAGTGCATGATATCATTCATGACATTTTTCAGTGTCTACATTTTACCCCTCTTTGAAGCGAGGTACTTGTTGCTTCGGTTCAAAGACTAATGCTCTTCAGATGAAAAACTCTTGCTCAAATAAATAAAAAAAGAAATGATTTTTTAGATGCCCCACTATTGCCCCAATGGAAGGGATAAGCTGATTCCCTGCCCTCTCAAGAAATCGGATGTAAATTCTGAATTTTGGGTTGATTACTTGACAAAGGTAAAATGTTGCCCCAAGGGTCCGGAAAGGCTTCGAGATGCAAGAAATATGCTAAAAAACAAAAAAACGGTGGAGAATAAGGTTTAATTAAGAAAAATTGGTGAAAATGATGAAAAACCCTAGCTTCATGGTTAAATTAGGGCCAAAAACCCTAATTTTGAGGCATAAATAGGTTAGGAAGGGTCACTTTCAAGTCATTTGTGCATTCACACCTTGAGGATTTCTTGTATTTTAAGCTTTGACACTCTGAAGGAATGGCATAACGAGTGCTTCCACGACACATTTCCGACTAGGTTCACGAATATTAGAGGCTTCCAAGTGCAGGACCACCAATATGTGATTCAAAACTTGATTTGAAATTTGACTTTTTGGTGCACTTAATGCCTTTTGAAATTTAAACTTTGGCAACGTCGCTCTACAACGACGCTATTTTTGAGAATCAACGATGCTAATTTGAATTTTAGTGACACATATGTGAATTGTGATGTAGTTTGCAAGTTAGATTTAGGGTTTTAATTTCTAAATCATGATGCATGTGTGTTTCGCGACACATTTCTTGATTTGAAAATTAGGGTTAGGGTTTCACCAAAGTTAAATTATGACACATATGTTTTGAGCAACACAACTTTTGTTTTGCAATTTAAATGCCTCAAGCGTCACAATTTGAAATTTGAAATATAGCGACACTATCGTAAATAGCGACTCTATTTTCATTTAGGGGATGAAAATTCCAAACTTAGTCATCTTTTTTTTAATTTTGACGACATGCACTTCGTGGGTGCAGGAGGTCATTCCACCTTTGATGTCCCATGAGCACCGGCCCATAGTTTTGTCCAAAATTGGTGATTTATCTAAGTTGCGACAAGAGCACTTGGGAGAGATTGGCTTGGTACATTGCATATATGCCCATCATCCAGACACATTTGGCTATGATGACAACATTGTGCAAGCGATGGAACAACGAGACCTCTTCATTCCACTTACCTATCGACGAGGCGACATTGACACTAGAGGATGTATGGTGGATATTGCATTTGGCGATACATGGCGAGCACATGATCTATGATTTTGATGTTAGTTATGATGCTTTCCTCGAGGTGATGGATTATGAGGACATTGTTCTAGTAACCTCCCAGATAAACCTCAAGATGTACAGAGGTTGGGTGGCTTGGTTGCTCCAAATCGATGGAGCAGAGGATTTAGTCTGAGATGGGGCCTTGCTTGGCATAGGATTCTCTTCAGGAGGACTCATTTTGAATGGGGGATAGTGATGCTGGCCTCTCTATACCATGATATGCACAATTTTGAATACTACGATGGTAGGGCGATCGGCACAAGGGTCACCTTATTGCATATTTGGGCCTGGGAACACATTGTTGTTCTTCGACCAATTGTTCAGATGGTGGATGTAGAGCCAGATGATCCTATTGTTTGGTGATACCGAGGTGCCATAGCACTACAACATACAAGGTAGCTTGGTATTTTGTACTAGCACAGGGTCATCGATAATATGACAATCTTCAGATGGTGACCCTGGCTTCAGATGCTAGCATGGTATGATGATGTTTAACAAATTTTCTTTGCTAGATAGATCCGATACATACAAGCTCGAGAGAATACCATCATTGAGAGGTATCTGCTAGATAGGGTGTTGAGATAATTTGGAGATAGGAAGGATAAGCCAGATGAGCAGTATACTGCCATCTTCGCTGGGTCAACATGAGAGGAACCAGCGTGGGGACCTACGATCCTGTCCCATGAGGTTGTTGAGGGCTTTCAGCAATTGGTTGCTCGACCACAAGCATATGATCAGGGGCAAGAAGATGCTCAGATGAAACTTGCATATGATGCATGGTTCACACCCCCTCACAAATTGACAGATCCAGTAGGCACACCTCCATGAGGGAGACCTCGAGGGAGGGGTGTAGGAAGAGGTAGAGGTCAGGGCAGAGGATGAGATGGCCAAGATGGCCAAGATAAATAGGATGGTTAGGTCCTATGAGCACCACCAAGGTATCAACAACCTCCATAGCAGTAGCCTCCATAGCTGCCACTGCCATCGGGGCCAAATTCTCATGATTTACAGATACAATAGTTGTAGCAGTAGGTACAGGTTATTACGGGTCAAAGGGATCAGTCATGGCAGTAGATTTTGGTGATCACCATAGAGAGAGACCAGGTCAGACAATAGATAGTGTCCTTGACAAGTGAGAGAGATCAGGAGTGGCATCTCAGATAGACTACCAAGATGTAGTTGGCTCAAGAGGTCGGGCAACGTCAATAACTTGTGATTATGACAACTGCGGCCTAGGGGAAGATAGTGTTTGCAAGATTATATAGAGAGGTTATGACTGAGGAAACCTACTATAGGATGCATTACCATCAAGATGTACCATAGGCACTCAGACAATCTAATTACTCATAGAGGAGCGATACACATCCCAGGGCCGAGGATCAACTAGAGAGATAAGCTGGTGAGGGGAGCAACCATTAGGGCTAGCCCGCTTGTACAAACACTTTTTGATTATTTTCTGATTCTTTTATATAGATATACATTCATGGGATCCTTTTTGATAGCCTCATGGATATTGTATTTTTTATCAATATACATACACTGACTTAGATATTGTACCATGACAGTTAGTTTTGATATATATGATATGATACAGATTTATGATATGTGATGTGTTCCTTTATTTTATTCTTATGAATGTATGGATGCCCTTTGATAGGATGTGATGCAATGCTTATATATGCTTATGCAATTTGTGATGATTGAGATGCAATGATATGTAATGTACTTATTTTTGAGTCTTTTTATGACAAGTCATGCTTTATGCAAATGATATGTATGCATTTATTTTTGTGTATTTTCTATACAGTGTATGACATGATGATGTATAGATATGGATGGAAAATGCATATGTTCATTCTTATGACATGATAACGTGATGTATGTTAATGATATGTGTGCAACGATTTAAGATGCTTAGGATAACAAATCTATATTATTTGTCACAACTTAAATGATAATGCAGGATGTATGTTTTATGAAATGTTATGATTATGATGTGATTTGTGGATGTAGGATGGATGCATTGATGATGTTTTTGTTTGACTATCATGATACCAAGTAAGCATAGGGAGAAGATAGAAGAAATAAGAATGATTTTGATCATTGATTTTGATGATTGCTTCAAAAGATCCAACAAGTCTATGATCCACCGAGACTTTATTAGAGATGGTGATGAGAAATGCAGCATGATGATGATGATGGTTTCTTTTCTCATATCTTGGGATTGGGATTTTTTTTCATTCCTTATTGTTTCATATCACATAGACACGATGCATCAAAGTATTGATAACCAGGATGGCGTTGTATCTAGTCTAATGGACTTTGACTCTACAAACAAATAGGATAGTTCTCATTTTGACACACAGAAACCTCATCAGAATGTAAACTAGAAGCATATAATATATTGGACCAAAGAATACACAATAGTCAACAATGTACCCCAAACAACTTTCCTACACACAGCTAAGCAAGTATGCGCCAAGATTATTTTACAAGAATACCCACAAGCACAACAATTGAAAGATAATGATTGATGTCCCATTCCTTTCTCTCTAAATTGTTTTGATAGACATAATTGAGAGGTCCTCAGAATGGGTCATTAAGATAAATCATAAGAAAAGATCAAAGAAAAACAGTCAGTGTTATCTATATCTCTTGCCAGGTTAATTTTAGCTAAAGTGATTTATGATATTGAAGTCCATTGTAGGAAGGATACATCCTAGGACATGTTGATCAGGGGGTTTGATGTAGGATTATAATGAGTTTTATGATAAGCCATTGATACATACTTCACCAAATCATTTACCTATGATTTAGACTTTATATTTTGGACACTTAGGTTCTCACTATATGACTTGCTAGACTTGATTTCTATTTGTTTCACCAAAGGTTGAAGGTGGTGATCGATTTATTATGGATGGAGGTTTACTTCAGGTGAAAGCGAAATGGGATGGATGGTTTTGGATTTTTTGGAATATTTTAATGTTTTTGGTATTTGTTTTAAAAAATGTTTTGAGGTTGTTTTTGGTATTTTTGAAGGTTTATGTAAATGTTTATGTTTTCAAATTATTTGAGGCTATTTAGGTTTTTTGAATGTTTTCTAATGTTTTTAGTCTTTCAATTTTCAAATGTTTAGGGATTTTCCAATATTTTGAAAAATTTTAGGGATTTTCAAGTTTTGACTAAGAACCTAACCCAAAATACCTATCCTAGGGGCATCGGAGGTTGATCAAAGATTAGCCTTGCTTGCATTATACACGTAGAGACCATGTAGTTCGACTGATAGGACTTATTGACAAATGAGAGATGAATAGTTGATGGAATGCCAGTTTATTATGACAGACTCCTAAAGGACTGACCCAGGGTGTCTTGGGGGCACATCAATGATGACCTTGCCTACGTTCAAACTCAGAGACCCGTAGTTCAGCAACAAGGCACTATTTTTTGGATTTTTGATGTTTTGACCTTTTTAAGGATTTTGATGTGTTTTGGATGTTTTGGATTTTGACTTTACAATTTTTGAATGTTTTTGGATTTTAGCTATACAGGATTTTGCAAATGTTTTTGGATTTTCTAATGCGCGCTTTACAAATGTTTTAGGATTTTTGATGAGATTTCCAATAACCTTAAGATATACAAGAACCTGATCTGATCCATAACGAATTGCCCCCAGTGTGATATGATAGACTACCTCGATATAGGTAGGACAAACTTGACCTTTGGAATACACCAAGTAGTACTAAGGGGATGTGATACTTCACAACATCAAGCTATGATAAAGACATGGATGGATGGTGGAATAAATATGATGAATAAAGTGATGGATGGATGGTGATGGAAAGAATGATGGGATAAAAAGCCAAATAATAGATGGAGGTGCTTTATTTATGTGAGGCACCTTTTCACCATATTTTCACCAAGGTACTTTCCCAAAGCGCCACTAAAGTGGTTTCCACTACAGGGTGATTTTTTTCTTTACTTTTTTCAATCCTTTTTCTTATTTTTTGGATTTTTGATCTTTTTTGATTTTTTTGTATTTTTCAAATTTACACCCTTCATGACTAGGCATAAATTTTTTTAAGATGCATGTTGTTGATTAGTTCCTGCAAGGGTCCACCTTCAGGTGTTGACAATTGATATGCTCCCAATCCATAGCTTACTATGATAACAAAGGGACCTAATCAGTTAGGCTAAAACTTTCCTTTACTGTCCCAATCTAATAGATTTTTCTAATTCTGCTTTAGGACAAGATCCCCTACCTGAAAAGATTAAAATTTGATCTTCTTGTTATAGCTTCATTTTAGTCAGTTTTGATATACCTAAAAGTGATTAAGGGCGTCAAGACGACGCTCATCCAGAAATTCTAACTCATTTAGTCGGGGTACTTTGTACTCTTCATCGATGATTAGGTTCTGCAGTGACACTCGTAGCAAGAGTAGCTCAACCTCAATGGGCAAGATGGAATTTAATCCGTAGACCAAGGAGAAAGGGGTTGCACCTGTTGGCGTGTAGATACTGGTTCGATAGGCCCAAAGAGTGGGATTTAACTATAGATTCTAGTCATGACCAGCTTCATTGACTATTTTCTTTAGGATTTTTAGAATGGTCTTATTTGTAGCCTTATCTTGACCATTGCCTTGGGGGTAGTACAAGGTAGAGAATCGATGCTGAATTTTGAATCATTGGAATAACTCTTCACATACTAATTCTTAAAGGGTGTTTTTTTGTCTGAGATAAGGGTTTGTGGAACACCATAATGAAAAATTAGGTAATTCAAGATAAACTTGGCAATTTGCTTCCCCATTATGTAGGTCATAGGAATGGCTTCAACCTAGTTGGTAAAGTATTCAGTGGTTTTCATGATACAATTGTGGTCGTTGGATGAGGTTAGAGTGATTTTTCCTATGAGGTCAAGTCCCCACTGTGAGAAAGGCCAAGGTGTAATAATTAGTTGTAACTCTTGAGCGGGAGCATGAATTAGATCTCCATTTTGTTGACAGTAGACACATTTTTTCACATACTGATGGGCTTCTCTTTCCATGGTTGGCTAGTAGTACCCCATCACGAACAATTTCTTAGCTAATGTCATACCGCTAGTGTGGGAACCACATATACCATCATGAAATTTTGTTAAAGCAATTAAGGCTTCCTCTTGGTTAAGACATCATAGTAATTTTCCTTCGATGCTTCGGTAGAAAAGGGCATCGACTAGGATCATGAATCGAGATGCCTTCTTGGAAAAGGTCTTTTTAAGGTTGGAGGTGATATTAGATGGGAGGGTTCCTTTGCTTAGCTAGATGAATATGTCATGATACCACGGGGATCCAGGACCAATAATGACACATGCAAGTTCAGATTCATGGACTTCGAATATTGGTATGAGAAGTTGTTCTACCAAGATTTCACATTGAAGGACGTTGTTTGACATGTCTAATAGTGATCTGATTGTTGCCATGGCATCTACAGCCTGATTATTCATGTGAGGAATTTGCTCGAAATTTATATCTATGAAAAATTCCTTGAGATTCTCTACCATCTTCTTGTAAGGAGTAAGCTTGTCATACTTGGTTTGGTAGTTGTCATTGACTTGGCTGATAACCAGTTGTGAGTCTACATTGACTGTTATCTCTTGTATCTACCACTGAATGACTATCCTTAGACCTATGATTAGGGCTTTATACTTAGAAATGTTTTTGTTACATAGAAATGATAGCCTATATGACTTTGGGATGCAATCACCTTGAGGTGTGATGAAAATAATGCCTACCCCTGATCCATGTTGGGTGAACGATCCATCAAAATACATCTTCCATTGATCTATGAGATTAACAAGGAACAATGATTCATTAGGGAACTCGGATATCAAAGGATTCTCAACATAGATAGGTGTGTCTTCTAGTTGGTCTGCGATCACTTATCCTTTGATTTCCTTGTGCTCTATGTACTCTATGTCAAATTCAGTTAAGATCATCACCCATTTAGCCATTCGCCCAGTAAGAGTTTCTTTGGATATTAGGTATTTCAATGGGTCGATCTTTGCAATAAGTTTGATTTGATGCAACAACATGTAATGTCTAGATTTTTGTGAGGCAAAAAATACTACTAAGTATTCTTTCTCAATGGGTGAATAGTTTATTTCATAGCCAACCAAGGTCCTATTGATGTAATAGATAGCCCTTTCCTTTCCATTTTCATCATGTTGTGCTAGAAGAGCTACTAGTGTTCCTGATGTTGTTGAGATATGTAGGATCAATGGTTTGTTCAAAATCGATACTATGAGTACTAGAGGTGTCAATAGATAGTCTTTGATCTATTGGAAATATTGATCACACTTCTCACCCCACTTGTAAGTTATTCCTTTATGGAGAAGATGCAAAAAAGGGTGGATTTTATTTGATAGTTGTGCTATAAACCTTCTGATGGACTGCAATATTCCTTGTAATCCTCTCATCTATTTTAATGTTTGTGGCAATGTGGTGGTTCCATGTCTAGGAAGGATTTTACCTTTGTTGTATCAATTTATATCCCTCTTTGTGAGACGATATAGCCAAGAAGTTTCCCTGATGTGACTCTAAAGACACTTTTTTGGATTTAGCCTTACTTTGTATTCTTCAAGTTTGTCAAAGATGGGTCCTAAGACTTCTACATGCTCACTCCTTTTCTTTTCTTTTTCCAAAATATCATCCACATAATCTTCAATTGTTTTGTGGATCATGTCATGAAAGATGAGGGTCATTTCTCTTTAATAGGTTGCTCCTACATTCTTCAACCCAAATGGCATCACATTCCAATAATAGGCTCCCCATGGACAAGTGAATGCAGTTTTGTGTTGATCCTCCTTGGTGATCATGATATGATTGTAGCCTAAAAAATCATCCATGAGTGACAGCATCTCATGCCCAGCTTTTAAGTCTATGATGAGGTCAATGTTAGGAAGAGGGGAATCATCCTTCAAGCATGCTTTGTTTAAGTCTTTGAAATATGTGCATATTCTGATGCCCCTAGTGGGTTTTGAGGCCGATACCAGGTCTGAAACCCACTCAAGGTAATCTATTGACTAGATGAATCCAACATCAAGAAGATTTTGTAACTCTAGCTTCACTAAGATTTCTATCTGAGGGTGCATTTTCCTTAATTTCTTCTTGAGTGGCTTGGCTTCATGATAGATTGGTAAGTGATGCACAACTATTATGGGATCAAGCCCTACCATATTTGTGTATGACCATGCAAAATTAGTTCTTTGATCTTTTAGGAATGTCGCTAGCACATCTTTTTTTCCTCATCCAGCAGGGATTCAACATAGAAAGTGATCTTGGGTGCCTCATCTGTTCCTACATTATATGGGGTTGCCTTTTCTGCTAGAATTGTTGACTTCTCTAGATGCATCGCACTAAGGGGGATATTGAATCCCTCATCCTTGGGTACCTCAAAGAGGTTTTCACCTTTAGATACGTCCTTTATTTTTACTATTTTAAGATTAGAAAGTGCCACAGTGTGGTTTTCACTCAAAGATCTGCATGTTATTTACATTTCATCAATTTTGTGACCGAAGGATTCAATCGTCTCCCTATAGTACACCCATGTGTCTAACTCTATGTCAAAACCTACTTTATGATTCTCCCATGGTAAGTTGTCATGGATTCCCATGAATTTTGAGATTGCTTCATCATTTTTGAATAAATCTAGAATCAGTGGTCGTTTTTGCTCCGTGCCAATAAGTTGTGGGTATACTAGGTGTATTTTAGTCGGTTGATTGCTCAAAGTAAAGGATGTTGTGGATATCATGAAGAGGGACTTGTTCTCAAATAGGTCATAAACATCAAGGGGGAAGTCATCTAAGGTTGTATCATGTGATGTAGGTAACCAAGAGGAATTCTTAGCCTTTTTAATGGAAATAAATTTTCCAATAAGGGTGACCTTGCTAGTAGTACAACCTAGACCAAGATTCTATAGATGTTTCTTAGGAATGATGGGTTCTAGAAAACCTTTATCATTATATCCTAGTTTCTCATTCTTGTTATAGCCTCATCCCTTCATTAACTAGAAGCCTTTGTTGTCATCTTCCATGGGAATAACAAGGACAGGTTGTTCATCCTGATATAGGAGTTTAGAAACATCCTCCTCATTGATATCTTCCTAGTTCAAATCTCCCCACTTGATGAAGGTGGTAGCTTCCATCTTGATTGTTTCGAGTTCTTTGTTGCTAGATGTGGGTTTCCCATGAGATTTGGGAGAAAGAGGTAGCTCTCCCAAGACAAAGGTATTCTTCATCAATTTATAGTTTCCACAACCATCATCTTGGATCACTGCTTTGATGTCAGGAGTATTTTGCACAATGGGTGTTTTTATTTCTGAGGTAGTTGCAAGGGATGAAATATCAAAAAATGAGGTAGGTGTTGGTGTAGGTCCTTCATCATTCTTAGGGACTTGGGTTATCTTGTAAAACTTGGCCTCAAGATTCTTGCAATAGTAAAAGGGATCAGGATCTCCATGGATGGTAATGTCTCGGCCTTCAAAAGAAAATTTTACACATTGATGATAGGTCAAGGCTACAACTTTTAGGGCATGGATCCATGGTCAACCAAGTAGGATGTTGTAGGGAAGATCAAAGTCGAACACTTTGCATGTAGTTTCTGCAATGATAGGTCCCAATTGAATGGGTAGCGCAATTATGCCTTGTGATACCCACTCTTGGTTGCCATATGCTCTGATGGTGGTACTCTTTGCTTTCTCAATAGTATCTTCTTAATAGCCCAAGTTTTTTATCAACTTAAGGGTACAAATGTTCAAACCAACACCTCCATCCACTAAGACTCTTTTAACCTTGTTCTTATGAATAAAGACCTCAAGGTGTAAAGCACGATTATGAGATGGTTGTGATGGTAAGTCTTGTTCCAAGAAAGTGAGAAGGTGATCGATGATATGGCCTACCATAACTTGAAACTGATCTATATCGATATCCTTAGGGATGGATGACTCTAACAAAACTTTCTCTAAGATTTCCCTATGCATGGGGGATAGCCTCAACAGTTCTAAGATTGATATTTGTGTGGGGGTCTTCTTAAGTATATATAGGATATTGTACTTATTGGGATTTCATGTTGGAAAAGTAGGTTGTGCCCTAGATTGAGATGGGACTCCTTGGATGGTGACTTTTCCATGTCATGTCGTGATTCCACACTCTGCACTAGGCCCTTTGATGGTGACAACAGTAATGACGCTATCACAGGAAGCAACTATATTGGAATAGGTATGCTGCACATTTGTGTAATCTTTAGCTTTTCCATTGTTGTTCCCTTTGCTATGATATGGCATAGGGTTCTTGTATATCTTAAGATCCCGATTCCCGGTTGGTACCTCAACAAATATGGTGTCATTCTCTATAAGGTCTTGGATAATGTTTTTGAGCCTCATAGAGTTTGTCATTTTGTGTCCTTTGATTTTGTGAAAGTCACAAAGATCATTCTCATTGTACCAAGATGGTTTCTCTTGTGGTTCTTGGTAGTTTTTGAAGTTGGGAAGTGTTATCAGGTTTGACTCTACCAAATTATTCATGATGGTTTTGATGGGTTCTGACAACTATGTGTACTTGCATTTAGGATAGTTGTTCTTATTGGATGTTTGTCTTTGTTGTGTTTTAGCATTGTTGATCTGATTGTTCCAAGGAGGTGTTGTATGTTGCACAATAGGTTGAATGTTAGCAACATGATTGTTGTTTGGTCTAGGAGCACTTAGGACTACCTTAGCATCTACCACACCATCATTTGTCACATTTTTGTTCTTAGCCCAGACACGAGGCTTGTCATTTGAACTAGTTGATGGGAAGTTGTAAGCTTGAGTATTTCCCTATGAGATTAGATCTCTTTCAATGTCACAGGCTCTAGGGAAAATATCTTCATAATAGGTGATGCACTGCATTTTTAAGTGGAAGGATAGATCTAGATCTATATTTTTTATGATGATCCCCACTTGTTGTTCATCGGGAAGGGTCCACTTGCTCTTGCTAGCTTTTTGTCTCCATCATTGCAAGAAATTGGTGAAATATTATCCTTTGGTTTGTTTGAGAGTGTAAACCTCTTCTAGGCTTACATCCATGTCAAGATTGAAGGAGAAGTGATCAATGAATTTATTGGTGATTTCTTGGAAATTTTGATATCGAGAGGTAGATGAGAAAACCAATCCATAACAGGACCTATTAAACTTTGGGGGAAGAGGCACATAAAATAAGAATCGGTGTAGGCAACCTCCATACACATGACGTTGAATTATTTAACATGGTCCACAAGACTTCCTCTCTCTTTGTATTTGTCAAATTTGGGTATTTCAAAGCTGAGAGGGAATGGTACTATTGTGATGTTTCGATCAAATGGATAGGGACATAGATTTTGTGTATGGGGCTTCTTTATCTTTCCCATTCGAAGGTCTTGCATTTATTGGGATAGTGCCTTAAACTATGATGCTAGACCATCTTATGGGTTTGGTGGAGGGATATATGTTGGGATGATAGGTGGGTTGTATGCAAGATTCTGATAGGATGGTGTGTTGTATGGGGTATATGGTGGTGTGAGATTCAGTGAAGGTGATTGCGGTGTTGATGTGTATGTTCCTAATGCATAGGTATTGATGATGTTCTATTGAGGATTATAGTAGGAAATTTTTTGTTGTTGTTGTTGTTGTTGGATATATTACTGAGATAGTAATGCTTTTTATTGTTGTTGAGATTTTTGTTGTTGTTGGGCCACTAGGGCTTCTTGTTGAATTTGTTATTAGATATATTGCTGAGCTAGTAATGCTTGTTGTTGTTGAGATTTTTTTTGCTGTTGGGCTACTAGGGCTTGTTGTTGTTGTTGTTGTGCTGCTAAGGTTTCTTGATGTTGTTGTTGTGCTGCTAAGGATACTTGATGGGCTTGATGTTGTTGTGCTAAGGTTTTTGGTTGTGCTGCTAAGGCCACTTGTTCTTGTTGTTGTTGTGCTGCTAGGGTGGCTTATTGTTTTCGCTACTGTTGTTTGGTTGCTTCTTGTTGTTGATGTTGTTGGATGGTTTCTTGTTGTTGTTGCTTCTGTTAGATGGTTTGTTGATAAACTTGTTGTGCTTGTTGTAAAGATAAGGCATGCACTTGTATTGTGGGATTAGTTGGTTGTTGGGATGTTTGTGATGGATTATGAGTGTTGATGTTTTGAGTGGGTAGTGGATTGGTGATGAAAGGTTGAGGGTTCCCTTGGTTTAACATTTCATTCAAGATAGTGGATTGAGATGGAGGAATGTAAGTTTGAGGTCCCATTTGATTTTTCATGGTGAAGGGGACCATAGGGAAAGATGATGATGGTTCCATTAGATTTTTTAATGGTAACGATGCACTAGAACCTTGAGTCCATTGATTAAAAATATTCCCTTGTCCCATGTCTTGAGGATTACCTTGTGCTAGAGATGTGGTCAAGGTATTACCTTGGTTGATGGGATTTGTGACCAAGAGATTATTTTGAGATGGGTTGATAATGGATGGGATGGATGTGTTTTATGAAGCAAATGGTATGGATGAACCAATTGGAGGATTGGGTAGAGGTGTCCCAATTTTCATTAAGGGTTGACTCTGTGGTATGGTTTTGGTATGCTCTTGTGTGTTTATTTGAGACACTTGGTCTATACTACTTTGTGTTATGATGGGCACACTTGTGGTACTCATGGGTATGTATGAAGAGGGGTGTCCTCAATATGTGGAGGTTGTTGTTAAGTAATTAAGTTCAAGTGGTTTATATGGATGTTGGGGATCTTTGAGAATAGGAGGAGCAGCAAAGGTAGGTGTTTGAGTGGTGGTTTGGGATGGAGGATTGGTATCAAGAGTACCCACAAGTGTGCTACTTTTGAATGGAAGAGTATGACCAAATTCTTTAGCAAAACTAGTTGCAATACTAGGAGTGGAGATTTAATTCAGCCCTTGTGATGGAGTTGTTAAGCCTTGTATTAGATTTGTGCAACAAAAGATGAGGAAATTAGAGCTATATTTTTGAAGGCTTGATGTTCCATGATTTCCTCCCTAGTAAGTTCAAACAAGTTATTCATGATGTATTCAATCTCACATGGTCCTAATGGATATGATGGTTGTTTGATGGGGTAACTTGATTTCTTGGATCAAATTCTTGAGGATTTGGATCACTTGAGGTAAATGTGTCTTTGGTTTTCTCCATGATTCTCTTTTGTTGCGATCTTGTATTTACCATAAATTTTGGGTCACCTATGTGAGAGTTGTCTTGAGATTTGTAATTTTTGAACTCTCTAGTTGACTCAAATTTAGGTAAAAGGGATGCTCTAAGTCTTTTTGGATCAATTATGATAATGGGGGATGAAGAGGTGGGTGATATGGAGAGTGATCTTTGCAATTTTTTTGGAACAACACTTTTGACTTAAGACTTTGATGTTTGATAAAGGATGTTTATGAACTTGGAAATCTTTAGGGTAGACTCGTGACCTTCAAGATAAACTAGTCCAAAGATGATAACTAACTCAACCAAGTTCATGGAAAAGGATACATTTCACAAGAAAATTAGCTAAGTTAGTGGTACCCTTTGATAGATGTTCAAGTCAAAAAGTGTTGGTATATTAAAAATTTTTGCAAATTTTGGTGAAGTGAAGGATGAAATTTGATGAAGGGGTGAATGAAGTGTTTGACCCAATGTTGACTTAAAGTGAGCCTTTGTTTGATAAGACCAAGGTAGTGAGAAACATGCTAGACCTCTAAATTGTTCAAATCCAAAAGACCAATGTTTGACTTAAATGAGGGGTTCATACTGAGCATACATGTCTGGATTGTTTAATGAAATAAGTCTATAAAACCTTGTTACCTTCTTGCTTATCTTGTGGTACTGTCTTAGGTTACACTTTCTAATGTATCTTCTTATAGCTTTTTGAGTATGACACCTAAGTTTGAAGTGACGACATGTAGACCTTCTCTTGGGGATTCTGATTTTGAATGAGATCATTTAGAGAAGTCCAAGTCAATGGAAGAAAAGAGGATATTTATTGCCACGCGGGTGGTGCTAATATGGGCCTTCTAGCCTCAATATCATTTTGTTCCTCTTCTTCATCTAAGATATTTGTGGTGTTTCTCCATTGAGCCGGTGATTATTTTGTTTCAAAAGTGAAGCTTCTCAAACTGCTAATTATATCAATTTGTTCTCCTTCAATGAGTTCAAAGTTCGGTTGGATAATAGCAGGTGTAAGATCAGGTTGTTCAATGGGAGCAATCGGTCTCCAAATAGTCATGTGGGGTTCAATTTTTCAAGTTTATCTTGATTAAGTGAGTTTCTTTTACCACAAACACTTGTCTTGATTATGTTTTCAAACTAAATGTCTATGTCCAAAACATCATAAATTCCATAATGTCCATTTTATGAAAATCATGAGGTTGAAGCCATAATTTCTTATGTTGTCTTTTGAAAATATGGATTGAGATATAAGTCAAGATATTTAAAAATCTCTAAGGATAGAAATCCTTAGGACAAGCATTAATATCAAGGCTATTTCGAAAGGTATCCATATTTAGACCAAAATGTTTGAAATTTTTGAGGAAGATCGTGAATGTTTGTTTTGTAACGTTTTGGAACCAAGCAAAGTATTAAATTGACTCACAATCATTTACCACCTAGTTTGAAATGACCATACTTGTTGAGTCCCCACTGGGATTTCTCAAAAACACTAAGACAATGTGAATAGTTAGAGATTTGGTGACATTGGCTCCCCTCCACAACACACACTTCTTAGAACCACCAAATCTCAAAATCCTGAAGATCCTGAGATCCTAAGAATTTTTTTGTTTCAACAGTGAATAGTATAAATATGGGGCAGCTTCAAAATAATCGTTCTTGCACCAACAAGCATTAAGTGTTAGAGTAATAGGTTTTTTACTTGATTAATTTAATCATGTTGATTAATTATTTAAGTCACCTTTACTTTATTTCACTTAAGCTAAACATAGGAATCTTTATTTTTGCATTATTAAATTATTCATGTTGTACCGTTCATTATGATCTTGACACTTGTCACATGCTAATTTAGTTTTCATCCTAGGGTTTTCACTTTAGGTTTTGATCTCCTTCCTTAAGGATTGATCTCTTTGTAATTATTCACTTCTTGGGTAATGCATCTTTTGCTTCATGTTTCCAGAGCAACATTCTTGTATCTCTTGATCTCCTTTGGTGACAGTTATTTGCTTGCAGGTGTTCATTGGGATCTATGAGGTTGGATTATCAAATTCTACATGGTATCAGAGCTCCAGATCCGCAAGCTTCTTGTTCCTTTTTTGTGAGATCTTGCTTTGAAGTAGTTTTTTAGTGCATCCAAAGTTAAATCAGACCTCTCCATTGAATCCAGAGCTGTCGGAATACTCAAGATTGACCTTTGTTTTGTCAAAATTGGCTTTCGTTTGTTAGATCTGGGAGGGTTTGAAGAAAGGGTGTTTTTGCCAAATCCAGGGGGTTGCCTGATTTTTTGGGACATTTTGAGCCCAAAAGGACCTCACCATTGCGTCTGTAGTGACCAAAAACCCTAAGATTGACTGTGAAATCATCGAAATCCGAGCATTTGATCTCTGAGGCAAAATTTTTTAACCATACAACATTATGGGGGGGGTTTCTACTATTGGTGCTAATGCTTCCTTGGTTTCATTGGGGTGAGCTATGTATATAGTATTTGTTCCTATGTACTAGGAAAATGCAACAGATAGTTACCCATGCATTTCGATGAGATGGAGCACTTACCATATAGACACTTGCATTCCTATTTCATGAGGCAAGCTTCCATTTTCACATGATCAGTTATTCACACTTTTGGTACTTTTTCCATCTGTATCTTCAAGTTCTAGATGTTTTGCCTTGGTTTTCCATCTGATTCGAGTAGTGTCATTGAGGGAACTCATATAGATTCTCATCTTCTTGATCCTGATCATCATCTATTTTAGAGGAGGTTCTTGTTTTAGCATTTCAGCAGTCATTCTATGACAATGTTTGCAGCTTCTTTATGCTTTTGTGGTGTTCATCCTTTGTTCCTATCTTTTGGGACAATTTCTTCTTGATTGGAGGCTTCTTAGTCCTTCACCTGTATTTCTCTTTTTTGGAGAAGAGTTTTTCCCATGAGTTTTTCTCTTTTCCTCCTGTTGTGAGAGATCTTTTACATTTGTACATAGGTACCTCATCAGGCCTTGTTTGTCGAGACCCATATTTGCTTTCATGCATTTGTCCTCAGTTTTTTAGCTTCTCCCGAAGTTCATCTTAAGGGGGGGTGTTAGAGTAAGAGGTTGTTTACTTGATTAATTTAATCATGTTGATTAATTAATTAAGTCACCTTTACTTTATTTCACTTAATCCAAACTTAGGAATCTTTATTTTTGTATTATTAAATTAGTCATGTTGTCTTGTTCATTATGATCTTGACACTTGTGACTAAGGGGGTGTTAGAGCAATAGGTTGTTTACTTGATTAATTTAATCATGTTGATTAATTAATTAAGTCACCTTTACTTTATTTCACTTAAGCCAAACTTAGGAATCTTTATTTTTGCATTATTAAATTAGTCATGTTGTCTCGTTCATTATGATCTTGACACTTGTCACATGCTAATTTAATTTTCATCCTAGGGTTTTCACTTTAGGTTTTGATCTCCTTCCTTAAGGATTGATCTCTTTGTAATTATTCACTTCTTGGGTAATGCATCTTTTGCTTCATGTTTGCAGAGCAAAATTCTTGTGTCTCTTGATCTCCTTTGGTGACAATTATTTGCTTGTAGGTGTTCATTGCGATCTATGAGGTTGGATTATCAACTTCTACATTAAGGATTTTTGGTAACTAAAAAATTTGGTTCTTAGTAACAAACCGAGAACACCCAGTCGTATACACACCCGCTTTGCCACTAAATGCTCTTACTACCATCCTCATTCCACTTAAGGAATGGTACTAGGTGCAGTATATTATATAATCTAGGATAGAAGGTACTTTCTCATGATTTCACAACCTTTAATATAGCCCACCAATAAACGTGCTTGCAAGAACTTACCTATGAGTTTCCCATTGTAGGGTGTGTCTCATAGTAAGTCCTCTCTTAAGGGTGACACAAAGCATAAAAAGTGTACTTAAGTATTTATCTTCACCCAAGATCCCACGAAGAGCAAGGGGAGTGGATACATACTATAAGTGCACACAAACAATGAAGTACACTTGGAGTGTTTCTCTTCACACGAAGCGCAAGGGGATTGGATACGCACTACAAATGTGTCACAAAAAAGCAAACACTCATTAATTTTAACCTTTAAAGATAAAATGAATTCATTTTATGCACCAAATGAAATGTTTAAGTTTCCTTGTTCAATTTTAAACCCAAAAGACAATGATGAAATGAGGGTTCAATTTTAATCTCGTTTGAGCATTCTTTTTAAACCAAAATGAAAATTAGTGAGGTCCAAGAGCATAAAATGAAAAGAATAAGAAATTGGGTTATAATTTCCCTAAAGCGTCAAACACTTGTTACAATCATAAAATCTTAAGATGAGAATGCTTCTTCACTTTAACTTTGTGTCGTCCAACCCTGCAAAACCCTTTTAGTCTAAAAACCAAAACAACATTAGAGGCATGTTAGTAATCTGATGAAGTGAAAAAATTAAAACACATGCTGAAAAATGATTGTTAAATTTCTTACTAGAGTTGGGTGTCACTATTCATGATAGCATCACTCTAGTGAACTATGGTGTCGCTTTGGTGAATTTGGGCATTGCTCTGTAGAGAAACCAGTGACGATGATAGCGTCACTGTTTGAGGTGTGTCATCGTTTGCAAATCTTTGATACCTCTAAAAATTATTAGTGTCATTGTTTGTTTAATCAGTGTCAATATATTA
Source organism: Sequoiadendron giganteum (assembly GCA_007115665.2). Classification (NCBI taxonomy): domain Eukaryota; kingdom Viridiplantae; phylum Streptophyta; class Pinopsida; order Cupressales; family Cupressaceae; genus Sequoiadendron; species Sequoiadendron giganteum. The sequence goes on from CM021107.1 coordinate 264,827,195, forward strand.
AATAGGTATCGATGTTTTAGATGATGATAGTGTCACTGTATGGTGACTCCCTACAAAGGCGTCACTAAATTTTTTTTGGGCATTGTTGTTTTCTGCAAAAGTTAGAAAAAATAGAATTTGAGATAGAAATTGATTAAATGTGATCAATTTTTCCCTCCTTCTAGCACCAAAATGTGATTGAGGAGATTAGTATGGGTTGATTACGCTTGATCCATGAAGAATTGAAGCATAACGAAGCCACTAATTCTGAATCTAAATAGGATCAGTCAAATTGAATTTAAACTAGACATTCATTAAAATAAAGAATTCTAAACTATGAAAGCGTTAAAATATCTACACTAATCCATTTGAAACTTATCCCATTTTGGGAGTGTATCACGTTGATGTGAAATGATGACCCTTTCCCAATCTCGTTGATCAGTGAGCTTGTTTCAATCTATTCTCTTAACGGTTGTGAGATGTGTATGAAAATAAGATTTAATCTAAATGAAAATTATGCAAAAGCTAATCTAACATGATTTATGCTAAAATGGTTCAGATATACAAATGCTAAGCTAATCTAAATGAGATTAAAATAAAAAGATTCAAACCCTAGTTCTCTAATTAGCTAAATGGATGTATTATGGAATCCATTGATGGAAGCTAAGCTATTATGCAAATAATTTAAACTAAAATATGCTAAATGTGATCAAAGTATGAGTGTGAGTGTGAGTGATTTCAACAACATAAGTTTTTTTTTTTAAAGATGAATCCATTTGTCTCCAAATAGTGACCTATTTATAGGAGGACAAATGAGAAATGGAGGGTTGAGATCAAAAATGCTAATCAATGGTCAAGGATGGAGGAAATTGGAGACATGGATCATGGATTCTCATCAATGGGTGAGAATGTAAGATGAGATTTAATCAAGGGTTCTCATTCTTTCCAACAAGCACACTTTTGACTTGTACAAGAGGGCAAAAGTTAACTTGCACAAGAAGTTTCAAGTTAACTTGCATATGAAGCTAAGTGAGAATATTCCTTTTTTCAAATGATTGGAGGAAAAAGAATATTCTTCGAAATATTCTCATGGGTGAGGAAAAAGAATATTTTGTAAATTAAAACAAAGTTTAATTGTGTAAAAGAGGAAGGAATATTTCATGGGAATAATCCCCTTTTGGAGGAATGTGCAAAAGAGGAATATCCCCTTGGAATATTTATTTGCAAGTGGGGGGAATTAGATTAATTAGATAATTGCTAATTAAACAAGGGTTTAATCATGCAATTAGGGGATTAGAAGAATTTAGATGACATTCATTAAATAAAATGATTTAATGAATGGGGGAAAAGGTGAAATGGCATTTAATTAAATAACTTAGGGTTATTTAATTAAATAAGAATATTTGGGAATTTAAATTAAATAGTTTGATTTATTTAATTTAATAAGATGAAATGTTAGCATGAAAGGGGGGAATTAACCTGATTAAATGAATTAGGTTAATAGATGCAAATGATGTGACTAATTAAATAGCTAGGTTAATTTAATAAATTAAGCGAAAAGAGGATGGGTTTTAGGAGGAAATGATGTTAGTATACCTGATTCAAGTGCATGATATCATTTAGGACATTTTTCAATGTCTACAATGAGTAATCTAGTCAAGGGAAGATTTTTGTAGGCAACTCACATGCATAAATTAGACATCGAAGGATTCGTTGGAAGTCATATTTTGAGGTGTCATGAGAGGAAATGGTGTAGTTTGTGGTTTTTATCTAGTATGTGTGGGTGGTTATATTCAGTTGGCAAGGGTGGAAGGTGTTGATCTATTATTGTGGTTTTTTGCTACTATATTCTTCTAATGGTGTGGGGTACATCATCTCAATACATGCTACATCAAGGCCCAATTTCAATCCATAAGTTGATAGACATTTATAATTTCAGGAGGAAGGAAATTTGAGGTTAATACAAAGGTTACTCTAGGGGAAGAAAGTCTTTCTTATAATGGTCATTTGTTATGATAAAATGATATTGTTTAATTTCAAGCATAAGTTGAAGTTGCATATAGTGAACAAGGATCTATAAAGGATAGAATCTTGGTGTTTCTTGTTTTAGAGGATGCGAATGTTGTGGAAAGGGAAAAATGTTTGAGTTGTTTTATGTTTCTATTAAGAGAAACAAATAAGTTCTAAAAGGGGTAATGGAAGTGGATTTGTTGCAAATGAAGGATGACATTAATGAGATACAAGTGGATAATAAAATTTTGGAGTAATTTTGTTGAAATTTAGAGACGATAATTAGGCATATGGTGGTTTCCTACCATAATGGTATGCTAAATCTCATAAGTGAATATATAACATCATAATTGGAAAATGGTTTTCTTACATGTTCATTGTGAAGAAAAAATATGATCATAAGGATTAAGATACACAGGGTAGTGTTTGCAACTAGTCCATTTGCACCATTGGTGGAGATAATCTTTCTTTTTGTAACTGGGTTTATAATGGTTTTTCTAAAAGTGATTATAGTATTTCAAGCACTAGCATCGCCCATGTGCACATGTAATCTTGTGGTTGGTTTTGTTCAAGCTATATTAGTTTCCCACTGTGTAAAAAAAATTCCTTTGGTCTCTCTCATGTTTCTAGAGTATTTTTATTGTGTATGTTATGGTTGTGGTTGGTCTATAGGGATTTATGGGAGAGGTATAGTGTATGGTGGTCTATTTTTTTTAGTTGGTAGCTGTGAACCCCAATCCTATACTTTCACAAACACAACAAGCAAACACATTAGTTAGTTCATATGCAAGATAAAACAAGGATTCCCCATGAAATCCATTTACAATACTTCAAAATAGAAAAATGAAGAAAAAAAACATAAAAGATAAGTGAAATCCTAATTAAGCATGCAAACTCTTGATCCCATGGGGGAGTTGGTGCCAATTGGTGTGTAAAAATTAGCCCTTTCCCAACTCCTTTGTAAGCTTGATAATGATTTGATGATGATTGAAGCTTCTTGATGGAATTTTGGCATAACCTAACCATGAAATTATGAAAGTGATGAACACTTGATGTGAAATGGATAAAATTAGCTCTCAATGTGAAGAGAGTAACTTTGCTCAAATGGTGGATGAGGATGAAGTTGAGTATAGTAAGTTTACTCAAATTTGTGGATGCTAAAATGAGAGGAAGAGTCTCTCATTTATAGATTTCCAAAATGGAAGAGAGAGTGGAATTGAGCAATGTGGGATCATTCAACATCCAATGGCAAAGTGCCACTTGTCAAGATGTGAATAGTTGAAGGTTGTGCACATTTTGGCCAAAGTGCCAATAAATGCCATTAGGTGGAATTTGAAATTGAGGAAATGACATGTGAGAGGGAAAAATGAATGAAATAAATGCCACTTGGCTCAATGCACAAGGACATGTAAGAGGAGTGAATGCTTTGTTGGAAGGACAAATCCATTTGGATTTTGAATTCAAATTTGAAAGAATATTCCTCCTTTATTCCATGTTGAGAAAAAATAGGCAATTTAATAAATCAAAGTAATTGATTTATTGTGCAAGTTGCATTCTCTAGAGGATTTTAGTGATTGATTAAATTAATCAAGATTTGATCAATTTAATGAGAGATTAGGTGATTTGACAATTTTGACTTAGATTTTACGATTTATTTAACTCAAGATTGAGAGGAAAATGATTTAGACTTTTATTAAATAAATATTTTGATTTATTTAGCTAAAGGGGGATGATGTTAGATTAAATTAAATAAGGTTTAATTTATTCAATTTAATGAGAAGACTTTGGGGATTTAATCAAATAAGATGAATTATTTAATTAAAGAGGGATTTAGGGTTAATTAAATTAAATTGATTAATTTAATCAACATAGGAGAAAGACCTAATTAGATAAATAATGATTTATCTAATTAAGAGACGATAGGTGATGAGAAGCTGAGAGTGTGATTCAGGAAGAAATGACATTAGTAATCAGGACCAAGTGCTTCAGATCAAATTGTATATTTTCCATGTCTACAGTGGCTATGCTGGGTATCTAAATTTTCTTAAAGCTATTATAGAGTGTTTGTGTTATAATTCCTCTTTTGTATTGGTATTGATGTCATATACATGATAGTTATGTTTTTATTCTTTCACTATTGCTAGTTTGGATCCTGATATATAGAACCCCAATAACATATTTTTCAAAAATAATGCTAGAAGATATCAAAGAAAAAATATATGATTATCCTTAACCAAGAGGTCATCCTCATCCAAAAAAGGAATATCAAGTTCCTCATCCTAAATTTATGTTATTTTAAAAAACACTACTAATAGATGTAATGATAATGTAATATTTTTTCACCTATTTTTTGTGTTTCTTTGGAGGTGGCTATTATGAAAAAAATTGTACAATAGAAGAATATGATATGAAATATGTTGCAAACAATTGATAATAACTAAAAATAACAAGCTACTTCGAGGGGGAAAACCTCGAAATATCTTCAATGAGAATGTAATTCACAATCCAATGATGAGACAAGACTCACTACCTCCTATATAACTTATTTATGCCTAGGGTATCACCCAGGATGACTTAGTTAACCCTATATAAGCCTTAGGCTGACCTAATTAACTAAATAATAATATAATAATGATATTATGACTAAATTAATAATTGTTCATAACCTATGTACACTAATATTAAGGGCATACCATGCCCCCTTCTTCAAACATGTACACTAATAGTGTTCTAGTCCTTAGCTTCTTTGTGTGTGCTTAATGAATGAGCTCTAGTTTCAATATGACTCTTCCTTCTTCATCGAGCTCTAGTAATATTTTCTAAGTAGGAATATTATGCCTAATTACCTTCTTCAAAAAATAAACATGAAAAATAGATGTATTTTTATTTTTGGTGGCAATTCCATCTTGTAGGCGACACTGCCTATATTTTGCATGATTTGGTATGGGCCATAATATTTTGGAGAAAATTTGTTGTTCTTTTTTTGTTGCCTTAGCGATATTTTCTTGTAAAGGCTAAAATCTCAAGAAGACCTAATCCTCAGCTTCAAAACTTCTTTCATTGTGGTGTTGGTCCACTTGTCGCTTCATTCGATTTTGTGTCATGGCTAGATCCTCCTTGAGTCTTGAGAGTACCTATTGTTGAAGGAGCAAGTGTTCCTTCACTATTTGAACTCTTGGTGACACCTTCAATGATGATATGATGGAAGGAGGCTAATATCCACATAGTTCCATAAATGGATATATTTTTTATGAACTATGAAAGGAAGTATTATACCACCATTCTACTACTAATAGTCAATATACACATTGAGATTGTTTATTTAAAGTTAAATAGCACACATATCCTTCCAAAAACTTATTAACAACCTCAATTTTCCCATCATATTGAGGGTGGCATGAAGAACTATGAGCCAAGTGAGTACCCAAACATGAGAATAAATCTATCCAAAATTGACTAGTAAAGATAGGATCATGATCACTAACAATAACCTTTGGTGTACCATGTAGCTTTTGTATATTCTCCAAAAAATATATTTCCACTATACTTGTAAGAGTGTTGCACCCCATTTCTAAGTTACTAGATTACTTTTACCTTTATGATTAAATATGATTTTAAATGCAAGATTATGACTTTAATATATTCAATTAATGAATTTGATGTATGAATATTCTATATGATGAGATTTATTTTTAAAAGATTTAATAATGCAAATAATATATGATGAATATGATTTTCTTGTTATTAGCTAACTTCATTTATGTTGCACTAAGTTGGATGAAGGAAAGATTCAAACCCTCCAGTGAGGAGAGGGAGAGTATCACCTAAGAGAGGAAGTTGGTATGGAAACTAATGGTGTACCTATCTAAGTAGATGTACACACTCGCTGCCTAGGTTAGACAAGCCTTGTCAAGTCAATTAAGCTATGTGTTGATAAGTGTTAAAATATGTTGATAGATTTTTTGGGTTGATAGGAAGGTTAAGATTATTGTCTTTGATTCTCTTTGATTGTTTAGTTGATTTGAGTCATAGGGTTGAAATCCTTTTGATGGGAATGAGTTATATATATTTTGTGTATTGGATATATATGTGTGTGTGTGTGTGTGTGTGTGTGTGTGCGTATAGTGAGTATATATATGTATATATGATGGCACATACATATAAGTGTATGTACATATGAGCATGTGTAGATAGAAATGTCTATGTCTACCCATACGTAGATACACAATATGTATGCAAACATTCATATATATAAATATACATGTATTGTACATATATATGCACTGATATATATAAAGATATGTTATTATGTTTAAATAATGGTAATGGATATATCTATAAATATATATATATATATATAACTAAATGAAAAATGTATATGTATTGGTATATATATTATAATATATATGTGCAAATGATGCTATATGCATATTATTTTTAATATAAATAATGTGATGGAAGCATATGCAATATAGCATATTGAATGCATATTATGGAGATTGTGATAGAAGCCAAGTAATGGAAAGTGGATATGCCATGCATGGAATAAGTAACAATATTAATAAGTGGTTGTTATAAAACTGTGAAGTCCTCAGCCATAGGTGTGAAACTGGAAATGTTTAAAGGACCAAAATTGCCATGAAATAAGGAAAAGTATAACTAGAATTCTAAATCAATACTACATAACATTTTAAAGAGGAACTTTGACCTAGTAAAAAGTGCATGTATCCAACTGTTTTACCCACAATTTGGATGACTCAACAAAGAGTTTCAAACTAGTTTTATTTTGACTTTTTATGTGCCAAACATAATTTTTTTTTGCAAACTTGGGACTACCAACAAGTAGGAAAGTAGTGCCCAGCTTGCCAAATCGGCATGTAAGGTTGTAGAGCTAGTTTTTAGTTCTTATTTGCAACAAAAAACTTGCCTAGATAGTTGCTACGGTTGCAAAAAATCTCTGTGAGGTGGTGCAATGAATGAGAGAGGTGGAAATGCAGTTATCTTTTATGTAGCAATTTTTTCTTTCCATTTCATTATATATATAGAGAGCAACATTGTAGTGTTTGGGGGTTCATTTTTTTGTTGTGTTCTTTCTTGAGTGCATTTCATATTATTCATTTTGTATTATTTTGTGAGTTTGAGAGAATGTTATTTTGTGATTTGAGAGAATGTTATTTTGTGATTTGAGAGAAACATATTTGAGAGTTTTGAAAGAATATGATACTTGTTTGAGAGTTAAGATAGGTTGAGTTGTGTAGTTGAAGTTATTAACTAAGTAGAAACAACAACAAGAGTTGAGATTAGAAGAGCCAACAAGATGAGTCATTTGCATCAAGAAAGGAGTCTCAAGATATTCGTTGGGAGCTAATTTATAGCAAGTATGCTTAAGATAGCTATCTCTATATCTTATTAATTTTGAAACTAAGTATTATTACTATCTAAAAGTGTTTGAGCTATTATTAGTGTGCATACTATTTCTATTAAAAAATATGTGTGTGCAAGTTCAATCAGCTAGATTGTTTATGCAGTTAGCTAAACTAATTATGAGATGGAAAGGATATGATATTTTATTATCATAATTATATTGCTTGATTATTATAACAAAGATAAGCTAGAATAGGGTATTATGATAATATCCAAAATACATGTTATTTGTATTTTTTTGTGATTTGAGAGAATGAAATCCTAAAAGAAGTATTATGCCAATACTGTTTAGAGTATGATATTTTTTTATGAATACCCATATTTGGTAGTTTAACCATGGGTGGAGAGCTTATTTCCTCAATTGTTTATAAACCTTGAAAGTAGGAGATTATATTATTCCCTAGGGTAAGGGTATACACTTGAATGTGTTTATATTCATATTCAACAATAGGGTTGAAAAACATATTAGAGATACATACGTTCTAATTAACTTTTTAAATGATATTATCCTATACTTGAAAAAGAGTTTATACCTATTCACTGTATTCTAATCTTAAAGGAGAGGATTTTATGTCATGGAAAACCAAATCCATAATGCGAGGAGATTTTAAGGTGCAAAAGCACAAACTCCTCTAAAGTTGAAAATATCCTCCAAATTAGATATGAACTTAACATACATTTTAAGCATGTGAATATATGTGTCATATTGAGGGAAAAGATATATGATTGTTTATGAATGTACATAGGTACCTCATATAACTGATGCAAAGGATAACTTGGAAAGAACCATGAGGAAATTGGAGATTAGTCGAAAGCTTTTTAGTTGAATTTACTAGAATTTAAATAGCTTATTATCTTGATTTACTATTATTGGACATTAAAATAAACATAAGATTTTATATGATATTTAATATCAAGGTTAACTAGATTGGTTATGGCATCCTAGAAGGATGGAGCCATACTAGATATGACATTAGAGTCTGAAACTCAGTACGAAGAAGTGATCTTCAAATTATACATGTCGACATATTGATAATGCTTAAGATTGAGAATTGATGTGTCCAGTCGATGACATGGTGTCTATGCATGAATTAGGAGAGTTGTTACTCCCATGATTAAAATATAGAACTTGAATAAGAGTTAGTTGCAAGTCTTAGATTGTTATGGGTAAGTAACAGGGTATTCAAGTGGTTGGGTCAAACCTAATTGGAAAGTTAGATCAATGTAAGTGTGTTATCACTTTTAAATAAAATCTTGTTTATGTTATTTGAATCTTGGGGTCAAAACAAGAGGAAAGTTATTTATAGGTCAGTTTCCAAGTCAAGTGAGGGGGTGGGTGAACATACGACGTTGCTTCGTAGAAAGTGGATTTATTATATATATGAAAACTTTGGCCAAAGTAAGTGTAGACGTCATTAGATACACTTTGTCGGTTCATTGTGTGTCAGGATTGCATAGCTAGTCGAGAGTGTCATGCATGTAGTTGGCTGGTATCCATAAGTGTTGATAATAACTAATTATGTAAGATACAACACCATGCTCAAGTAGGAATTTCTAGAGGGTTTCCATACCAAAATCTTCATTGAAGGGTAGGGTCATCTACCAGTTAGGAGATGTGTGTGGGACTACTTAAGTCCATGGTTGGAGGAAAATTGCTTGGGTGATGCTCTCCCTCTTGCAATCAATAGCTGAGACTTGTGGAACAAAAGGAACATGATCTAGATGAGGACACCTTGATCTTGAACTCTTGTAAGTTATGAATTTGTATATGAACATGATCATGGATCAATTGTAATATGCATTTGAAAAGATGAATTTTATCTACTTAGAACTATGTAATGTTATTTCATTTATCCAGTGATATGTGGAAAATATTTATGCAATGTGCAATTATGTTATTGAAAATGAAAATTTTCATTTCTTATTTTTGGAAACTTGTGTTATTCACTTTTTGAGTTGAAAACATAGGTGAAAATTCTTGGGTAAACATTGGGTATGTTACATGTGATATCAACGCTACTAGGTTCAACACTTGGACCTATGAGCTCATGTTTGAAAATTTCTTATACTGGGATGGTAGGGAAAAAAAGAACAAAGAAAATAGTAAGGAATTCAATTCCCTAAAACTTGTCTAACTATGAGACTAGGAAAGAGTCATCCCCATAGGTTAAAACTCCTAAACTAACAAATCATAAAGAAATTCCCTTGGGATGTGGTAGGAATGCACCTTGGTTAAGTAATAAGGTCATGGATTATTACCTATGATTTAATCCGCCCTTCAAAATTGTTTATATGACTCTGAGGGTGAGAAAGAACCCAAAATGATCCCTCTTTCTAATAGAAACCTATAGTTGCAAAGAGTCAAAGATTATGGATTAAAGAAAGATACTATGAATCTATGAATATGATTTATGTATATTGATACAAATGCTAAATTGGAGAAACTAATTATGTGCATAAACAAAAAAATTTAGGAGAAGTAGAAAATTCAACATATTATGAATCTGAACAAACTAAGGAGGTATCCGGGAGATAGGAAAACCTTCTAATAATCCTGATTCAAAACTAGATTAAAATATAGCAATGATAATTGAATTCAAAAATGAAAGTTGGTGCCTTAGAGTAAAGGTAAAAAGCTAGAATGGGTCAGAAAAGGTAGCAACTCACAAAAGTAAAGATGAAAACTAATATGATCCCACCAACCATAATGGGCATGATCATTTGGAGTTAAGACTTGAAAATGAGAAAAGAAACCAACTAACCCTTGAAGAGTCTAAGGTTATGAAGAAGATGAAACCACCAAGAATTATGGAAAAAAATTCTTAGAAAAGCTGGTTGCAAGGCAAAAGAAAAACTTGGACAATAAATCAGGATAACTAGACAAGTGCTCAGGTAGAGTAGAGTTTGGTTGAAGTTAATATTGAGCTTCTAAAGTTTGAAAACGAAATTAAATTTGTGTTAATTCCTTTTTGGTCATTTGAAGATTTTCCAGAGATAAATTGGATATGGAAGGAGACTATGTTGCCCAATCGAAAGAATAATTAGATAACCTAGGGAACAAAAAGTATTTGCAAGATATACCAAGGAGGGTAAAATAAGGCAAGTAACAATCGTTCAACTATAGAAAGCCAAAAAAGAAGAATGTTAAATCATAAGATCAAATTGGAGAAAGTAGTTGATTACAAGAGCTCAACTTTTAGGATGATCTAATGTTTTGGAAACACCGAGGGGGAGAAGAAAAGTATATGCATCAAGAAAAGATCAGATACAAATATGTACCATATTCAATGGAATTTGATGATATATTTCTAGTTTGAGAAAACTTTTGACTTCTCCATAAACATGGTTCTTGAATCAAAAAACTTATATCCAAAGTTATTTATGACCACTACTAAGTCATTGAAGTTGAAGACTAAGCTTTTGGAACTATTAGTGAAAGATTTGGAATGATCAAGGAAAGCCAGAGGATTTTAACCAAATAAAAGAGAAGAAATTATGACACCAATTCTATAAGTTCTTGTTTCAGAAGTCCAATTTATGATTATCATTAATGCTTTAGAAAAAATGTTAGGTAGTATGCTTATTCAAGAAGGGAAAGTTATTACCTATAAGTTTAGGAGATTGAGGATATATAAACGAAACCATGCTCCACATTATTTTGAGCTATCATAAATCATTCATGCTTGGTAACTATGTACACATTAATTTTTTGGAAAACTTTTGGGTATAATAACAAACCAACATGATCTAAAAAGAATTGTTACTTAGCTAGTTTAAATGATTTTCAGAGGAAATAGCTTGAGCTGAAATTGAACTATGAATTTGAAATTAATTATTCAAACCTAGCAAGAAAAACTAAGTTGTGGATGCCCTAATGTTGAAGGAGACATATCTCCTCGATGATACTTATTCTTTATATTTTCAAGAATCAAGTGTGGAAAAATTCCCAGAAAGATGTTCCATTTAATTCGAACGAACTACTAAGAACCATAGGAAGAGCCTAAGTACCCAACTCAGAGGAGTTAGGGAATAAGGTGTGATAAGAATTTTAATCAGTGCCATATTTTGGATAATTTGGAGTGACAAAATTATTGACTAATGTGAAACCACTATATTCTAGAAGGAAACATAGAGAGATGTTGCAAGGTATGTAGCAAGTTGTCCAAAATTCTAGAGGGTGAAGATAGGATGTCATCACTCGGCAGGACATTTATATTCTCATGAAATTATAGAGAGGACGTGGTAAATCATTAGTATAGTTTTGATCTTCCTATGCCAATTATTTGGAATAATTTTTTTTTGGTAGTGGTGGAAAGGCTTTCCATGGTAGCCAATTTCATATTGGAAAATTTAAAAGTTAGGGCACCACCCATAACTATAAGCTTTTGTAAAGTAGTGTTTAATTGTATGGTATTCCTGAGAAGGTTATCTCAGATAGGGGTACACAAGTAACATTAAGGTTTTTAGTAAACCATAATCACCTTGTTGAAAATTAAATTATAGATAAGCTCGAATTATCACCTTGAGGCAGGTAAGTCAGATGGAAAGGGTAAACCAAGTCTTGATGGATTCGTAGATTAATTTTATTACAATAATTCCTATCATTCTGCAATAAAAATTTGAACCATTTGAAACTTCATATGAAAGGAATGGATGAATTCCTATAAGTTGGGATAAGTTAGGAAATGGGATTAGCCTTAGTTTGAAAATGTTGAGAGAAATGGAAGAGTAGATCAAGATGATCAAGGATAAAAATAAGCAGATAAGAATGATAGGCAGGAAAGCTTTGTTGATACAAAGCATGAATTGAGCAGTACTATGCTCAAGATGGACATTAGTTCCAGTGATAGTCGTTCTTGGCTTTTGAGTTTTCCAATGGTGAAGAATTCTATGAAAAGGATGGGACCCATGGTGTAGTGCACAATGCACCAACATTCCTTTTCTATTTGGGATGCACTAAGGACAACTGTGATTTATCCATTGTGAATGTGTTTTCTAGCCACTGTGGTATATGTGACATGTATGAGTTAGTAACTATTGTACTTATGATGTACATATGAGTCATTATTAATGTACTTGTGATGAATAATTCTCAAGAGAGAAATTTTGCTTGAAGCACACAAGTTCTTCCAATGTGTTAGCAAGGTCACTTAGTGCAAGGTCCAAGAATGATGAGATTGCAGAGGGCAGTGCTACAAGGAAATGTTATTATGAGATTAAAACATAAATTTACCTATTTCTCACATGATTTAGAAAATTGAAAGTAAAACCTCTATTTGGCTTTATCTATATACTATGATACTTTACATCATTGGGGGCCAATTATTGGTAAGGTGGAGGGTATGTTACACCTTGTTTCTAAGTTACCAGATTACTTTTACGTTTATGAGTAAATATGATTTTAAATGAAAGATTATGACTTAAATATGTTCAATGAATGAATGAGATGTATGAATATTCTATATGACAAGATTTCTTTTTAAAATGTTCAATGATGCAAATACTATATGATGAATATAATTTTCTTGTTATCAGATAACTTTGTTTATGTTACACTAAGTTGGATGCAAGAAAGATTCAAACCCTCCAATGAGGAGAGGGAGAGTATCACCCAAGAGAGGAAGTTGGTATGGAAACCACTGGTGTACCTATTTGAGTAGACACACACACTCACTGCCTAGGTTATCAAGCCTTGTCAAGTCAGTTGAGCTATGTCTCAGTAAGTGTTAAACTATGTTGATAGATTTTTTCGATTGATACCTAGGTTAGGGTGATTATCTTTGATTCTCTTTTATTGTTTAGTCAATTTGAGTTATAGGGTTGAAATCCTTTTGATGAGCATGAGTTATATATTTTATGTATTGGATATATATATGGGTATATGTGATGGTGCATACATATAAGCATATGTACGTATGATATAAATTTCTATGTTTACCCATATGTATCTATATGCAATACATATTTGAACATTCATATATATAAATATGTTGGATAGATGGTTGTTGTTGCACTAAAAGATTGACTTGTTAATGCTTGATACAACCGCCAAAGTTAATGAATCCATGGGAGGTGGTTAAGACATGCCAAAAACTTGAGCATTGCATTGCACAAAATAAGGAGACCAAGGGCACACACCTCATAACAATCCCCCCAGTGCAAGTGAGGAGTTCGAACCCGTGACCCAAGATCTGATACCAATTTTTGTGCAAACAGTTGTCATTGCACTAAAAGATTGACCTGTTAATGTTTGATACAACCGCCAGAGTTAATGAATCCACGAGAGGTATTTAAGCCATGTCAGAAATCCAAGCACTGCACAACACAACACAAGGAGACCAAGGGCACACACCTTGCAATAATATATTGAACTCAAGCAAATAGGGTTCCACCTTTTGGGAGATGGAACTAAGCTTAGGACCTATTTCACTCTTAGCTCATTCAAGGAAACCCTAGAGATCTCAACCTAATTATCAAATTATGGGAAGAGATTTCTACAAGGTCTCCTTGGGTGTGATTAAGAAAAGGGGGTTTACCACAAAGTAAATTCTTAGAAAGAGGAAATGAAAGCAATATGCAAAACCTAACTATATAACCTAGGAAATGAAACTTAAAATTAGAATGATAAACTATGAATAAACAAAGAGGTACCTAGAAGATTGGAGATACCCAAAACAAGGTTTACAATCCTGAAATTATGAATTTTGATGTGAACTGGAACTAATATGCTAGAATGGGTGATTTAGTCTCAGTTTAGGGTTTTAGGTTGAATCTAGAATCTACAACTAGTAAACTAGGATCTACAGGAAATGGCTGAAACATGGTATACTAGGACTCATACACCCAAGGTGGTGATTTAGTCCTAGTATTAGGGTTTGGATGAAACTCTAGTATCCTCTAGTGATCTTTTGTAGCTTCTCTCTTATCTGATCTCTCAGTCTGAAACTTTAAATTCTGGCTTGTAGGTGACTTTCCATGAAGATGACAACTTCTTGACAACTTTCTTCATTCTTTCAACTTTGTCTTAAAAGGATCTTCAAGCCTCAAAACACCTAGATCTTCAATCACACATGTAGAGGAGAGAAAGATGTTGATTTGTTAGTGGATAGGGGTTTACCTTGGTCAAACCCTGTTTTGGTAATCAAACCTTGAAATGAAATGAAATAGAATGAAAGAATGATGAATGAAAAAATATGCTATGTTACAACTCACGAAACCCTTGGAATAAAAGTTGCAATCTTGTATAAAATGGCTAGCATGAATGTAGATCTTGACTCTTGATTGTTGATATGAAATAATTCCTTTAAATGCTTGATTGAACCATGAAACCTACATCACAAATGTTAGCTCATAAACAAACATGATGCATGATGACTTTGGCATGATGCTTGGATCTTGAATTGATGCTCCAAAATGCTTGATAATTTTCTCTTGAATACTCTTGAATGCTAGATCACTTGTAAACTTGCTAGGATACTTGAATACTTAAATTGTTAGGAGAAATTATGCGAAATAACCTTGTATTTATAATTGTTTATGCCAAATTTATCGAAATTACAACACTACAAGCCAACATTAGATCTAGGACAATAAAATCCCTCTAAGAATTGAATTCAAAATAGGTCCAAGATAAAGCGGGACTCATATGCCAGTTGGGGCATATTAGTCCCAATAGCCTAGGCTTGGGACACAAATTTTAAGAAATGCTAAGTTCTATGCCAAATTTAGGATTAGGCTCTGAGACTTAGGTGGGACCCATATGCCCAAGGTGGTGTATGAGTCCTAGATCACTAAATATGGGACACATAACCCAAGAACGTGAATTATGATTGGTAATTAGTTAAGTGTTGAGATTATCCTTAGAGAAATGCATTAAATAAGGCTTGTGGATGCAAAATAGGACCAAATAAGGCATAAAGAAGCCCAATTTTATCAAGGAGGGACCAAACAAGTGTGAAAATGTAAAGGGATACAATTTTCTACACTACATTTATGCCCCACTTTAGTGAGAGGATGAAATTGCTTCAAACTCACAATAAAGTAGACAAAATCGCATCAAGAGGGGTCCAAGTGTACCAATGCTAGTGAGATAGGATGACAACAATCAAGAGGGTTGCACAAGCCCCTATGATCAAGATCCTATGGAAAAAAAACATGGGCACAAAAGAACACACATGAAAATGATGTGTGAAGAAATAACAAGATACAAGCATACACTACCAAAAACAAAAAGAAGAAAAATAAAAAGAAGGGCGAATCAAGCCTCGACCATTTGTCCAATGCGATGTGGATCAGATCTAAGCTGTTTGTCCAAAAAATTTACAAGTGGAACACGATGTCCAATATGCAAACCAAATGCACACTCACAAGGGCTAGTGAAACCTTAGGCCATCCACCAGGTGAGCCCCCAGAGAGGTGAGACACATACACACACAACCGATATGCACTCACACCCACAATCAAGTGGCTATGGGAAATTCACACCTAAGTTTGGCTCCCATACAATAACCGTACCAAAGCTATACCTCCTAATAACTTTGATAATGCACCACACAACACGAACAATAGAGTTCATGAGGCAATAAAAACTTCGTATGCTAACACTCATGAACAAACAAGATGGCTCCACATGAAAGCAAAGTGTGTTATGCAAGGTGGCCATATAATAGATAATGCAAATGAAAAAGTAGTGTAAGGTATGTTCAAAGGATTTTTTCTTAGTTCATGTAAGGTCTTAACTTAGGGAACATTATGCCTAATGTCTTCAAGAGAGGACCAATCAAATAATAGAAGATTCACAACTTAGGGGATATAGTGTGTCACATCAAGCCACCAAGAGGAATATAATATGCTAAGATAGATCACGCTCTTGAAGGACATTACATCCAATGTAACCACAAGGAGAAAGATGCATCACATGAAGTAAGAAGACTACACAATGAAACATGAGTTGTAAAATAATAATGCCAATGTATGCCCCCACTTTAAAGAAATTTATAAACACCATGTTGTGAGCAATTACTTTAAAGTGGAAATTGATAAATGCTCTGAATTTTTTTTCTGGATTAGATTGTGTTGTTAATTTTTTATCATCAACGTTTTGAATCACACTATGTGATCCATCATCAGGATGAAAGAGAGCTGAAGGAAAAATGAATTGTTGCAGATCAAGCTTGGTTAAAAAGAGAGCACAGGGGGGAGGCACAAGGTTCGAGGATAAGGAACTCAATAAAATAAACACAATTACAATTCAAAAAGGAAAGATTCTTAAAAGTGCATAATATTAAGAATGAAAAATTAACAACACAATCTAATCCAGAAAACAAATTTAGATAATTGATGGATTGTGGAAACTTGATATCTTTAATGATAAATGCTAACAATAAAGAGGACATGAGAGTTTGGAAAGCCCTATGCCAATTCATATGTTTTCAAATTCAGTTGTGTCATGAAAGGGGTTACCCCCATGATAAAATCCCAAAAATCACATAAGGGATCCACAAATTTGGGGTCAGTATGTCTTTGCTACAATGTTTTTTAGAGAGCTCAAAATTGTCATCATTCCCCAAATACTCATGGAATAGGAAGAATGACACAAAGATAGTGAAAACAAAGGAAAAACCTTCAGGTCAACATGGAAGAGACGTAAAATGTCTCAAAACCTTGCATCATCCCTACAAGGAAAACACAAGAAAAAGAAAAGATAAAGGATAATATTTTGGGTCAATATGGAAGAGACCTAAATGTCTTGACGCCTTGTGTCATCCCCAAAAGGAAAACATAAGACAAAGAATAGGTTTACGACATATAGAAGAATGTACATACAAATAGAGGAATGTCACAAAGAGAGATAAATCAAATAGAATGGTATGGGGGACCACATTACACACATGCAATCACATAAAAGAAACATGAAAAATAAAATAAAAACAAGACTAGTAAGGCACTTGTGAGTCAACCTATTAGTAGGTCATTCACATCCCAATCTTGTTCATCATATACGAAGGAAAAAAACTAGCTAAAGGGACAACAACGAGTGCAGTACTAGGGAAAAGCTATCCAATTCTTGCCCCCACTATGTGCAAGACAAGAATGAGATGAGGTAGGTGGTGAGAAAGAGATCCTTGCATTTTGAAATTATTTGTAATTAATGACAAGCATGTAGTAGTGATAATAATATGATCCTACAACTATTACATGGCAAGGAGAAGAATGCATGCCTTAAGGGATTATTTTTATGATATCAAACTTTTTAAATATTTATTTTAAAGCACAAAATTCATTAGTTCTATGTCCAAGAGCTCTAGGGCATCGACAATGTGGAATGCTTGCATTCATAGGATATGGTTTTGGATGTTCTGTCATGGGCGGTAATGTGATAAATCCTTGACTTAGAAGTATGTGTAGGGTTATTTTAGTTGCAAACATGGGACAAGGGAATTTTAACTCCTTTAGTTTGTAAGGCTTTCGGTGCTTACTAGATTCACCAATTTCTTGAGTTAGATGTTGAGGAGGAGGACCTAAGATGATCCTATCATCCTTATCATCATTACAAGAAATTGGTTGTGCTTTAGGAAGGAGGACACTTATGTTGGGAGGAGGATCTTGATATCCTATCCCTTTGGTATCTTCAATTGGTATTTGTTCTAAGAGTAGATGAATTTCATGTTCCCTTGTTGTATCATATCCTTATTTTCTTAAGATCATTAATCATTTCCATATGTTGTTTCTAGGTTGATAGGAGTGTTGGTCACTTTGTTAACATAGGATTGTTGAATGTTTGCTTGATTAGAGTTGCTAGGTTCACTTATTGTAGGGAGATTAGGCTCATTTTGTGTCTCAATTTTAGGACGTAGAAGACCAAACATCTCTAGTTGTGTTGGTTGTTTCATGGAAGGATAAAAGGATGCATTACTCTCAAGGTTGTTAAGTCAATCATTTATGAAGTTGTTCATGTTGTAATCATCTTCTCCAATGATGCCAACTTCATGTGGAGGACATTCATTAGGAGTTGATTGAGCATGAGTGAGTTCAGTTTCATTAGGGTCATTTCCAAAATCATAGCTTGACACATCCACTAATGACTTCAAGGAAATCCAAAGCTTACCCAAGAACATATCTATTATGAAATGTAATGTAATGACTAATAATGAAATGCAATTTTTAGATTCTACAAAAAGTAATTTGTTTATTACACTATGCAACAATCTGAATTTTTTTGTAAATGCACTTATGAAATTAAGCAATGCACGGAATGAACCAAATTAAGTTAGGTCTAATGAAATGAATGAAACAAAAACTCAATAATCTGAAATATATATCTAATAACAACAAATATAAACATAGAAACAAGGTTTTTAATGTTGTAAAATGTAGATCTAGGTTTGATATAGGACTAAATCACCCAGAGGGGCATATGAGTCCTGATTAGGGTTTTTGAAAGGTTTAGATGTTGAAAATTAGATGATACAAAATTCCCAAAAATTAGGTAAAACAACCTATATCAGGACTAAATTGCCTAGATAGGCGAATGAGTCCTAGATTAGGGTTTCGACACTAAATTCAATAAATTCTAAGTGAATGTTAATGTTTTTGGTTTGTATGTTGTCATGACTGATTGAAATTATAAATTTTTAGTGAAATTAAATGATTTAAGATGCAAAAATGTAACCTATATGCACTTTTTACTAATGCAAAGTTTAGAAGCCCTAAATGAAAATTAAATAATGCAAGACATAATGCAAAGTTAATGTTGACTAGATCTAGGACTATGATGTACTCCAAATCATAAATTCAAGTTTCCAAAGGTCGGGTTCACCAAAATGAACACAAGGAAATAGGGTTCCACCTTTTGGGAGATGGAACTAAGCTTAGGACCTATTTCACTCTTAGCTCATTCAAGGAAACCCTAGAGATCTCAACCTAATGATCTAATAATGGGAAGAGATTTCTACAAGGTCTCCTTGGGTGTGACTAAGAAAAGGGGGTTCACCACAAAGTAAATGCTTAGAAAGAGGAAATGAAAGCAATATGCAAAACCTAACTATATAACCTAGGAAATGAAACTTAAAATCAGAATGATAAACTATGAATAAAGAAAGAGGTACCTAGAAGATTGGAGATACCCAAAACAAGGTTTACAATCCCGAAATTATGATTTTTGATGTGAACTAGAACTCATATGCCAGAATGGGTGATTTAGTCTCAATTTAGGGTTTCGGGTTGAATCTAGAATCTGCAAGTAGTAAACTAGGATCTACAGGAAATGGCTGAAAAGTGGTATATTAGGACTCATACGCCCAAGGTGGTGATTTAGTCCTAGTATTAGGGTTTGGATGAAACTCTAGTATCCTCTAGTGATCTTTTGTAGCTTCTCTCTTGTCTGATCTCTCAGTCTGAAACTTTAAATTATGGCCTATAGGTGAATTTCCATGAAGATGACAACTTCTTGACAACTTTGACAACTTTCTTCAATCTTGAAACTTTATCTTCAAAGGATCTTCAAGCCTCAAAACACCTAGATCTATAATCACACATGTAGAGGAGAGATTTTTTTTGATTTGTTAATGGATAGTCAAACCCCATTTTGGTAATCAAGCCTTGAAATGAAATGAAATAGAATGAAGGAATGATGAATGAAAAACTATACTATGTTGTAACTCACCAAACCCTTGGAACAAAATTTGCAATCTTGTATGAAATGGCTAGCATGAATGTAGATCTTGACTCTTAATTGTTGATATGAGATAATGCCTTTAAATGCTTGCTTGAATCATGAAACCTACATCACAAATTTTAGCTCAAAAACAAACATGATGCATGTGTTGGACTATGGCTTCTAGTGTTGCCATTTATGGCAACCTAAGTCATTCATCTGGTCTACAGTCTAGTATTGGCTCATACTGACAAAACAAAATGAAGAACATGGCATCTGATTAAAGGAAAATATGTTGATCTGAATACCTCACCAGACTATTATTTTGAGTTGTGGATCTCAGAGGAAGGTTTGTTGATGTTTTTATTACCTTATTCAAGAAGTATATTGATGCACATTCACTATACGATCTAGGAGATCCGGTGCACTAATTTCCTGATAATCTGTGTTAGAAGGCCGACTTGGCGAAATTAGTCATTGTGGATGTTTAAGAAGTAATTGATTAAATGTTTTTGTGCTCAAATATATTTATTTGGGTCCTCTTTATGTCTTAAATGAATTTGGAGGATACGTATAAAGAATTAATGGTGGATTTAGCCGACAGTTGAAAAGTATTTTATGTCTTATGTAAGCCGACATATGAATGATAAAATCCTTGACAACGGATATATATATATATATATATATGAGATCGGTAGTATCATTTTAAATATGTGAATGTGTAGTATCCGAAGTATTTGAATGTGTGATGTGAAAATTAGAAGGATAGTGGTGTGAATTCATCTGTGCATGGATTTGTGTTGTGAATTACAAAAAGAGCAGAGCAGAGTAGAGCGAAGAACATAATCAGACTGGGGATCCAGAATCGGATCCATGAGCCTAACTAGAACTGTAACTTGGCATAAGTAGATGCTACTACTTCAGTTCAACCCTTCAGATGGTTTTAATCTGAACTCTTGTAAGGCAGTGAGCCTTTATATTGAGCAGTGAGCTCTAGGCAGTGTGCCTGAATGAAAGTGCATTCCCTTTTGTAAAACCTATATTTGAGTACTCAAATTGTGGATTAACCTCCACTGTGGTTTTTCCCCTAACCGGGTTTCCATGTAAAAATCCTTGTTTTATGGTGTTGTGGATGATTAATTTGTGTGTTTGCATCTTTATTTGGTTTAATGTTGAAATGGTTTAATTATTAGATTAATAAAGTTCAGATTTGCAGAACTCTGATTCACCCCCCCCCCCTCTCAATGTTCCCTTGAGTTCAACAGTATGATGAATTTGACATGTTGAATTGATGCTCCAAAATGCTTGATAATTTGATCTCGAATACTCTTGAATGCTCTTGAATGCTAGATCACTTGTAAACTTGCTAGGATACTTGAATACTTAAATTGCTAGGAGAAATTATGTGAAATAACCTTGTATTTATACTTGTTTATTCTAAATTTACCAAAATTACAACACTACAAGCCGACATCAGATCTAGGAGAATAAAATATCACCAATAATTGAATTCAAAATAGGTCCAAGCTAAAGAAGTACTCATACGCCAGTTGGGGCGTATGAGTCCTAGTAGCCTAGGCTTGGGACACAAATTTCAAGAAATGTTAAGTTTTATGCCAAATTTAGGATCAAGCCCCGAGACTTAGGTGTGACCCATATGCCCAGGGTGGTGTATGAGTCCCAGATCACTAAATCTAGGACACATAACCCAAGAACATGAATTATGATTGGTCATTAGCTAAGTGTTAGGATTATCCTTAGAGAAATGCTTTAAATAAGGCTTGTAGATGCAAAACAAGACCAAATAAGGCATAAAGAAGCCCATTTTTAGCAGGGAGTGTCCAAACAAGTGTAAAAATGTAAAGGGATACATTTTTCTAGACTACATATATATATACACTGATATAAATATAATTTTAAATAATGGCAATGCATGTATATATTCATATGTATATATATACATATATATTTATATAATTAAATGACAAATGTATATATATAGTAATATATGTATATATATTCAACTTATTGTAATAGATATATATGTGTAATATATATATATATATTACAATAAAAGGATAAATATTATAATATATGTGTGTGAATGATGTTATACACATATTATTGTTAATATAAATAATTCAATGGAAGAATATACAATATAACATATTGAATGCATATTATGGAGATTGTGATAGAATCCAAGTAATGGAAATTAAAGCCACACATTGTGGAAAGTGGATATGCCATGCATGGCATACTTAACAATATTAATAAGTGGTTGTTATAAAACTATGAAGTCGCCCAGACATAGGCGTGAAACTCATGTTTAAAGGGCCAAAATTTCCACAAAATAAGGTAAAGTATAATCAAAATTCTAAAGGAATATTGTCCAACATTTTAAAGATAAACTTTGGACTAGTAAAAAGAGCACGTGTCCAACTATTTTACCCATGATTTGGATCACTCGACAAATAGTTTCAAACTTTTTTTTTTTTACTCTGTATGTGCCAAATATAAGACTTTTTCTACAAACTTGGTACTGCCAACAAGTAGGAAAGCAATGCCCAGCTTGCCAAATCAACCTGAAAGGTTGTAGAGTGTTTTTTTAGTTCCTATTTGCACTTGAAAACTTTCCCGGCTAGCTGCTACGACTGGGAAAAAGCTCTATGAGGTGGGAACGAATGAGAGAGGTGGAAACGTAGTTAGCTTTTCTGTAGCAATTATTTTCTCTCTATTTTATTATAAGTAGAGAGCAACATCATAGTGTTTGGGGGTTAATTTTTTTGTTGTTTTCATTCTTGAGTGACTTCGTATTGTTATTTTTTATTATTTTGGGAGTTTGAGAGCTGTGTATTTGAGAGTTTTAAAATAATAGAATACTTGTTTGAGAGTGAAGATAAGATGAGTTGTGTAGCTGAATTTATTAACTGAGTAGTAGCAAAAAGAAAAGTTGAGATTAGAGGAGGCAGCAAGCTGAGTCATTTACATCATGCAAGGAGTGTAAAGATATTCGTTGGGAGATAATTTATACTAGGAATTCTTAAGATAACTATCTCTATATCTCTTATTAATTTTGAAAATAAGTATTATTACTATCTAAAAATGTTTGAGTTATTATTTGTGTGCATATTGTTGCTATTGGAAAATATGTGTGTGCAAGTTCAATCAGCTAGATTGTTTATGTAGTTATCTAGACTAATTATGAGCTATAAGGGATATGATATTTTGTTATCATAATTATATTGCTTGATTTTTATAGAAAATATAAGCTAGAATAGGGTATTATGATAATATCCAAAATACAGTATGGTATTTGTATTTTTTGAATAAGTTATGTTGCTTGGCAATGAAAGGGATGAAATCCTAATATAAATATTATGCCATTACTATTTAGAGTATGATGTTATTTTATGAATACCCTTATTTGTTAGTTTAACCATGGGTGGAGAGCTTACATCCTTGAGTTTTTATAACCCTTGAAAGAAGGAGATTAGTTTATTCCCTAGGGTTAGGGTATACACTTGAATATGATTATATTGATATTCAACAATAGGGTTGAAAAACATACATCAGAGATATATACATTCTAATTACCTTTTAAAATGATATTATCTTATACTTGACTAGGATTATATACCTATTCATGGTATTCTAACCTTAAAGGAGAGGATTTTACGTCATGACAAACCAAATCCATAATGCGAGGAGATTCTAAGGTGTAGAAGCATAAACTCCTGTCAAGAAGGAAATGTCCTCTAGATTAGATATGAACTTAGCATACATTTTAAATGTGTGAATATATGTGTCATATTGAGGGAAAGGATATATGATTGTTTATGAACATACAAACATAAGTACCTCATATAAATTATGCAAAGGATAAATTGGAAAGAACCATGAGTAAATTGGAGATTAGTCGAAAGGTTCTTATTTAAATTTACTAGAAGTTAAATAGATTATTATGTTGATTTACTATTATTGGACATTACTATAAATATAAGATTTTATATGACATTTAATGTTGAGACATAGAAAGAAAAGGGGGGGCTTATCAAAGTGAATTAACAAGATGATAAACCACACCCCTTTTACTAGTTGTTTAACTCAATTATGTATAGAAGAGCATTAGAAAACAAACCTAACTATTATAACATCAATAAGGAAGGTTTTAAGATGCTGAAATGATGTGTACCTTGCTAAAAAATTGTTGTTTTGGGGTCACTAAGGACTCATTCGCCTAGTGGTGAATGGGTCCCTACTAGGGTTCTAGAAAATCACTTATGGGGTCTTGTTCCTTGATGTCTGCACTCTCAAATCCTAGGTAATCAGCTCCCGAAAGTAAAAAATCAATTATGTAGCTTAGTTTATGTGATCTTTCAAGTAGGATAACGACTTTTACAACTTTACTACCTTGAAAATAATTCAACTTTTAATCTTCACTTGATCTTTGATTCAGAGACAAATGTTCACAACATCCAACCTAGTTCATGAAATAGAATACTCTTTCTTTGTGGCAATTTGAACTACTCATTCTTGAGAAATAAGGCTCCAAATAGGTCCATATAACAAAGCATGTACCCTCAAATCAACTCCAAAATCGTAAATAACTAGTGGCAGCATTGAAAAAACTCATAGAACTATCAAATCAATCATCTTTCTCAATAAAATCATCTATTAAAGCAGCAAATACAGAAACCCATACTCAAGGCTTGAACTAAGCTCCATTCAATGAGGGTTTGTAGAAAGTATGATTTCTAAACCTCATACCTACTTTTCTCACCTTCAATCATGCTGGAATATTTTTGCACAAACTCAAACAATCATCAAAAATTGCTGTCCCAAAAGATTTCACTTTTCCACCCCTGAACCACTCAAATTCACCAAAATCATACAATTTTAACAACTAGGGCGGCCTAGGGCATCACCAAAAAATAAGAAAACCTTATTCAAATTCTTTGAAACCTTTAATATAGTAAGAAAACCTCAAAATGAATCATTTCACCAAGTTCTATAATTTTCCACCATACAAATTGGAAGAAATCACATTTTTTTGTATGCAACCCCAAAAACCCTATGTTCAAAATAGTTTGTAGAAAATGACTTCTTTGACCCATTAAATGGCATTATAAAAATTACTGGTAAAAAGAAATTTTTTCCACCAAATCAATCTCTTTCCATCCATATAAGTTTTAAGTCCGTACATGTCCATACATGTCTGTACTAACATGTTTTCTGACTGCAATTTCTGAAAAAAAACTGTTTTTTGAACTGGCTGTGTACACAAAAATCATCATAACTTTCTTATTACTCCATGAAAATGAGTGAGACTTGAACCAATGGAAAAATTATTCAATAAAATACACCATAAAACTAATTTTACAAAGTTTCCAAGCCGTACTAGGACGTACAAGGCCTGGAAACAGGGAGAAAACTGTTAAAATTTCAAAACAGGGTATTAAAATTGACAAAATTGATTCCAACTTACATTACCTTCCTTTAGCTCACCTCTCCAAGGCTTAAATATATGCTTAAAACATAAATAATGACTTCTCCTTCATTTCCAACTAATTAACTACCCTTTACAACCAACTGACCCTTCACATTCTTGCTTTTGTTCACATTTTGCACTTTTGCAATTTTACATGTTTTACAAGTTTTGCAACAAATTGACTCAACCAACCCCTTAGTGACCTTAAATACATTAAAATATAACCACACAAGACCTTTTACAATGCTTTTACATACATTTTACATTCAAAGATTCAATTTTTGAAATTTAGCCTTTTGAAGGCATTTGTGAGCAAGGTGCTTGCTTTTGTTCACATTTTGCACTTTTGCAATTTTACATGTTTTGCAAGTTTTGCAACAAATTGAATCAACCAACCCCTTATTGACCTTAAATACATTAAAATATAACCACACAAGACCTTTTATAATGCTTTTACATACATTTTACATTCAAAGATTCAATTTTTGAAATTTAGCCTTTTGAAGGCATTTGTGAGCAAGGTGCTCCTGCACCAATCTTCAACCTAAAATCTAAAATCACACATCAAGAGAGAATAAAAATTGTTGATTGTTAGGGAATAGGGGTTTTCCTTGGTCAAACCCTGTTTACATAATTAAACCTTATGATGAAATAATGAAATGTGAACATGAAACATGAAACATGAACCAATGATACCTTGGATGAAGTCTTGGAATGTAAATCAACAATCTAACATGAAGTGGCTATGAATAATGTAGAGCTTGATCTTTAATTTTAATGTGAAACAATGTTTGTAAATGGATCTTCAATGGTACATCAACACATAAGCTCAACTACATGCATGATGCACAATGCCTTTGAAATGATGATAGGACCTTTGATTTCTACAATAAAACCTTGATAACCTTCTCTTGAATATACTCTTGAATGCTCTATAATGCTCTTGTAAACTCTTAGAATGCTTGCATAAAGTTCTTGTTAGGAAACTAGATGAATTATCCTTATATTTATACTTAAGATTTAATCCCGAAATTCAAATAACATAGTCAAAATCACATCTAGGATTCAAAATCACTAAAATCCTCCCACAAATAAGTTTAAAAAGGTGTGCCCTTAGTTAAGGAGGACCCATTCGCCACCTTGGACGAATGGGTCCTAATACAGTTAACTAGGACCAATTTCAAGGATTATGAAATATTATACAAAAGGGGGTCCTAGGACATAGTGAGTACCCATTCGCTAGGTAGAAAATGGGTCCTAGGTCACTATCCTAGGCCTCAAAGCTTTCCAAACTAAGTGTTATGCAACATTATTAATGAGTGTCGAGATATATCCTTCAAAAAATACAATAAATAAGGCTTGAATTTGAATTTAAGGGGCCAATTAAGCTCTAATTAATCTCAATTAATTAATAAATCCCTAGATTAGTGTGAAAGTGTAAGAAAACACTTTACAACACCTTAAATAAGGCACAATTAAGTCCATTTGATAATTAATTATCAATTCCCAAACTAAGTGAGAAAAAGGGTTACTTTTTTCAACGCTACATTTTGCCCCCACTTTAGGGAGAGTTTTCCCCCATGACAAACTCACACTAAAATAGACATTCAAGACACCTATGTATGCAAAAATGATGAAGATACATAATCATACCCTATCAAAGACTAATAAAAGCAAAGGAAAACAAAGGATCAAGCTTCGACTATTCTAACACAATGTGGAACACGACTGTTTGTCTCAAACAAGGATCAAGCTTCAACAGTCTATCCAAAACTATGTGAACCAAGTCTCGGTCATTTATCTGTAACATTCGTGCTCACTCTGGGGTAGTGGAACCTCAAGCCATCCAATAGGTGTGTTATCCCAAAAAGAGGTGGAAAATGAGAGAATCAAATTAGCCTCCCATACCATATCAAAGTTATCCTCTTGATAACTTTAATAAGGTACCACAATGCTATGCTTTTGAATGTTATGTCTATAGGTTTTTGTTAAAGGGGATTTTTCTTTGTTTGTGTGCAGTCATTTTCTTAGGGAACATCATGCCTAATGTCTCCAAGAGAGGACAAGTAAATAATATCATATCGCCACTTATGGGATGCCTCATTTGCATCATGCCACTAAGGGAAATTGTATGCTTAGAAATATCACACTCTTGGAGAACATCAAATCCAATGAAACCGCCAATAAAATGACACATCACAAGAAAAAAAATCACACCATGAAATATGCAAAATGTCAAAATATGTCATCGATGTATGCCCCCACTTTAAAGCGGTTTCTAACATCATTTTTGTGAGCAACTTCTTTAAAGTAACCAATGTTTTCTCCTAAGACATGAGGGATTTCCTTAGAAAACCCTATTCCAACTCATATGTTTCTGCAATAAAGCTACATCATGAAAAAGGATAGAAGGGCTGCCCCCAAAAATACATAAGGGATCTATGGATTCAGGGTTAGTATGTCTTTGCTACAATATTGTTTAGGAGCTCGAAACTTTCATCATTCCCCAAATACTCATAGAACTAGAAGAATGACACAAAGAGAGTGAAAACAAATAAAAATCCTTTGGGTCAACATGGAAGAGAGCTAAATGTCTCAACACCTTGTGTCATCCCCAAAAGGAAAACATAAGACAAGAAAAAAAGATAAAATATTCATGACATAAAGAAGAATGCAGATACATATAGAGGAATGCACAAAAAGAGAGAGAGATACATCGAAAAAAATACTATGGGTGATCACATTATGCACATGCAATCACATAAAGAGACATGAAAAATGAAACAAAGAAAAAAGACTAGTAAGGCACATGTGAGTATAGTAGGTCATCTGATTCCCAATCTCGGTCAGTATAAACAAAAGGCAGACAACTAGCCAAGGGACAATAATAAGTCCAAACTAGGGGAAGTACCAAGTTCAACACTCTTTTTAGGAGATTTGTCATTTAATCTCATAGAAGAGGAAAATAATGTATTCAATTTGTTATGCACTTTCTCATCAATCTTTTTAATGTCAATATCATCATCTAGATTTATCACAAAAGGAGGTTGAATGAAAATTTTCATGGAAGATTCTTGTTTACATTGCGACGAGGGTATAAAATCATCATGCATTACTTCAGGTAAGTTCAAATTTTAATTTTCTATGTTGTTCTTTTCTTCTTCATTTTGTAACATATGAGCAATAGCATGACGTCTACGCCTATGTTCCCTAGCAATTTGATTTCGTTTCAATATTTTGTCAATTTGTGTTTGTGTAGGAGTGGGTTTGTCAACGATAGGTTTCTTCTCTTCCTTGGGAGGAATGAAAGAAACAATAGGATACTATTCAACAACTTTCTCTTTAGCTTGTTTAATTTTAGGAGTTACAACAGGATTGTTTTGGTTTTCTCATGGTCTCTTGTAGGAAATCATAGGAGGTTTTGTCATAGGTTGCTCTTGGATGGTTGGAAGGGCTTTTGGTTCAATCATTGTTTCATCAAGGATAGGCGGCTCAATCACGGGTTGAGGCATATTTCTAAGGGATAATTTTGCTATGTTCTTTGCCTTAAACTTTTGATAGGATTTGAAAAAGAAGTCCTCACGAGGTCTAATAGGTTCAATAGGCTTGAGCCAAAATAAATCTAATGAAAATTTCCCTTGGGAAGATGTCGAATTAGACCCACTATGATGCACAATAAATATATCATTGCCAAATGCAAACTTTAAACATTTATGCGCAACTGAGGGGACGACATTCATGGAGCGAAGCCATTGATAGCCTAGCTTCACACGAAATTGGTCTGATTGTGGGATGATAGTGAATAAGACATTTAATGTTTTCAGTCCAACTTTTAAAGGGATATCTATTGAGCCCATCATCGGACAAGCAAAACCATTATGTGTCTAGATCCATGCTTTCAGTTTGTCATATGTATCTTGATAGATTTCATGCATAAATAGGAATTCTTCAGTGATCACATTCTCCCCATAGATGGGATCAATTAATATCCCATTAATAGGCTTATTATTGATTCTTCCAACTATGTAAATAGGACCATCAGGTGCATGTTTAAGTATGTCTTTTTGTGAAAAAGTGATATCAAGAGGCATTTTAGTTGAGCCCTTCCAAGGTTTAGCTTTGATAAATGCTACCATTTTAATCATCTCTTCATTGTCATAATTTATGTTTTTCATCATTTGTGTCAACATTCATCACATCACTCTTGGTTTCATTAGCTTTGATAAATGAAATAGTGTGCTTCGACATGGGATTTGTAAATATCTATTTATTCTAGTTAGGGGGAGCTACAAACTTATTTCCTTGATCGTTCACATCGCCAATTTGAAGTCGATTATTATCAATAAGGTCTTGCACAAGATGTTTAAGACGCTTAAAATATTTTGTACCATGTCTGTTTTGTCAGTGATAATGGCAATAATAATTTCATCGAAAGCCTACGGGTAATGGTAGATTAGAATCACACTCTTTAAAAAGATGTAAGGTAAGCATGTTCTTGTCAATAAGCTACAACATGATATTATGAAGGGTATCAGGTAGAGGAGTGAACTCTATATTCCTATCCCCAAAATAATTTATTGTCTTTATAGCAGCCACTTGGTTATTAGTTCGTTGACTTGATTGAGGGGATTTAAGTTGTAAAAAGATCCTATTTTTATTCTTGAAATTTTGGTAACCATTTTGAGTTATGGATTCAAACTTTTTGGGATGGCTAGGGGGATTTTTCACATCACGACCACAAGTTGTTTTCTGATAATAAAAAATGGTAGTACATAATTGTGTAAAGGATAGGAATCTCAACATTTCAAGTTTTCTTTAGAGTTTGTTTTGTAAGTTAGCAATAAACATTATTGCATTCATTGAAGGTCGACATTAGGAATCTTAATGTTTACTTGTGAATAAAGTGTTTGGTATCTTTCTATGAAATCAGTCACTTTCTCATCATCCTTTTGTTTGTATG
The DNA here is from genome assembly GCA_007115665.2 of Sequoiadendron giganteum. NCBI lineage: Eukaryota > Viridiplantae > Streptophyta > Pinopsida > Cupressales > Cupressaceae > Sequoiadendron > Sequoiadendron giganteum. Next base: position 264,857,714 of record CM021107.1, read on the forward strand.
CCATTAAATCAACAAGGGTCATCTTGGGAACCATGTGAATGTGGAAGTGGTTGTAAAAGGCATCAACAAGTTCATTAAATGAACCAATTGAATTGCTCGGTAAAGAAGAGAACCATTCTAAAGCAGTATCCTTGAATGACCTAGGGAATAACTTAGCCAAAATTTTATCTTCGAATATGAAATCACTACATAGAGTTGTTAAAGTGGAGACATGGCTAACAGGATCTCCTTTCCCACCATATTTCTCAAATCAGGGAACTTTTATACCTTATGCCATTTGTGTTCTTAATATCTCTAAGGATAATGGGTTAGTTTTGATGTATTGTGAAGGTTGACCATTGTTGTTTTGATTTAAGGTTGCAACTTGTTGTTGAAGGGATGTCATGGTTTTCATAAGTGGGTTAAGGAGAGCATCATTGTGATCGTAAGATGGAGGAGAATATGGTGGAGTGGTGTATGTATGCAAAGGGAAAGTGAATTTCAAGTTGGTGAAGGTGGATGGTTGAGGATATATTGTATTCAAATGCATAAAGCTAGAAGCGGTCCCTATGGAAATACCTAAGGAAGTGGTCACATTTCTAGTAGGTTGGATTGGTGTGGTAGGTTGAAAGGTTTTGGTAGGTTGAGTATTAGTGTATGTAGGAATGGACATCGGTATTGTAGAAGATGGAATTGAAGTTCCACCTTGGCTTTGAGTACACCCCAAAGCTTGAGTACAAGTGGTGATGGTAGGGATGGTGTTGTTAACATTAAGCACATTGGTTGTAGGCATGGAATTCATGGGAAATGAAGTATGCAAACTAGCATCCATAGGGGGTTGATTATCAACACTATTAGGAAGAGAGCTAAAAAACCCAAGATCCACAATGAGTGATATATCGCGGGATGACATGAGCCTTGAACTATGTCTTACAATAGTATTTCTAATAGGAAACAAAGTTGTAAATCTCATAAAACATTTACAAAATTAGTGTGAAAACCCAAAATGGAAGGAGACAATGTAATGAACTAAGATGAAATGCAATTTTTAGATTCTAAACAAGGTAATTTTCTAATTACACAATGCAATAAAATGAAAATGAAAGTTGTAAATGCAATTTTTAATTTTGATAGTGCACTAAATGAAGCAAATTAAGATAGATCTAATAAATTTAATGAAACAAAAATTCAAAGAATTGAAAAAAAGATGTAATAGTAGCAAACATAAGCATAAAATATGAGATTGTAGATTCCAGAAATTCAAATCAACACTTGATCATGGACTCATTCACCCTAGGGCGAATGGGTCCTAGATTAGGTTTTTTAAAATGATTTTTACTAATTTTTAAGCTTTTTCTAATGAGTTTCAGAATCAAGTTTGTAAAAGTAAGTTTCAAGTTCATATTTCTATAAATGCAATATGAAATGCAAGTTAAAAATGTGACAAAATGATGAATGCAAAGACCTAGTTTGATATGCAACTTTGTTTTGATTTTCAAATGAAAATTTATATGATCTAAACGATATTCAAGAAGATTGATCATTTTTGTATTTTTTAGATTTAGAGAATGCAATCAATGCAATTCTAAAACCCTAGATGAGATGCAAATTTGAATGCAAAGTAAGACACCCTAAATGAGATCTAATTCAATGCAAATGAATGCAGGATCTAACCTAAGATGAAAATAAAGACTCCAAGATCAAAAAATTACAATGTTCAATATGTCGGGTTCACCAAAATGAAACATAGAAAAAAAGGGGGGGCTTATCAAAGTGAATTAACAAGATGATAAACCAGGCCCTTTTTACTAGTTGTTTCACTCAATTATGAATAGAAGAGAATCAAAAAACAAACCTAGCTATTATAACAACAATAAGGAAGGTTTTAAGATGCTGAAATGATGTGTCCTTGCTAGGGTTCTAGAAAATCACTTTCGGGGTAGTGTTCCTTGATGTTTGCACTCTCAAATACTAGGTGATCAACTCTCGAAAATTGAAAATCAATTATGTAGCTTAGTTTCCATGATCTTGCAAGTAGGATGACAACTTTTGCAACTTTACAACCTCAAAAACTTTGCAACTTTTAATCTCCGCTTGATCTTCAACCTAAAACCTACAATCACACATCAAGAGAGAATAAAAAATGTTAATTGTTAGTGAATAGGGGTTTTCCTTGGTCAAACCCTATTTACGTAATTAAACCTTATGATGAAATAATGAAATGTGAACATGAAACATAAAACAATGATACCTTGGATGAAGTCTTGGAATGTAAATCAACAATCTAACATGAAGTGACTATGAAGAATGTAGATCTTGATATTGAATTTGAATGTGAAACAATGTTTGTAAATGGATCTTCAATGCTACATCAACACATAAGCTCAACTACATGAATGATGCACTATGCCTTTGACATGATGATAGGACCTTTAATTTCTGCAATAAAACCTTGATAATCTACTCTTGAATGTACTCTTGAATTCTCTTGAATGCTCTATAATTATCTTGTAAACTCTTAGGATGCTTGCATAAAGTTCTTGTTAGAAAACTAGGTGAATTAGCCTTATATTTTTACTTAACTTAAAATTTAATCCTGAAATTCAAATAGCACAAGTTGACATCAAATATAGGATTCAAAATCACTAAAATCCCACCATAAATAAGTTCAAAAAAGGGTGTCCTTAGATAAGGAGGACCCATTCACTTCCTTGGGTGAATGGGTCCTAACACAGTTAACTGAGACCAATTTCGGGGATTATGAAATATTATACAAAAGGGGGTCCTAGGACATAGTGAGGACCCATTCACTAGGTGGTGAATGGGTCCTAGGTCACTATCCTAGGACTCAAACCTTGCCAGATAAGTGTTATGCAACATTATTAATGGTGTCGGAATATATCCTTTGGAAAATGCAATAAATAAGGCTTGGATTTGAATTTAAGGGGCCAATTAAGCTCTAATTAACCTCAATTAATTAATAAAGCCTTGGATTAGTGTGAAATTGTAATAAAACACTTTACAACACCTTAAATAAGGCACAATTAAGTCCAATTTATCATTAATTATCCATTCCCAAACTAAGCATGAAAAACAGTTACTTTTTTTGACGCTACAAATGTCAAGGTTAACCGGATTGGTTATGGTATCCTAGAAGGATGGATCCATACTAGATATGAAAAAAAAGAATTTGAAACTCAATATGAAGAAGAAATCTTCAAATCAAATTTAATTCTGAATTATTATATATATCAACATATTGACTGTGTTTAAGATTGAGATGAGATGTGTCTAGTCAGTGGCACAGTGTCATTAGTATTAACTAATTATGCATGAATTAGAAGAGTTGTTACTCCCATTATTGAAAGAGAGAACTTGAATAAGAGGTAGTTTCCAGTCCCATATTGTTATGGGTAAGTAACAAGGTATTCAAGAGGTTGGGTCAAACCTAATTGGTCAACTATATCAATGTAAGTGTATTATCAATTTTAAATGAAATCTTGTTTATGCTATTTGAACCTTGGGGTCAAACCAAGAGGGAAGTTATTCATAGGCTAGTTTCCAAGTCAAGCGAGGGGGTGGTTGAAGATACAACACTACTTCATAGAAAGTGGATTTATTATATATATGAAAACTTTGGCCAAAGTAAGTGTAGAAGTCGCTACATACACTTTGTTAGTTCATTGTGTGACAGGATTGCATAGCTAGTCAAAAGTGTCATGCATAGTTGGCGGGCATCCATAGTGTATGATAGTAACTAGTTATATAGAACATAACACCATGCTCAGGTAAGAATTTCTAGATGGTTTCCATACCAAACTCTTCATTGAAGGGTAGGGCCATCTACCAGTTAGGAGATGTACAGGGAAATGCTTAAGTCTGTGGTTGGAGGAAAAGCACTTGGGTGATGCTCTCCCTCTTGCAATCAGAGATATGAGTCTTCCTTTTCCTCATATATTTTGGCACAAATTTATTCTTAACCCCGAATCCTTGGTGATTTGATTTTGACATGTAGTATGAGTTTCCTCTGATCCCAATAGACTAAAACTCCCACCATTTCTTACTATAGTTTTCACCTACCCACAAAATGCCCTAAGGGCATCATTAATGCATCTATATTACTCACCAACTATTGAATTATATTCAATGGCACCCATAAATCATTATTTATGTAGATTCACACATACCTAAAGGATAAAATGATACTTTTACTATACCCTAATTTATTTTAGATGTTAACTTTCTAGTGCCTGATAGTTGATCTATGCCATCCCAAGATTTTATTTTGAATGATTCTTCAAGCATTTTCCCCATCCTTGCACACAAAAACTCATGCGATCAATGCTCAAAGATATGGTGAATAGAAAAAGAGTTATTTTCTCATGGTTCTAGATGTTCATGTATCTTAGAGGGTTGATTTTGACATGTTAATTGTATTGATTGTAGGTTTTTAGGATTTTTTGTGCAAGATTGCATTCTTCCCTTTTGGTGTGAGTTTCAATCGGACATTTACACTATATTTTTCATTAATCAATCATGTGAAATCAATTTTACAAGAAGGTTTGATCTTATTTGAGTATCTCCATGTGTATGGGAGAGGGAGAGGGAGAGGGAGAGAGAGTGAGAGTGTGAGAGGGAAAGAGAGAGGGATAATGATAAAGATATATTGATAGAGATAGAGGAATACACAAAGAGAGGCATAAAGGGAGAGTAAAAATAGAGAGTTAGAGAGGGAGAGAGAGAGAGGGAAATCAAGAGGTAGTGGGATAATGATAAAGAGAGATTGATAAAGAGAGGAATAGACCAAGAGGGGATTGATATAGATAGAGAAAGAAACAAAGGGAATTATAAAGGGATAGAGAAAATAGATAGTTAGAGAGGGAGAGAGAGTGAGAGGGAAAGAGAGAGGTAGAGAGGGATAATGATAAAGAGAGACTGATAGATATATAAATAGATAAAAATAAAAAATGTGGGAGAGAGGTAAAGATAAGAAATGTAGAGGGAAAGAGAGAGAAAAGAGAAAGAGAAAAATAGAGGAAAAGAGAAAGAGAGAGAAATAGGGAGAGATAGAAAGAAGGGATAGAGATGTAGAGAGAGGTATATCTCTACTCTCTCCCTCCTTCTCTCTATCCCTTTATAATTATATCTCTCCCCCTTCTCTCTCTCTCTCTCTACCTCTCTCTCTCCTCTTCTCTTTTCCTATATCTCTCCACTCTTTATCTCTTTCTCTATGTCTCTCTCCCATACACTCATATATACAAGAGAGATATGGATGAGAGATAGATAGAGAGAATGTGAGAAAGATAAAAAGAGAGGAGGGATAGAGGAAGAGAGAAAGATAGAGAGATCAAGAGAGGTAGAGAGATTAATAAGGAGAGGGAGAGAGAAATAGAGAGGGAGATTAATAGAGTAAGAGGAATAAAAAAAAGAGATAGGATAGGAGAGATAAATAAATACAAGGGATATAGAGAGAAGAGATCGACTTTTGATTAGCCATTTTCTACCAACTATCTAAAGATGGCATATATCCATATGTGGTGTGAATTTCTAGATGTGTACTATTTAGTTGGCTAGTCAAATGACTATAAAATCCTTGTAAGAATTTTGTAAGGTATCTTCTCATAACAATAAAAGAAATGTATCAGTATGCTCATGGATTACTAAGTAGACTCATTTAATATTATACAACTATCCATGATTTTTTGAATGTATGTGTAGCACATATCTTTCTTGTGTAGAGCCTATCCATGTTTTGTATGAACTCAGAGATGTTGCAGATGTTGTCATTGATGTCAACAGAATGAAGATTGTTGCAGGTGTTGTCATTAATTTCAATGTTTTCATTGATGTCAACATAATGGTATTATGGAAGGTTGCATGTGATGCAATCTATGTGATGTGAAGTTTTGGTTTCATCATGTTGTAATTGAGGTCTATATGTAACATGCCAATTGTTCTACCAAGAGTTTTACTATGTTTTAACTTCAAGTAAATAAACTAAGATGATACTCAACATAAGATAATTACACATATTTGATGTAACAAGCTTTCACTTTCTCATTTATTGTCAATGGAATATTATAATCTTTCCAAAGTAATAATTTCACATTTTACAAACATAAGATATCATATCACTTTTACAACTTCCATAGAAAATGGATAAAAGATACACACATAGCTCAACTGAGCTTTAATGACACTAGGAATACAATGGTCAAGGAAATTCCCCACCAACTGTAGAGGAGAAGCATCACTCAAGCACTTTTCTGCCAACCACAAACTTACTACAGTCCCCTACACATCTATCAAACTGATGGATGGCCCTACCCTTCAACGAAGAGATTGGTCTAGTAACCTCAAAAAAACTAGCCAATACAGATTTGGTGTTGTGTCCTACATGACTAGAACTTATATACAAAACTACATGTATGACAATCCTGGACTAGCATGTATAAAAGGAACATAGTGAACTGACAGTGTAACCAATGTCACTTACACTACTTTGGCCAAAGTTTCATTATAAAGAGTCATCTATTCACACACCCTCTAGCACAATTTGTTTATAACCATTATATTCTAGGAATAGGCTATCCCCTTAATTGGATTATATAATCCTCAACCCCAAGAATAACCTATATTCTTTCAAATTATCTATGAAACACATTCTTGAACAAACCAAAGTAACTCCATACTCTTCTTTCACAAATAAACTTCTTACTATACAAATAATATCTCACTTAGTATTCTCTACTAATAAAAATGTGCCCACTCCTTAATAGGAGGTATGTACAAACACTCAATCAAGTAAATCACAAGAGTTGAATGCAACAATCTTCTTACACAAATAGTATATAATGCTATTCCATTCTAATAACTTAATGCATCTTCCCCAAAAAAAAAACAACATTTGATACATTCATTCTTTTCAAAACATAAAGCATAAAACAAATTAGATAGAAGCATACATTTTTATGCAAGCTACAACTAAAATAAATAGAATCCTAGCTTGGATTTCCTTCAAAAATCCACTTAAACACTATCACAATTACTTCCCAAAATTTCTCCTCTATCTCTCAAAATCTCACTCAAATCTTCACACAACTTCTCTCACAAGCTTCCTCACAATTCAGAAAAACAAAACACTCAATAAAATAATAGTAGTTTTGCATGTATATGCATGTACCAAATGAGGTGAAAGGCACTCCTATTTATACAAAAACATGAGAAACCTCAACCTACTAACATGCTTTGCAAGGCGACACTTCTCACTGAGAAATTTTGACTTAGCATTGAAGAAAGTAAGGTGGAAACTTAAATCAATGCTTAGCATACACATACATAGCCATGGTGAATGATTCGCCTCATTCCTCAAGACAACAAGAAAGATGTTTATAAATGCAAGGTAATGGTCTCCTACAAATCGACTTATTTGGCTAGCTGCATATTTTACCAATTCATATTTTCTCATTGCTTCACATGCTAGAATTCGTTTGCAAGTTAAGACTTCTATTTGGTTTACATAGTTCATACTTTGCCACCACCAAAACACCATGTTTCATATCCTTTTGGTTTGTTGTTTAAAATACTAAGTCAATGTCTCTTTCATGTGTTTTAGATAAGTTTGACTTTGTCTTGCTTTAAATACTCAACAAATTAATATTGGATTTATTTATCCAAGCACTTATAACGTTTCTATTACTTTATACAACACGTTATAATTTTTATTCACTGCCTTAGCATTATGTGTGGCCTCATACTGTTATATTTTATTCATTAATATATGTTGTGTTCATATTATTACTTTTAATGCGTTATATGTAAAGTTGATACGCGCAAGTTATCTATTATCTATGCGCCATAATAAGTAGCACCATGTATTCTTTATATCAGCATAACTTGTATACAATATATATATATATATATACTTACACATAACATTAAATACTATCATATATATATATATATATACTCATTGATGAATAAATTCATTAAATAAATCATTAGATAATCGAATGCATATATCTATGTTATCATTTTTCTTAAATAATGACGCATACATGCATATATATACACATATACACATATATATGTTCATATTAATGTATATGTATGGACATTTCGATCTCGTCTAATCATACATGTATATTAATATGTATATATTCATATATGTATATACTATATATATAGATATATTGTTTCTCCCATAAATGTTCACATATTTTGACAATATATCGACTATCATATATAGACAAAGTGTATATATATATATTGAAATAAAGAAAAAGAAGGTGCACCACAAATGGGATTAACCAAATGGGTACAACTAATTTTTGCTATGTTGTTTCACTCAATTATTAGAGCTATAATGTCTATTTAACAATTAGAAGGTAAACCTAACTATTATAACAATAAAAAGGTAGGTTTTAAGATGCTAAAATGATGTGTACAAGTTGCAAAAAGTGCTTTTTCGGGCCTCACCGAGGACTCATTCGCCCAGTAATGGGTCCCTGCTAGGGTTCTGGAAAATTGATTTTTGGGTCCTGTTCTTCAATGTCTGCACTCCCAGATCCCAGGTGTTCAACTCCCGAAAGTCAGAAATTAATTATGTAGATTAGTTTCCGTGATCTTGCAAGAAAGATGACAATTTTTGCAACTTTTTCTCTCCACTTGATCTTCAATCTAAAACCTGCAATCACACATCAAAGAGGAAAAAAGTTGATGATTGTTAGGGAATAGGGGTTTTCCTTGGTCAAACCTCGTTTTGGTAATTAAACCTTAAGATGAAATGATGAAACATGAAACAATGATACCTTGGATGAAATCTTGGATGACAAATCAACAATCTAGCATGAAGTGGCCTTAAGGAATGTAGATCTTGATCACAACACTTGATATGGAATAACACCTTGAATATGCTTGAATTGGATCTTCAATGCTACATCAACATATTATCCCAACAACATGCATGATGCACTATGCCTTTGGGTTAAGTGCAAGAAGTTGGGCCCACATTAAGGGGAAGTGTCATTTTTCAACTTTAAAACTAGTACCCATTCATTTTCTAGAATAGGTACCCATTTTAAAGTGAGTGCTTGTTCCAAAAAGTTTGAAACTCACAATACATGTTTTTCATTTTTAATTAGGCTCAAAAAAGGAATGGTAACCCAAAACTTAGCCTTGTATCTACAAGTACAAGGTCATGACAATTTCAAGAGAAAAAAATAACTTTGGAAATATAGCTGATGAGGTTTTTTTCAAAATTGTTTTATGAAATTAAAACCCATTATATATGACAATGTCTATTTTTTAAATATGTATTTTTTTATTGATTTGATTTTTTTTGTATTTTTTAATTAATTTATGAGGAAATTGGTCCATAAACATGAAATGTTAGGTTTTCATTTTTTTTTATAACTGTTAATTTTCTTGTTAAAAAAATAATATGGCATCAATCTATAGCCAATTCCTTACACAATGAAAAAAATAAAATTCAAAAAATGATAAGTTTAGGTCAAGTTATGGTGTATAAAAACCAACAATTAAGGCCAATAAAAAATTAATAAATAAAAAAATATTAAGAAAAAATTTAAAAAATGTCCTCATCAATATTCATTGTAATTCACATCTTTCCCCAAAAATAATTAGGAAATTAATTTTATTTATGTCAAATTATGGTGTTTGTACATGTGCATGGTATAGTCCTAACAAAGTGACTTTTGAAAAGTGGTTTTCATAAATGCGTATTAAAATAAATTAAATATTTGAAAACTAGATTCAAAACACTAAATTTTATATTATTGAATTTTTTTAAGATTCAATGTGTAAGTGCTTCAAATTTTAAGTCCAAGTGTGATAAATTTTGAAAATAAAAAAAAACACTTCCACTTTTTAAACATTTTGTGGACCCAAATTCTTGCACCTACCCTTTGACATGATGGAATTGTTGATGGTGAAAATGACACAAACAACGTTAAAACAAAATATTTCTACTCTATTTCTCCTGAAAAAGAAAGACAACATGTAGTAGTCTAACTCCCAAGGTCTTGGTAGTTGGTTCTCAACTATCTGGTGTCACTCAATTAGTTCATGCAACTGTAATATTCAAGGGGCCAGTGTTGGTGACAAAAGATTCAAGCGATGACTCATTTTACCGAACTGTTTTAATAAATCAATGGGGTTTCAAACAAAAGAAAAAGATAGATCAAAGGGGTAAACCAATAAGTATAAATCAAATTTATCTAGCATCCGGACATATATCTTCAAATAATGAATGTTCTTCCAATCAGATCAAGAAAACCATAAGATGACACAATCTATAGCATAATCTATACCACTGCATACATTTTAGGTGCTTAATTAACTTCACAATTACATATCACAAATATTTCAAGGATTTCAAAACAACATACATTCATTCATCATCAAGATTATAGATCAACAGACTTTAATAACTTCAATTCAATGATAATCCAATAAGATAATCCTTAAATCTAGTTTCTTCTAATGAATTTCATCACATAAGAAACTAGCATGGTTCAGCACAATCACTGGCATTCAAATAGATTATAACTTATCAGCCTTATCAAATAAAACAACTCAATTGTAATACCATATTGCGTAAAAACCTGTAATTCTATTAACTGTAAGAAGATTAAGTACAAAGTATCTCTGTAATCACTACAAAATTCTATCTCCTAACTCAGGTAAGCCAATCCTATTCTCAAATAGCTGACCTTTACAATATGATACCCATAGGGTATTTATAGATTATACAAAAAGTTCGAACTTCACTTCTATTTTAGGTTATCCACCTTTTTAGGAACAAAAAATTTCCTGGAAACTCAGATCGATTTGATCTTGAGTTCTTACATTAGACGTTTAGTTTAACTGGAGAATAGAAAAATAGAAGAAAAATACATCATGCGCCTCAACTGTCAGTGCTACATGCAACATGCAAAGAAGAAAAAGGTCATACATGCAGAAGATTTATACATGTGAAGCTAGATCTACAATGAACTCATCATAATTGGAAAAGACTTGCTGTAATGTATCTATTTTTGGCCCATCGACCCAGCTATCTTCAAATTTGATTCGATCCAATTCTATTGCAGCAAACTCCCTCATACCTTTTACCTTTGTCAATTCTCTTCCAACAGCTTTTATTTCTTCTTTGATATCCATTAACCGATCCAACATCAAATCTCTGTCATCATCTCCTTTTTGCATCAGTCCTTTGAATCTTGCATCCCATTTCTCTTTTATTTGACTCAAAGGCATGCCTTCTTTTGTAAATGCATTTACATCTACAATAATAGCAATGACCGCTTCCAGCTCTTCCAATTGCTCAGTCAAATTAGTAACAGCCTCCTGGATCTCATCCTTATGTTTACACAAGAAGCTAGTTCTAAAACAAAGTATACGAGAGGTTTTTCCAATAAAATCTTTATTCTCCTCCTCAAGTATGGACTGTTCAAGAAGAGTAGCTAAAGGTAATGCATTAACCTTCTCCAATTTTTGATTGTATTCTTTATACTCTTCTTCTTGTTTCTCCAATGCTTCAATGTATTGACGCATCTATTTTATCAACTCTTCAATGCCTTTGTAGGTCTCAAAACCCTCAACCAAAACTTCACCTACCTCTTGATTCAACTTGTCCATCCACCTGTCTACCATCTCCGCTTTGCCTCTTACCTGCACCAAATCATCTACCTCCTTTTTACTTAATAGAATAGGATTCTCAATGGCCGTTACTTGTTGTGATCTCGGAGAGGAGACACTTTTCAAGAATGAATGCAATTGATCCAACTGAGCCTTAAGCTCATCCTTCTTTTGCTTATCCTTTATCATTCTTGATTTGGTTGTTGAAGCCACCACATCAATCATGTTCATCTGCTAATTCCTAGTGGGCCTTCCCAAGTTGACAGTACTCAATTGATAATTTGTTAGCTGCATGTCCCCTACCTCCTTTTTTGTCATTGGCATGGCACATTTAGCAACAATCTCTCCTTTATCTATGAGTCAGGTAGAATGTAGAATTTTGGCCTTCTTTTTGGGCCTCTCTTGTTCAATCTCCTTCATCATATCCTCCCAATTGAGAGGTTGTGAAGGGGTTACTGCCATCTTCTACAGGTCCAATTTTAACCAAGTAAGAGCACTTGGAGCAGTAGTCATCATAGAAGAAGAGGCAATAGTAGTATGAGGTGGCTGCACATTTACCTGAGGTTGAGAGTCAACCCTTGATTTTTCTTGTTCTTCTTGCAGTATATGCATCTACACAAGCTTTTTAGCCTCTTCCCTATCCTTCTGTTCTTTCCTTTTCTTATCTTCCTCTTCTTTCCTCAACCTCTCTTCCTGCAACTGATTTCTCTCCACTTTTTCCTTTTCCAACCTTTCCTTTTCTAATTCTTCCTTCTCTATTCTTTCTCTTTCTAGAGCTTCCCTTTCCAATTTCTCTTTTTCTAAGGCCTCTAGTCTTTCCCTTTATAACCTTTCTGCCTCCAAAGCCTTAAGTTTTTCGGCCTTTGCTTCTTCTTGTTGTTTCTTAACCAGCTCTTCGGCTTCTTTTTCCCTTTGTAATTGTTCTGCTCCTTCTTCCTTTTGGCAAACTTCCTCTGCAAGTTTCAACCTAGCAACCAAGATTTCCTTTTCCCTCTAGTTCCTTCCTTCTCCTCCTCAAGGTCATGGATCTTTTGTATCAGTTCCAACTTGTCATTCTCTTCTTTGACCTTGAGTTCATGTTCTTGTTTCTTTCTTTGTCTCTCTACTTCATCAGCTACTGCCTTAGCTTTACTTTGTCTAGTTCTTAATTGTTTCTGGTGAAGTATAGCATCAGCTTGTACCTTAGCATCAATTTCCTTTTGTTTCTCTGCTACCGCCTTTGCATCAGAATTTCTTTTTGCATCCTCAAACAGCTTCCATTGCTCTTCTTGTGTCAAAACCTGCTCAATATCCTCCTCTAGAGGCATGTTTTCTTGCATATCTTTCTCTGACTCATTTTCATCTAAATCCATTCCAACCTCATGAATCTCCCTCTCCACTTCTTTTCCCTTGGCCATTTCAACCATGCTATGAAGAGCTCCTTCTTGAACTTCTCCTCTCTGTTGTTTTGTAAGTGGGATTTGTGCGGAAGACTCACCTAATGTAGGTGTTGAAACAATAGATCCTACTGGAACATCCCCTTCTTGTCTTTCCTCTTCATCCCATGCTGCTTCAAGTTCTATCTCATATATGTCTAGGGGAAAGAACTCCAAAGGCTCCTTAGGAGGTGTCTTCCTTTTGATCCTTTTATATCCCTTACCCTTTTTAGGGGTTGGTCCTTGAGGAGTCTGGGTTCTTAGCACTACCCAGTTAACACTTCTATCCAACACTGTCCTTCCGATCCGCTTAATATCAATAGTTTCTTCACTGTCCTAGTCAATTGGATCCAGAATCTTGGTGCCAATGTTCAAAGCCTCATAGGACAGATCCAATACAATTCCATCATCCACCAATGTGTTAGGAATATTTTCTTTAACACCAAGCTCGGACATGAGTGCGACAGATAGCCTTTCATAATTCTTCTTCCTTAGATTATAATCATCTTACCGGTCACTCCAAAAATCCTCTAGCAAATTGAAATGTCTGGTAAACACTAAAGGCAACAAGGCATAAATCTTACCCTTTGGATCAAAATACTTGCGAGTTGTGTATAATCCCAATTTCAATTGTATCAGCTCATTACAAACCACCTTTGCTCCTACCAAGTGTTGACAACCATACTCACCCAACTTCATGGGGAACTTGTGACATCCTGTTTTATGCTTTATCCCAAACCGAGCATTAACTCCCAGAGCCTGATATACAAAATCCATCAACACTATTCTATTATTGCAGCACCTTGGAAGCAAATGTGGATGGCCTTCAAAACCAGCTAACCTGAAATATGTGAATTTGGGGTATTGAATATACCAGCATCCCCATTCAGCAATGAATGCCATGGCTTCTTGACTCAACCTATACCCTACATCTCCATTCAATTTATTAATGACTACATATATAAATGCATCATTGACTCTTCTGAAGTGAGTCTCAGAAACTTGTAGAGATAACTGGTCATAGTGCTCCCACACTTTCTTTTGTCCATCCAAGGCTCCCATTATGCCCACTCTATTCAAACCTAGGAAAACACCCAACCTTGCCACTGCATACACAATATAAGAAGTCATAAAGAAACACTTAGTTTCTCTGATGTTTCCCAGTTGATTATGAATAGCATTTGATAAGATCATAGGCCAATCAAACTATTGTTTTCCATTTAAAATTATCTAGATGAAAGGAAACATCCATTCCTTGAACCGAAATGTATCTCTCTTCCCAAAAACTCTTGACAACATCATGATTATATCTGATACCTCTTTGTAGAAATTTGCCCTCTTTGGCTGGTTTGCAAGCTTGCTTAAAGATTTATTTTCAGTCTTCAACCACTTCTTGTTCATATGAGATTTATTGGAGTCCTTATACTGACCATATTTGTCCAAGGCCTCTACCTCATCCAATTGCACCAAGTTTTTAGGATCTGAGACATTGAATATATTTTGCAACGCTTGAGGAGTAAGATCAATGATCACATTGTTCTGAGAATCCATGCACTATCTGGTAACAAGATTGTAGGAACTTGTAGTTGTTAAGATCAATTCTGGGCATTGGATTCATAAAGGAAACAAAGTAATATGGGCTAAACTAGAATCAAGAATTTTTTGTGTCCTCCTTGTTAGATCTTCCCATTCCGCAAAGGTGTTTGCATATAACTCCTCGAAGTTGTACTGGCCCAAGTTTGTATCAGTAATATCTGACCAGTCAGATTCCACCTTGCTCACCTTCACCATAGGACTCCTATGATTATACCTCAAGGTATAAGGTAGTTGTTCAGGCTTCAACTTCTTTGGTTTTGGCACTGCCTTTGATGTTCCTGCAGGTTGGTTCCTTTGAGTATCTTCCCCTGATGTTCCTGAGATCTTTCAACTTTCCTACAAGCAAAACCTCTAATTAGATCTTTAAATATCATTACAAAACATGCTTTAAAAACCATGCCTTTCATATATGCACTGGAGGCGGAACCAAGCAGAAACACAATCTAAAAACAGTCTCTTTTATAACACTGCTGGACTCAGAGCCAAAATCGATATAGATATTTCACTAACAATGAACGGGCTCGGAGTCGAGATTGGGAAGGTGATCAGAACCGGGATCGAAATGAAAAATGAATTTGGTTTTTTTTAGATTTCTATATTTTCATATTCTATTTCTATTCCGCCTCCACTTCTGTATAGGTTATCGTTATTTCGAAAGAAGACTTCTCATTATATGCGGAGCCAGACACGGGATGGAAATGGAATTGATACCTTTTGCAAAATAGAATTCTCAAGTTCAAGATCGATTCTGATCCTGTCTCCTCCTAAGTTGACCATGACGTCAAAAAGACTTTATCAATTAAAATGCAGAACTTCATGGTTTCAAACTATATGATTCGACATGGGGCTAACCTGGGACTTGATAAAACCATCCCCATATGACTAGGAGCGACTGTATTTTAGGGCATCATATTTTAACCTTTAAAAGTGATCACAGACATACACGAAACCCTAATATAGGAAATACAACATGAAAACTAGGGCACAAATTTTAAACCTTGCCATTTTACTAGATTGAATACATGATAAAACCCTAAGTAAAAACGAGATTCAATTAACCCCAACTCACTGTAAATCTCTAATCTACCTCACTGTAAATTTCTAATCCAACTAATCACCATTTAAAACATAAATTTAATCTAACTTACTGCAAATCCAAAATAGCATGACGCGATCACGACTAAAGCATGAAAGCGACCGTGCCCTAAAACAAAAAGAACTAAAAAAACAAAAGAAAAAGCAAAAAAATAAAAAAATGAGGAATCAACCAAACAAACAAAATAAAGCACCCATTCAAACAAGCACGCCAAGAATCACAAATTTGTTAAAAACGAAGAAAAAAATGACATGATTCCAAACACGTGCAAATATATACAAAAAATGCAACAATAAATAGCCAACGAACAACAACGATAAGAAACCATACCTCAAACACAACATAACCTAGCTAACCTTTTGAATTGATTCGCAACAACAATCTTCTCCTTCAATCGATTCGCTCAAATGAACTCTGCCGCTGCTCTTCCTTGCTCTTTAGGTTTTTTAACAATGATAACAATGATACGTTTAATCCTTAAATGGAGGTAAAAATCAGAGTTCTTACCTACACAAGTAGTTGCCATTAATGCATTAAATGCAATCAGGCAGAGTCAGAATTGAAAGAGAACCAACACTTCACTGTAGGATTACTTCAGTCAAAAAGTCAACGATCCAAAAGTGGCAAGGGCGGAATCGAAATGGAGACTAATTCAGAAACTTAAGAAATTTCCTAACTTCGTTCCGGTTCTAGTTCCGGTTCCGCCAATAAAGCCGAACAAAAAACTCAACACAAAAAGGTAAAACAAAAGACCGACAAAATAAGACATAACATAAGGACAAAGACTAAAACCAAAAGTCGAAAAGCAGAGGCGGAGGCAAAAATGAATTTAGATTTTGCAATTTTCAATAAACACTTAACTTAACACCCACTCTGGCTCTGAGTTCGATGAAGACAAAACAATAGACCGAAAGAAAAGACTATCGGGATGGGCCCAAAACAAGTTTTGATTGTGGTTTTAGAACCCGATTTGGTTCCGGCTCCGATTCCAATAGACAAAAATAAAATAAAACAAAGTGTTGAAAGGAGAAAGACTCCAGACTTTGTTTGAAAGACAACAAGAGATGAAAATTAACAAAGGGGGACCCATTTTGACCAAGGCAAAAGATGGGGTGGTTATGCAAGGCATAACAGGAATGACCTTTGATTGCTGCAATAAACTCTAATAATCTTCCCTTGAATGCCTTCTTGAATGCTCTTGAATGCTCTTGTGAAGATTACTTGATCTCATGAAAGTCTTAGGTGAAAGCCTAATGAAATAACCTTATATTTATACTCAAGATTAAATCTCGAAATTCAAATAACACAAGCCGACATCATATCTAGGATTTGAAATTATTAAAATACTGCCAAAAAAAGATCCCAAGGTGGGTGTCCTAAGTTAATGAGGACCCATTTTCCATAGGGTGAATAGGTCCTAGCATATTTAACTAGGACATGTTTTAGAGACTGAAATAGCATGCCAAAAGGGGGTCCTAGGACCTAGCGAGGACCCATTTACTAGGTGGCAAACGGGTCCTAGGTCACTATCCTAGGACACATTCCTTGCAAAATTAAGTGTTGTGTAATTTCATTTGCGAGCGTCGGGTTTTATCCCTTGGAAAATGCAATAAATTAGGCTTGCATTTGAATTAAAGGGGCCAATTAAGCTCAAGTTAACCTCAATTAATTAATAAATCCCTAGATTAGTGTGAAAGTGTAAAGAAACACTTTACAACACTCTAAATAAGGAACAATTAAGTCCATTTTATCATTAATTATTCATTCCCAAATTAAGTGTGAAAAAAGGGTTGCTTTTTTCTATGCTATATATATATATGCCATTTTGTCCTTTCAATATTCCCATACATATGGGTAATATATATATGTAGAAGGATCGCCAAAATATTTTATGATCATTTAAAGTTGAATATAAGTTGCATTTTAAATAATAATGTTTTATTTTTATAACAATAAATATTTTTTTATATTAACCTTATATTATAGAAGCGAAAATACGGAGCTCAGAGTAGAGGAGCGATGGTGAGGGTCAAGTGTGGATCCACATTAATGTATTTGATGCAGTCTCCAAAGACACAAACATTTCTCAAAAACAATGCATCACAGGGAAGTTCTTAGGGATTAAGCCATCTCGCAAAGAAATAGAAGAATGGATCTCTCAGAATTGGGAGGAAGATGTGATTGTCAATTTTCATGGCTTTATTCAAATCAGAGAAAGATTAGAAGTCGATTTTGTTGCATGGGCCTTGGATCTGAAATGGCTCCCATTTGTATTTTATGCCTTGGATCCCAAACTTCAACCCGCTGATTACAGAGCCACTTGATGGTCCTATCTGGATCTGTTTATATAATTTTCCCTTGGAATACTAGTTGCAGGAGGTCCTTGGGGAAATCGGCAAAAATCTAGAGCAATTTGTAGAAGCTAACTTGAGGGATGGAGAGAATCTCTTACCCATGCATTCGAATCCTCACGATCGATGCCATCCCTAGCCAAATTGAACTACAAACAGAGAGGGCAATTTGGCTTCAAGAGATTGAAATTGAAACTTTAAAATTATTTTGCCTTCATTGCAAAATCCGCAAACACATGGAGGAGCAGTGCAAGAAGCCAAAACCAATGTCGAGGCAGAAATGGACTCCAAAAAAGGTGTTGAAACCGAAGGTCACTAGTTCCCCCGTAGCCCCTCTAGAAAGTGAGCCCAACAAAAACAATCTGGCCATCATTCCATATAAGGAGAACACTCCAGAGGTGGAGGTTCCAAATGACTTGGACAAGGAGGATGTTGAGGATGAATTGGACATCATCGACCCCTGATCAATAAGACAATCAGTGATGAACTTATTAGAGATAGGCCTTAATGTTTCAACAAATCATCTGGCAAGAAAATGAATAGGCAAAAGAGAGAAGAGCTTGCCCTGAAAGGAGACCAATCATCAATAACCAAATACCTTTTGAGATTTAAGGGAGGAGCCCCCTCCCTTAGCCTCAAATGAAGATACTAACATGGAACTTCAGGGGCCTTAATTCCTCTAACAAAATGTGCTTGACCAAACACCTTATTGAAAAATCTTTGGTCGACATCGTGCTTCTCCAAGAAACTAAACTTTTTTCAAGAGAGGCTACTTCCTTTATAAAGTACTGTAAGCAATGGATTGGCATTGATTTTGTTGCATTGGGTACCTCAGGTGGTCTGATGATCCTCTAGAAGCCCCACAATCTCCAAATCAAACCCCTTCAAAGCGAGCCCAACTAGCTTTCAATAAAAGTAAGATGTTTATCTTCTTCTTTGTCTTTCATCTTATACAACATTTATGGCCCACTAAGAACAAATGACAAATGAAAAATTTGGGATGCTGTGGGATAATCCCTTGAGAATTTAAATGGCATAAATGTGGTCATTGGCAGAGACTTTAATGCGATTTTAGATCTGGAGAAAAAAAAGGGGGGAAGATCAAAGATCTCCCAATCTTCGAAAGATTTCTCAAAATTTATAAATAGCTGCAAGCTAATTGATACGGTCCCTTCCAATGGTGACTACACCTAGACCAATCAGAGGCATGGATTCACCAATATATCTAAAAGGTTGGATAGATTCTTGCTCACTAAGGGTTGGCTTTCCAGTAACATTGCTGTGAAAGAAGAAATTCAACCTATTGCGGGCTCGAATCACTACCTGGTCCTGCAGAAACTTTCCTTGGATCATCCTCCACCAAGATATCAGTTCAAATTTGAAAGGATGTGGCTTAGGGATCCTGAAATAAAGCATCTAATGGAAAAATGGTGGATGGAGGCTCCAAAAAATGAAGAGGAATCTAAAAGCCTAGAACAAATCCTCCTTCAAAAATATCTTTAAGGAAAAAGAGAGAATCGAAGATGAACTAAGGGAACTCACTGAAAGAATCATTGCAAAATGAATGTATACAGAGGATTACCTGAGGGAGAAATAATTGTTGATAGAACACAAGGAAATACTGGCAAGGGAAGAAATATATTGGAAGTCAAAGTCAAGAGAAACTTGGTTGGCCGAGGGTGAACTTATACAAAAAATTTCCACAATTCCACCAAGCAGCATCGCTCCCAAAACAGAATCTCAAGTATCCAAAATATGGATGGTGAAGCACTTAGTCAAAATGAAGACATTCAAAATGATGCTATCAATTTCTTCAAACAACTGTTGGCTGGAGATGACATATTTGACTCTCTTCACGGTGGACTGCTAAACCAAATTCCAAACTTGTTGAGCAAAGCAAACAACAATATGCTCAACTATGTCATCTCTTTAGATGAAGTAAAAATTGCGGCCTTCTGATTGCACCCTGAAAAAGCACTTGGCCCTGATGGTTTCACTGCATTGTTCTATTAGGAATGTTTTTCCTTCCTATGTCATGACATTTGGGTTGTTTCTGAAGAAGCAAGGAAATTTGGGAAGATCTTAAAGGAGTTCAACTGCACAAATATCACCCTCATCCCGAAGAAACCCTCATGTCTCACCTTTGTTGACTTCAGACCAATTGCATTGTGCAACATAATCTATAAGATAATAATGAAGGTCTTAGCCAACTGCCTCAAGTCCCTTCTGCTAAACATAATCTCTCTAGAGCAAAGTCGCTTTTGTTCTAGGATGAAACAGTGCAAACGGGATCATTGTCGCCCACGAGGCCATACACTCTATCAAGGCTAAGAATTCAAAATGTATGCTCCTGAAGCTCGACATAAGCAAAGCATGTGATCATGTCAGCTGGTGTTTCCTGATGAAAGTGTTGGAGAAATTCAGTTTCCACCATAAATGGATAGATTTGATTTTTGCTTGCATCTCCACCCCACGCTACTCAATCATTGTGAAAGGTAGTCCATGTGGTTTTTTCGAAGGTGTAAGAGGGTTGCGACAGGGAGACCCAATCTCTCCATTTCTATTTGTTATAATGGATGAAGCTCTCAGCCGAAGGATATCCAAGATGGTGCATGATGACATATGACACAAAGTTAAGATAACAAATAATCTTCCATCGAGCTCTCATCAACTCTTTACCGACGACACTCTCCTATACAAGATTTCCTCCATTAAGGAAGAATCCATAATAAAGTCATTGTTGGATCAGTATGTTTTGTGCTTGGTACAATTGATCAACAAAGAGAAATAAAAACTTTACTTCTTCAATACCAAGAAGAGCATACAAAGAAAGATCTCTGCCATTCTTGATGTCCATATGGATGGTCTTTCAGGCACTTATCTGGGTCTACCTCTCTTTCAAGGGGAAATACGTTCTTCCCTCTAGCAAGAAGCCATCACCAAAGTTAAGAGGAAAGAAAAATAATGGAAAGGGAAATGGCTCACATTAGCGAGAAGAATCCTCATGATCAAATATGCCCTAGCGGCGATACCGATCTACAACCTAGATTGCATGGAAATAACTCCTAAAGCAGAAAAAGAGCTATATGGTATCCTGTGGTCCTTTTTATAAGAGGGCTCAAATGAAGATAGGAAGATCCCTTTGATTGCATGGGACACAATGAAAAAAATTCCCTCTGAAGGTGGTGCAGGCATCAAATACTTCTGAAAACAAAATCTTACACTGGGTGCCAAATTAATTTGGGCAATGTATAGCGATCCAAACACTCTATGGAGTAAAATCCTAAGGTCCAAATATCTCGACAGTGATAGCCCGTTGAGAATATTGATAATTGCAAGTCCTCCTCGTAGGTCCCATCTGTGGAACTTTATGCTCAAGTGCAGGCCCATCATCATGAAATATTTAACTTGGAAAATCAACAACAAGAAATTGGCCAACTTCTGGACCGACTCTTGGGACGACCACATGCCATTATCGAAGCTTCCTAGTTTTAAAAAGAAGGTAGCAGTTTTAACTGAGAAATGTGGTCATCAAGTGTCCAACTACATCAAAATTTCAGACAAGGATGGTGTCCCCTCCTACTCTTGGATCCCACTTCATGAGTTGGAGGAACTGACTCGACCCATCTTGGAATCTGAACTCTCCAACCGGTAGATTTTCATGAAAGAGGAAGATGATGAAATTATTTGGTGTGTCGCCAAAACTGGCCAATTTCGATTAGATTGGGCTACACAATATAGGAAGCTATGGAAAGATGCCCCAACTAGCCCTCCTACCTCTACAAGAATTCAGAACTTCTCCCAAAGGTGGGTGCCTTCATGTGGACTGTCTTGCACCAACGCATTCTCACTGGAGATAGATTGGAGCGACTGGGCTTTATAGGTCCTTTTCGTTGTCCTTTATGCAACCAAAATGTAGAAAACTTGGACCAATTACTTCTACAATGTGGCATCACCCAGGAGAGTTGGAAATTCTTTTAGCTCAAACTCGGGTGGCAAGGGCCTCTCCAAAACTCGATTGTTGAAGTTCTTCATGGGTGGCCGAAGAAAACATGCTCTTTATGGAGCAGTCTCTGGGTGGAAGTCCCCATGATGATTGTGTGGCTACTGTGGAAAGATTGAAATGCTTGCATTTTAAGGAACACACAAATATCTACAGCCTCACTAATTGCCTGAATTGAAATTGGGATTGTTGAGCATCTAAATTGTAGAGTGCATAAATCAAAGGATAGGAAGTTCACAAGATGGGACAAGCAAATGACTACCATTTGGGATGGATTGAAACCTCCTGATCAAGCACTCTCTCTTCAATCACCCTCGACTTCAAGTAGAAAGATGGCTAAGTGGTCATGTCCACCCTCTAGGCGATTGAAGATGAATTTTGATGGGGCCTCACGGGGAAATACAGGGGCCTACGAAGCCGGATTCATTATCCAAGATCATTTAGGAGCTCTAATTGAAGTTGGCTCTGTCAAATTGCCGATAGGAACAAGCAATGAAGCAAAACTATCTACTCTGTATGCAGGTCTTCTGAGATGCCAAAAATACCAAACTCCCTTTGAAATAGAAGGTGACTCCCTCAATGCTATAAGAGCCATCATCACTCGACAAACCCCGAACTAGAAACTTGCTCGCTAGATTCACCACATTGACATGTTGTTGCACAAGCTACCATATTACTCCATCAAGCATGTCTTTAGAGAAGCCAATAGCTTGGAAGATGTCCTAGCTAACCATGCCATTAATCAAACAAAAAATCAAATTGTTTCTTCTAACAAAGCCACTTGGAAAGATTTAACTTTTCTACTAAGGTTGGAGGAGTCTCTTCCTTCTTGAGGCTTCAACCTACTCTCTATCTCAACCATTGTGCGGGCTTGCCCAACTCCCTATAGTTTGGGTGGTCACATGTGACCATTGTTCTCTCTTGTTGTAGGAGAAAATGTTTGTATTTTCCTTCTCATCAATGCAATGGGAGCTACCCCCCTGGTAGCAATTTGATTAATATATATATGTCATATTTTCCTTTCAATATTCTCATACATATGGGTAATCCGTTCATAAGCATGCATAGATACGTCTGTCTAAATATACCCATACATGTATTTACTCATGTATATGAGTTTATCGTTGACATGTACATGTATATATATGCATTTTATGTATACATCTTGTCGATAAGAACATAAAAGAAAGAACCCACATATATATAGAGACTTATATCTAAACTTAAACATTCACCCCAAAAATCATAACCCTTTCCAACTCAAACACAAACAAGACTAAAGGATGACTTGTACCATAAACCAAACTATCGACCTGACTTGACCAACTAGTAGTGAGTGTGTGAAAGATTAGTATAGATCGTATTAAGGGTTACCATACCAAGTTCTTCTCTTGAGTGATACTTCCCCTCTCTTTCGAAGGCTTGAACTCGTGCCTACATTCAACTTAGCACATTGCAATAGTAGTTAGTTGTTCACAATACAATCACTTGCATCACACATTTCATAGTCATAATTTATTATATAAACAACAAATTAAACCTACATTCATTAATTTTCAATGATATATATATAAGAAAAGTACAAACACATATATTTCAATCAGAATTGCAAACACATTTTTATATCAAAGTATTTTTAACCATAATAGTAATATTAAATACGTAGATACACAATGGGGTGTAACATATCCCCCCCTTGTTAATCATCGTCCCCGATGATTTTATGTAGCAAAAATAGAAATAAACCAAAAAAGAACCTTGAGAGGCTTGATAGTTACCACTCACGGGTCCTGTACCTATAAAGCGTTCCAATTAATAACATGATTATCCCCTGGTATATACTTTTTTAGGTATGAGAGATGAAATACATTATGCATCCAAGCAAGAGCTGGTGGCAACACAATTTGATAGGAAAAATGATTTACTTCCTCAAGAACCTCAAAAGGACCTACGTAACATGAAATCTAGTTTGGATGAATTTCAAAACTTGATGGAACTCTTATGTGGTTTAACCCTTAACAACACCTTTTCACCTACTACAAAATTTTGGGGTAGCCACTTAGGATCTGCATATCTTTTCTACCTATCATTGGATTATGCTAACCTCTACTTAATAATTCTCACTTTCTCCTCCATTTTTGATAACATCTCTAGCCCAAGGCTTACCCTATTGTCAAGCTTATCCCAGCTTATAGGAGTTTGACAATTTTGACCATACAATGAGCTTCAAAAGGAGCCATATTTATCATAGAATGATAAGAATTATTATATGCAAATTCTAGCAAAGACAAGTAATCTTCCCACTTATATTGATGGTCTATGCAATACATCCTTAGTAGGTCTTCTAGTACTTGGTTCACTCTTTTTTTTTCCCATCCATTTCTAGATGATATGTTGAACTCATGTTCAACTGAGTTCCAAGTGAGGAGAAAAAGGTTTGGTGAAATCTGGATGTTACATGAGCATCCCTATCTGAAATATTTTTCTTAGGACTCCCATGTAACCTAAACACCTTTGAATGAATTTTTAAGCTATGACAGGAGCTCCATTAATTAAATTCCTAGGAATAAAATGTGCTACCTTGGTAATATTATCTACTATCATCAATATGACATTGTGCTTATTCCTTGACATAGGTAATCCTTGCACAAAGTCCATACTAATGACTTGCCATTTACTCTCAAGATATAATAGTCATGTAGGGTGATGATGTTCAACCTTCACTTTTTGACTTTATAAGCACTTTGCTACAAATCTAGCAGAATCCCCTTTCATTACCTTCCAAAAATAAAAGGGATTCACATCTGCAAACATCTTAGTCACACCTAGATATCCAAAATATGGTGCTTCATGGACTTCTTTCCATACAAGATTCCTTAATTCCTAAGAATTAGGCACATATATTCTTCCTTTAAACCTTAGCAATCCATTGGGTTCAAAATGAAATCCTTCGCACCTTGCGTCTTGTAGGTTTTCCATGAGTTCTTACTTAACTTGCTCATATTACTCATATCCCATGCAGTTCTGCAACACTTTCCCTTTAAAGTTGGTTTGAATTGTCACCATTGAAGTGATATGCCTTCTACAACTTAGGGAATCAACAACCCAATTTTATTTTTCCTTGATGTAGTTGATATTGAAGTCATAATCAAAAATCAACTCCAGCCATCTTATTTTATGTACATTCAGATTGGGTTGGCTAAATAGATATTTCAGATCATGGTGATCCATCTTTAGCTCGAATGGCTTTCCCAAGAAATAGTGCATCCACATTTGTAATGCATGCACAACTACAGCCAACTCTAAATCATGTGATGCTTAATTTTTCTCATAGGGTTTTAGCTTTCTTGATTCATAGGATATGACTTTCCCTTCTTGCATCAAAACTCCACCTAAACCTTCTCCTAATGCATCGATGATGACTATGAAGCCACCTTTTGGATATGGTACTTTCAAAATTAGAGCAGTAGTAAACTTCTCCTTGAGTAGATCAAATGTTGGTTGGCATTTTTTTGACCACTCAAACTTCTTCCCTTTCCTTTGTAATGATGTAATAGAAAAGGCTATCCTGGAAAATTTTGCAACAAAATTTTGATAGTATCTTGTTAGACCCATAAAATTTTTGACCTCAGGTACACTCTTAGGTACTGTCCACTCTAACATCGCCTTGATTTTAGTTGGATTGACTAAAATTCCATCTGCTGAAATTGCGTGACCCAAATATTACACTTTCTTTTGGAAGAAGGTTCATTTAGAGAGTTTTTTGTATAACTTGCACTCTCTTAACCATTGGAGAACTATCTCTAAATGCTTGCAATACTCCTCTTCATTCTTGGAATAAATAAGAATATCATCTAAGAAAACCAAAACAAACTTATCTAAATAGTCCCTAAATACATTGTTCATTAGGTTCATGAATGTTGTTGGTGCATTCATAAGTCTAAATGGTAGGACTGTGGACTCATAATGCTTGTATCTGGTCCTAAAAGTAGTCTTGTGGATATCTTCATCTTTGATCCTTAGTTGGTGATAACTTGACCTAAGATCAATCTATGAAAACACAACCGCTCCTCACATCTAATCAAAAAGATCATCAATTCATGGCAGTAGATACTTATTATTTATCGCATCTTTATTAAGCATCTGATAATCTATACACAAGCGTAGCGTACCATCCTTCTTCTTCACAAAGATCATTGACGCTCCCTAGGGTGAAACATTGGGGCTTATCAATCCTTTTGACAACTCCTCTAGTTGTGCCTTGAGCTTCATTAACTCTATTGTAGTCATTCTGTAAGGCACTTTAAACATTGGTTTCGACCCTGGTACAATGTTGATGGAGAAATCAAACATTCTTTTGGGAGGTGGTCCAGGTAATTCTTCTACAAAGACATCTGCAAATTTTCACAAAATAAGATATTTCTCCATATCAGTTTCCTCAGATTCCATTATTTCACCTTCCACAACACCTTGGTTGTCTTGTGGTCCATAGTAGACAACATCATCTCAAGTAATGAATTCCTTACATTCCTAAAGCTTTTCCATTTTGACAGAAAAGAGTTTACAACCCTTCTTCTTCGCTCTAAGCATCTGCATGGCAGATATTTGCAGCAATTTAATTTCCCTAGGTGGACCCCTTGTAATGATACTTGGTTACCTAGATCGTCTAAGCACTCTATAGTTTTGGCATTACAATCTACTTTTTCTCTATGCTTCCATAGCCAATTCATCCCAAGAATGACATTGTAAGATCCTAAGGGTGCTATGTATAGGTTTACCTCAGTTGAGAAACTTGGTAGTTCAATATTTTCCTCAAATAAGCATTGCTCCACCATTTCCCTTGACTGGTAATCATATTCCACAACCCATGATTTTTCCATGAAACTAGTTTTTCTATATATTTGATTAACTACTCTAGGTGAAACAAAGTTTTTTGTGGCTCCAATATCAATAAGTATGGAGATAGGCATACCAAACAAAATACCCAAATTTTCCACCGAGGTGATCTTATAATCAGCTTGTCGGTTGTCAACTACTACGTGGATTCTTTGCTGAAATGTAGTTTGTTGTGGTGGAAGATGATTTCCATGTTGTTGAGGTCCTAAAGGTTTGTTAGGACATTGATAGGAAAATTGATCTCCACCACATGTGAAACATCCTTTTGTCAATCCTCTTCTTTTTGTTGGCCTTTTAGAATTACTGTCACTCCCTCCAATTTTACTGTTGTTGGGATTATTTCCTCGACAATCCTTCCGTGGTTCGCTCCCATTGTTGTGAGATCCCCAATCCACTTTCCTTTGAGAATATAGCATTCCATTAAACTTCTTTGGAGCTTGATTAGACTGAGGCCCTCCAAACTTCTTTTTATTTCTATTCTCTCGATAGATTGAGATGGCTTTGAGCTTCTACTCCTATTTGATTGCTTTCTCATACACTAGATCCATAGTATATGGATCGTGTACATCCACCTTGCCACCTATTTGGACATTCAATCCCATAATAAACTTCTTGATACAAAAGAACTCATCCTTCCAGTACATTAGAATGTACCTTAGGAGACGAGTACACTTCTCCCAATATTCATTTACTTACATCTCCCCTTACTTTAGATTTTGGAAATCAATAAGTTTTTTGGTCGAAAAAGAGTTAGGGTCGCCACCTTTTTCAAAATATTTCCACACACTCATTCCAAGTTAGTTTCAAGGAATCAAGTCTAAGTTCCATTTTCTTGTTCATCCCCTAGTTAGAGGATTCTCCTGCTAATTGATAGGCTCCTCATATAGCTTTTGTGACCTCAGAATAGTTTCTTATCTCAAAATATTTCTCCATTTGGATTAGCCATGCTTCAAATTCTTTCCTACTGGTGCTTCCTTCAAACTTAGGTGGGGTAATTTTCCTTATGTCCCTTGATAGTTCAGTTGCCAAATTCTTCCTACTAGTTCCTTTAGATTGAGAGTGTGAATTATCATTATCATGTTCATGAGTTTGAGTATGGTCATGAGAATTCTCTCCCTCATCTTTATTGTTAGGAACTTCTTCATCTTCTTCATTAATCGAGACCTCTTGTTCTACTCTATCTTTTCCCCTCACTTCTTGCTCAAGATTACCCAACCTTGCATTAGTTTCGTGTATGATAGCCAAAATTTTGTCCAATTTGGCTTCAACATTTTTTGGGCCTTATCTAACTTCTTGACTCCCTCTAGGATTGGTTCTAGTCCTAACCATCATTTCAAGTAATGGTTATACCAAGAGTTTCATCTTAATTATATCCTAACATAATTTATTTAATGGAAGGAAGACATTCCTATAATACATATTTTCACATTAAAGAGGTTTCATTGAAGACTTTTGCACACAATTTAATATATATAATGGAAATCATAACTTTCATTTATTCATAGTATCTCAATATCCTTTTGGTTTAGATTGATTGATTATTTAAATAGTCTAGAGGAGAGTATCCATCAGATTCACTCTCAGATACATAACTTAGTGGGGTATACCCCTCAAACTTTTTCTCAACTCTCATTTGTTCATCTCTATCCCAAAAAGGATAGTAACCTTCATATTTGTCTTCAAACACATAGTTACAGGGAACATAGCCCTCTGACTCATCACTTAAAGCTATAAAAATGAATTTTGACATAGGAAGAACTTGAGGGTATCTAAATATTAAGGCTGGACTGACACTACATTCTGAGGGCATTTCGCTAGAAAGTGACAAGGAGTCAGATTTTTCTAGAGAGATAGATGGTAAGTAGTTGAAGTTGGCTTCCTCTTTCATCCTTCTCTTTACTTGGTTGATTCATGATAGAGCGTGATTGATCATTTGGTATCACTTATCCATACAACATTATCATAGTTGGTACCCTCTATTGTTCAAACAATGGCCTCTTTTTCCTTGTTCTCCCTTAGGTAGCATTCATTCCCAATAACTAAATTCCTTAGAGTCATCTTGAGATGCACCATCTTGGCACAAGAATTTCCAAACATTAGTCTCAATCAATGTTGGAGGGAAAGTATGGTGAGCACATAGGTTCCAAAGCTGAACCTAGTAGCTCTGATACCATGTGTAACATGCCAATTGATCTACCAAAAGTTTTACTATGTTTTAACTTCAAGTAAATAAACTAAGATGCTATTCATAATTGTAGTAAATTTTTTTCTTTTCAACATAAGATAATTGTGCACATTTGATGTAACAAGCTTTCACTTTATCATTTCTTTTCAATGAAATATTACAATCTTTCCAAAGTAATGCTTTCACATTTTACAAACATAAGATATCATATCACTTTTACAACTTCCATAGAAAATGGATAAAAGATACATACATAGCTCAACTGAGCTTTAATGGCACTAGGAATACAATGGTCTAGGAAATTCTCCATCAAATATTGGCATGCCAACTATAGAGGAGAAGCATCACTCAAGTGATTTTTTTCCAACCACGGATTTACTGTGGTCCTTGCACATCTATCAAACTGATGGATGGCCCTACCCTTCAATGAAGAGATTGGTCCAATAACCTCAAAATACTAGCCAATACTGAGCTAGTGTTGTGTCCTACATGACTAAAACTTGTATACAAAACTACATGTATGATAATCATAGACTAACATGTACAAAAGGAACACATTGAACTAACAATGTAACCAGTGGAATTTACACTACTTTGGCCAAATTTTCATCATAAAGAGTTATCTATTCACACACACTCTAGCTTGATTTGTTTATAACTATTATATTCTTGGCAGAGTCTATCCCCTTCATTGGATTGTCTAACCCTCAACCCCAGGAATAACCTATATTATTTCAAATTATCTATGACACACATTCTTGAACAAACCAAAGTAACTCCATACTCTTCTTTCATAAATAAAATTCTTACTATATGAACAATATCTCACTTAGTATTCTCTACTAATAAAAATTGCACTCCTTAATAGGAGGTATGTACAAACACTCAAGCAAGTAAATCACAAGAGCTGAATGCAACAATATTCTTACATAAATAGTATATAATGCTATTCCATTCTAATAACTTAATACATCTTCCCAAACAAAACAAACAAGAAAATTCAAGGCATTCATTCTTTTCAAAACATAAAGCATAAAAGAAAGTAGATAACATCATGCTTGTTTATGCAAGCTCCAACTAGAATAACTGGTGTAGTATAGAAAATTGTACTCCCTTCTTGGAGATGGTACAATTTCACACTTACTTTGGACCTATTTTAGTACCCTTGCATTTATAACCCTTTAAATAATCATTAATAGGCCCCAAAGACCCTTTGTTTCAGATCTCAAGGCTTATTTTAGTTAAAATCCCAACAAAAATAAACAAAAGCATTCAATTTCTAACACCCCAATATTGGCCCACCTCAAAAAGCTAGGGTTGGAATCATACACCACCTTGGGCGTATGAGTCCCCCTAGGTGGGACCCATATGCCGCAAGTGGCATATGAGTCTTGTGTGGCCCTTTTTAGGGTTTGAGCAAGAAATTGAGGTTTTTAATTTAAATTTTTGGTTGATGTTGATATTTGAGATCTAAATAATGGTAAATTAGATTAATTTCATATATAAACAAGGTTTCAAATCATTATTTTCATCTAGAGAAAGCAATTCAAGATCTAAGCATTCACAAGCATTCAAGCATTCTTTCACAAGTAGCAAACAAAGTTGAAGCCTTGGAGAAACATTATAGTGTTTTTTAGGTCTTCAAGCTCACTTTCATTCAAGATCTAGCATTTTCAAAGATTGATGATGGTTTCCTATGGTGAATCATGATGGATTCTAGGTTGGGGAGATGCAACTAGCCATCAAGCTAAGCCTAATGAATTGTTTCCTAAGTGATTCCATCCTCCATTATCATTCTAATTTCAACCTAAAGGAAGGTACATGCATTATTGTGTCTTATTAGGGTGATTATAGATCTCCCAAAGTGAGTCATCATCTTCATACTTCATTTATGCATCTAATTCTAGCACATTAGAATAGGGTTGCATTGAATTTCAAATTTCCTAATATTAGATGCACTTAAGGTTAAGGTTTATATTCACATTTACTTTCAAGATCCATTATCTATATCAAGGTTTAATTAACAAACTAGGGGTTTGAGTTAGGAAAACCCCTCATAAGCAAACCAATACAATATTTTGTTTTGCAGGTCTTCTTATAGGTTCAAATCCAGAAATCAGATTGGGAAGGAAGAGCAAAGATTGAAGAATAAATTCAAAATTTGACTTTCTAAAAAAACATGATGAAACTAATATGCCACTTGTGGAGAATGAGTCCTGGTACAGTGATTTTTCTAGCTTTCAGGAGTTCCAAAATTGTCACTGCTAGATTTTTTTTCCTGCACAAAAACCCTAATCTAGGAATAGATCGCTGAGTCTGGCGTATGAGTCCCAGTGAGCATTAAAATCAGAATTTTCAAAATTTCATATCTTCATTCAAGCTTCTATAGGTTTCCAGGCGCACCTCTCCGATTTCTCAATTTACTATTATGATTTGCATTCATTTTTAGGTCAATTATTTAAGTTTTGCATATCATCAGGCTTTGCATGTTACTAGTCTTTCCAAGCCCTAGCTTGGTGGTGAAACCCTCTTTAGTCCTTAATCATACCCTAGGACAACCTTTAACAGATTTATTTCCCTCATTCCATATTTGGATTGAGATCTCTAGGGTTTCCTTGAGTGAAACTAAGTGAAATAGGAGGCCCTTATCCCTTGTTCCATCTCCTAAAAGGTGGAACCCTATTTCCTAGATTTCAACTGGAATCCTAGCTCGAATTTCCTTCAAAAATACACTTAAACACTTTCATAATTACTGCCCAAAAGCTCTCCTCAATCTCTCAAAATCTCACTCAAATCTTCACACAACTTCTCTCACAAGCTTCCTCACAATTCATAAAAATAGAACACTCAATAAAATAATAGTATTTTTGCAAGTAGATGTGTACCAAATGAGATAAAAGGCACTCATATTTATTCAAAAACATGAGAAACCTCAACCTACTAACATGCTTTGCAAGGTGACACTTCTCACTCAGAAAGTTTGACTCAACATTGAAGAAAGTAAGTGATAGGGTAGGGTTGGATGGAACAATCACTGTTCCATGCTCTGGATCTTTGCTAGCAAGATCTCCTTGGTGTCTTAGTCACCTTAACCTTTAGGGCCTTCTCTTAGGTACCCCTAGTTCTCCTGGCCAACCCCACTATCATCTCCATTCTAATTTACCAAGTCTCCCTTGGTGCACTGCTCTTATTCTTCCCTTAGCCCTTACTCTTCCCTAAAGACTAATATCCTCCAATAGCTAAAGTTTAACCTTGCAGGGGTGTAGATATGTTTCCAAAGGCTTCAAACCATCTCCTTAGGGTTCTTGACAATCCACCATACTCCATTTACAATTTGCTCCCACCAAACCCTTAGTTAGGGTTTATTAGGCTACTAGCCGAAGAACCCCATATTAGGTCTCCAACTCTGAGAGATTAGGTTAGAGGTCTAAAAATCTCCAAAGAAGGTAGGTTCTTCTCTTAGGATTCTTGGTCCTGGTGCCTATCCGTCAATGATTCTGGAGGTCTCCATCCTCATTTGACCATACACAACCATAACCCTCCACTAAGCAATTTAGGCCTTTTTGAGCCATTTCCTGACCTCACAGAGAACTGTCAGCTTGTTCTCCAATCAAATGGACTGGTAAAGTCTCCTCCTTCATTCCAAGCCTTTTCAAGGCTCCTATCTGCCTTTCCACCACGTGAATTGATAGGGAAAGGTCACCCCTGCAAACCAAGTGCTTTGCACTTCCTGTCTTTCCTAGCCAGGCACTGTCAAGCTCGCCTAGGAGAAGACTTTCTCCATGATCCCTGGACTCATAACCACTCCTAACCCTAATTTATATATAGACATGGAGCCTAATCATAGTTCCCAAGGGTCCGTACACGAGTACAATGGGGAAGTAATTAAAACTCCATCCTTTACAGACTGACTGTCAGGTAAGTATCTAAAAGAAAACAACTAAATTTAAACACACAATGCCTGCAAATTGATCACACAACCTAAATACTACCACACAAACTTAGAACACAATTTACACCACAAACTACAACAAATTACAGAGCCTTGATCGCTCTTGACCACTTGAATTTAAAGCATAACACATAACATTACACAATTATATCATTGTCCTCCTTTGTATTCATGAAGTCTTAAGCATTACAAAAGCTTTCAACCTTGCTCACAGGTTGAAGCACGCCATAAATAGGTTCTTCAATTCAGTTAAGCTCGATCCTAATTGTTCCATGGCCGCTTGTGGCTTTCCATA
The DNA here is from genome assembly GCA_007115665.2 of Sequoiadendron giganteum. Classification (NCBI taxonomy): domain Eukaryota; kingdom Viridiplantae; phylum Streptophyta; class Pinopsida; order Cupressales; family Cupressaceae; genus Sequoiadendron; species Sequoiadendron giganteum. Next base: position 264,891,140 of record CM021107.1, read on the forward strand.
GGCCTTATTTGCAAAATTTTAAAGAAAACTATCACCTAGGAAGGTCTACAAGGTCCTAAGTCATCCTTGTAGCCAAATCCCAAACTAACAAATGGTCAACATGACCTTCCCTAACATAATGCAAGTTCTCAAATGCCTTTAAGGCAAAAATTCAAGAGTTAGAAGGAGTTTGCTACATGTGATCTAAAACAAATTGCTAATCCTTGACCTTCTAGTTAACCCTCCTAGATGCACTTTGGGGTGCTCCTGCACTAGTAAGGTGGCAGCTTAAATCGATGCTTAGCATACACATACACATCCATGGTGAATGAGTTGCCTCATTCCTCAAGACAGAAAAAAAGATGTTTAAAAATGCAAGGTAATGGTCTCCTACAGATCGACTTATTTGACTAGTTGTATATTTGACCAATTCATATTTTCTCATTGCTTCACATTTTGGAATTCATTTGCAGGTTAAGACTTCTATTTGTTTTACATAGTTCATACTTTGGTGCCACCAAAACACCATGTTTCCCATCCTTTTGGTTTGTTGTTTAAAAGACTAAGTCAATGTCTCTTTCATGTGTTTCAGATAAGTTTGACTTTGTCTTGCTTTAAATACTCAAAAAATTAATATTGGCTTTACTTATCCAAGTGATTATAGCACTGCTATTACTTTATACATGTTATAATGTTTATTCACCACATTAGTATTATGCACGTCCTCATACTGTTATTTTTTATCCATTAATATTTGTCGCACACATATTATTACTTTTAAAGCGTTATATGCAAAGTTCATACACATGGGTTATATGTTATCTATGTACCATAATAAGCATCACCATTTATTCTTTATATCAACATAACTTGTATACAATATACATATATATATACTTATATATATAACATTAAATGCTATCATATATATGTGTGTATATATGTATACTTATTGATTAAAAGAATCATTTGATAATCGAATGCATATATCTGTGTTATCATTTTTCTTAAACAATGATGCATGTGCATATACACACACACACACACACACACACACACACACACACACACACACACACACACACACACACACACACACATGTTCATATTAACGTATCTGTATGGATGTTTCCATTACATATAATCATATGTGTATATTAATATGTATATATTAATATGTATATATTCATGTATGCATATACTATATATATATATACCATTGCTCCCATAAAAATTCACATATTTTGGCAATATATTGACTATCATATATACATGAATTGTGTATATATATATATATATATATATATATGTTATATATGTCATTCTATCCTTTCGATATTCCCATACATATGGGTAATCCTTTCATTAGCATGCATAGATATGTCTATATATGTTTACCCATGCATATATTTACTCATGTGTATGATTTTATCGTTGACATGTACATGTATACATATATATCTTGTCAATAAGAGCATAAAAGAAAGAACCCACCCACACATATATATATATAGACTTAAATCCAAACTTAAAAATTCACCCCAAAAATCATAACCCTTTCCAATTCAAACACAATGAATACTAAAGGATGAATTACCATAAACCAAACTATCGACCTGACTTGACCAACTAGTAGTGAGTGTGTGAAAGCTCAATATAGATCGTATTAAGGGTTACCGTACCAAGTTCTTGTCTTGAGTGATACTCCCCCTCTCTTTCAGAGGCTTCAACCTGTGCCTACATTGAACTTAGCACATTGCAATAGTATTTAGTCATTCACAATATAATCACTTGCATCACATATTTCATTGTCAAAAATTCTATATAAATAGAAAATTCAAACCTGCATTCATTCATTTTCAATGATATATAAGCAAAGTACAAACACATGTATTTCAATCAGAATTGGAAACACATTTTTATATCAAAGTATTTTTTTAACCATCATAGTAATAGTAAATAGGTAGATCCACAATGGGGTGTAACACTATAATATTTGTATTCTTTGTACATCTCTTAATAATTGTTTTTGCATATGGTATGAATGAATGTATGAAAGGTTTTTATGCAGTTAGGTGCTCAAGAAGTTGTATTGAAAATCTCTAGAGAATGCTTTACATTCCTCCACATTTGAAGATATTTCCTTGTGTTTTGGAAGTTATATAGAGAAAAGGATGAAGCATGCATGTTCCCATTTTCAGTGGATGAAAGTTACTGCAGATATTTCCAATGTTAGTAGAGTGAAGACTGTGTTGTTGCAGTTAAGAAGGTTCAAAGAAATTTGCATTTCTTCGTAGTTGATGCCATGGTCCTGCAGTTTGAAGGATGAGATCAAGTTGTCTATCTGGTTTCTCATCTCAAGTTTCAAGTGTTGAGGTGTACTTCAAGTCGGGTTTTCAATTTTCTATCTCAAGGTCCTGTGTTTTCTAGGTTTGCAAGTGATGTTGGGTTTAGTGTCTGTTTGCTTGTGCCAACTTAATGTTATGTGAAGTTGTAACAGGATGACATGAATTTTTTTTTGAATATATATTTTAATTATTGTAATGTGATCCACATGTTGTTATTCGGTCTCTCCGATACTGCTTGTGGTATGGAGTTAACGTGTGGAAGGTTAAGTGTTTTTTGGGCCAACTTGGAATGTTGAAATTTTTATGCCAATTTTTTGTTGTATGCGCTAGCATGGGATTTTGTGAAAATGTAAAATAGGTCCTTCTTATCTCTTGGCTTGGACTACATTTGAGTCCCTCTTCTAGTGGATGTTCTGAAGCTGACCTTCTTATGGTCATTATATGTTTCATGTCATACATTTTATTTTGTTCGACAAAATGAAACTTTTTGAACCTTACAAAAGATATAAATGAAAGATCAAGTGTGTGATCAAGTGTGTTTGAAGTGTTCAATCTATAATGTGTGAAATATGCTGGAGGTGGTGAGCTGAAGGTATTGTAATGTGTCAAAGGTAGTGAGCTAAAGACAACAAAGTGTATATGAGTAAATGAGTGAGTGTTGAAGGTAATGAGTCAAAGGCATAAGTGAAAAAGTGAGTGTTGAAGGCAGTGAGATGAAGGTAGAAGTGAATGAGTGAGTGTTTGAATGTAGTGATCTAAAGGAAAAAGTGAATGAGTGAGAACTGAAGGTAGTGAGTCAAAGGAAACAAAGGTTGTTAAGTAGAAGTGTTGCAATGGTGGTTGGTAACCTAAATTCATCAAGTGTTGAATGTTGAGGTTATAACCTGTTTTTGTAAGTGTTATAGTTTGTAGGGAGTTATAAAATTCCTTCAATTGAAGCCATAAAACCTATTGTAAATATTGTTTCATTTTGTGAGGCTAGATTTGGACAGTAGCTCCATAGTTTTTCCCTTGTAGAGTTTTCCATATATATCTGAAGTTGTGGTTTTATTTTTGTGCTTTGAATACTTTATCTGTTTAAAGGAAGTAATAAGTTTTTATTGATAAACTAAATTGGATTATTTGAGGGATATACTAATTCACCTCCCTCTCAATATAACTGTGTTCTAACAATTGGTATCAAAGCCAAGTTACTTGGTGTATCCTAACAACTAAAGGTAGATCTTGGTTTAGAACACATGACTTAGAAAGAGTCCTCAAAATCACCACTATTTGACAAAAGCAACTATGCCTTCTAGAGTGTGAGGATGGAGTCCTACCTTACTTCACATGAATATTATGTTTGGGGAGATGCAAATGATGATTATACTGAACCTGGTCATCATATTACAAATACTAATGCAAAGAAGACTCATGAGAACAATGCTAAAGCAAAGAATGTCATCTTGAGCGGTCTAAAAAAATTTAATTTTGTGAAAGTGATGCAATGCAAGATAACCAAGGAGATATGGGATAAGCTCAAAAATATGTATGAATGGAATGATAGTGTGAAGAAAGCAAAGTTGTAATCTTACAGGACATTGTTTGAGAATCTAAAGATGAAAGAAGAGGAGAGTATAGCTAGCTATTTTCTCTAGGTAGATAAAGTAGTCAATGGGATTAGAGGTCTTGGTGAAGATATAACTGATTCATTCATGGTGAAGAAAGTTATGAGAATTATCCCCAATCGGTGTGATTCATTTTTTTTTGCAATTGAAGAATCCAAAGATCTGATAAAGCTTACCATGGAAGAGTTGTTTGGATATCTCACCGCCTATGAGATGAGAAATGAAGTCGAAGGTACACATAAGAGAGAAGCTACATTCAAATATGTGAATAAAGAAGAAGCATCTAGTTCAGACAGTGAATCTGATGAAGGAGAAGAAAACTTTGTGAGAAAGCTGAAGAAGAGATTAGGCAAGTATAAAGGTAAATTAACTTTCAAATGTTTTAATTATGGAAGAGTTTTTCATTGTGCTTCTAAATGTCCTTTTGGAGAAAATGACAGTAGTAGCAAGGCTTTCAAGAGAATTTTTTTATAGGAGAAACCTTCTTTCTAAAGAATATTATTGCTCCTCAAATGAAGGAGATCATTGATCATCAAATGATGATGGAGGAGAATTCCTATTCATGACCACAATGATCTCTGAAAGTTCAACAAAGACTATGGTTGAAGAAGAAGGTGAAGTGAATTTTGAAGGTGAACTTGTTTCTACTCTTGAAGACTCATAATGTGTAAGGAAAGAACAAAAGACAAAATGCCATAATTGAAGCCAAGATAAAAGAATACACAAAGATTGAGAAATAAATCCTTTTACTCAAAAATGAGTTGGAAAAAGAGATTTTTGGAAGTCCAAAAGTTGATATTAGACCTCAAGGAAGATCTCACCATGCAAGAAGTGTCTCCAAAAACAGGTTTAATCATCCATTTTTTGGTTTTTGTTTTATCTGAAATAAGTATGGTCATAAGACTATAGATTGCAAGTCTAAAATGAATAGAAGAGATTTTGCAAGTAGAAATTCTCTTGCTTCTCTGGTGAATGCTAATGTGACAAGCCAAATTTGCAACAATGTTAGACATATAGCTAAACATTGTAGAAGTGATTTAAAAGTTCAAAAGGCAGATGTTACTAAGCAAGTCAAGGAAACAAATAATGAGGTTGAAAATTCAATGGTTGTTCAAAAAATATTTCATGCTCAAGGAAATAAAAATTGTAGGTGATAGATAGTGGATGTTCAAGTCACATGATAAGTGAAAAGAAAATTCATCAATATGGTTAAATGGAATGGCAGATCAATCAAGTTTGGAGACAATTCATCTACAAATATTTGTGGAAAAGTCACCATAAGCAGTGATGGAAATTCTAAGAAAAAAGATGTTCTCTATGTTGAAGGTATCAAGCACAATCTTCTCAGTGTGAGTCAGATGTGCAACAAAGGATACAATCTTTTATTTCATGATCAAGGATGTGAAATCCAAAAAGAAAACTCTGGTAGATTTATGGCAGGAGCTATGATAGAAAATAATTTATACAATCTAAAAGGTGTTAATGGAAGAAGTTGTATTTTAGGACAAACAAATGAATGTTGATTGTGGCACAAGAGGATGGGGCACATCAACTTTAATAACCTTGTGAAGATAAGATCCATGCAAACAATGAAATATATGCCAAAGATTTGTAAGGAAGCTAAGGTAGAGAAACAACTTCCTACACTAATCTTGAGAGGAGAATAAGGAATTTTTTTTATAGATCTTTAATAGTTACATAAAATTAAACACAAATAAACACAAATATCGTGCATACCACAACAAAATGATTTAAGTGGGGAAACCCCTTTTGGGAGAAAAACTCCACACTCCAAAAATCGCCTAGTATATTATTAAAAAATCACAAAGATTACAATATACTTACAAAATAAGCTTCTCACAAGAGTATCATGACTTAGAGATCCAGAGGCAACATGATTTCTATCACACTCTCAAAATACATCGCAATACATAGTCATAATAAAATGCCCTCATAAAACAAGGTTCCCTTCTAGGGAAAGTCAAGCTAATAAAATATCGATCGTTGGATATGAGACATAATGATGAACGGTCAAGATTTACAATAATAAAATATAAATACAAAATTTCCTTTTGGGGGCACTACCCCCAAGCCCTTGCTAGGACATGTTGCCCTTGGACCCTAGTTGAGGGGATGATCCCCCCTGGTCCCCTCGTGGGGGGGGATCCCTCCACCCCCCGTCATTGTCAGTTGAATAGTACCTTATTTATCAACATACCTTATGTAATTGCAAGGTTGAGACACATTTTCTCAACAAGATTATCAAGCCTACAAGTATAATGTGCAAATAATGCCAGATTGGGAAGAAGACAAGGATAAAATTCAAGACCAAGGAACATTCTTCTACAAGACTACTAGAGCTAATTCATACTGATTTGTGTGCACCTACCAAGATAAAGAGGCTCTAGGCTGAAAGGAATTTCATGTTACTCATTGATGATTTCTGTAGGATGACATGGGTTACATTCTTAAAAGAAAAGTTAGAAGCTTTCAACAGGTTTAATATTTTCAAGTCAATAGTTGAAAATGAAATGGATTTGAGGAATACTATGAAGAACATGGAATAAAGAGGCATTTTTCTATTGTTAGAAATCCTTAGCAAAATGAGGTAGTGGAAAGGAAGAATATAATTGTTTGATGGAAAGAACTATGTTGAATGAGGCCAAGTTGCCTAATGTATATTGGAAAGAAGTAGTCCATACTGCTATCTATATTCTTAACAAAGGTAAGCTAAGGGTGGATAGCACCAAACTCCTTATGAGCTTTGGTATGGAAGACCAACAATTGTCAAGTACTTCAAAAAAATTGGAAGTAAATTTTATATCAAAAGAGATGAAGGATTGGGGAAGTTTGGCCTAAGATATGATGAAGGAATCTTTCTTGGATACTCAACTATGAGCAAAGCTTAGAAGTGTTACAATAAAAGGCCAGGGAAGGTTCTTGAGAGTGCAAATGTTAGGGTTGATGAAGAATCACATCAAGAAACATATGCGCAAGAAGACTATTGGTCAGATGAAATTTTTGGTGAAGAAGAAGAAGAAATTAAAGAAAAGGAAGAAGCACTAGAGAACATTCCCAAAAATCCTACCAAGTATGTTCAAAACAATCACTCAAAATATTAGATAATTGGAGATAATAATGAAGGAACCCAAACCAAAAGAAGATTTTCAAGGACACAAGAACAAGTAACTTTCCTTTACTGTTAAGAATTAAACCAATTTTTTTTGTTGATGCTAGCAAGGATGAAGGATGGATTCAAGCAATGGAAGAAAAATTGAATCAAATAGAGAAAATTCAGACTTGGGAATTGGTTCCAAGGCTTGCGAACAAGAATGTGATAGGCACAAAATGGGTGTTCAAAAGAAAATTAAATGAAGATGGAGAAGTGGTGAGAAATAAAACAAGGCTGGTGTGCAAAGTCTATTCATATGTGAATGAAATTGACTTTGAGGAAACATTTGCTCTGGTGGCAAGAATGGAGGCTACCAAAATGTTTCTTGCCTTTTTAATTCACAAAGACTTCAAAGTATATCAAATAGATGTGAAGTCACCTTCTTGAATGGTGACTTAGAAGAAGTTTACATAGAGAAGCCTAATGGATTTCAATTATTAATAGATTTGAATATGGTGTGTAGACTTAAGAAGGATTTGTATGGTCTCAAACAAGCCCCTAAGGCTTGGTATACAAGGTTGGACAAATACTTACTCCAACAAGGCTTTAGGAAAGGTACCATAGATAGCAATCTATATATTAAATTGAGGATGGAAAAATTATAATTATTGTTGTGTATTTTGATGATATAATCTTTGGTGGGAATGATGAAAGGTGTAAGTGGTTTGTTGAAGAGATGTAAAAGGAATTTTAAATGTTTATGATAGGTGAGTTATCATTCTTTCTTGGGATTCAAATTGATCAATCAAATGATGTCCAATATTTATCTCTCAAGCAAAGTATGACAAGGAGGTGCTGAAGAAATTTGGGATGGAAGATTGCAAACTAGTGAGTACTCCTATGATAACAAGTTGTCATTTGAGAAAAGATGACGAGTCACCTAAGGCTGATTAGACTCTGTATAGGTCTATGATTGGGGGCCTACTATACTTAATCACATCAAGCCCCAAGTGATATTATGCAAGTTATTTTTTTGGTTGCAAGGTTTTAATTCTATCCAAGAGAAACTCATGTGAAGGCTTTCAAGAGGATTTTCAGATATTTAAAGAGCACTCCAAATTATGGATTACGATATCAAAAAGGTAATGAATTTTCTCTAAGTGCATTTACTGATGCTGATTGGTCTAGTAGTGTTGATGATAAAATAAGTACCAATGGCGAAGCTTTCTTTTTGGGAGATATTTTGATCTCATGGTTTAGTAAGAAGCAAGATTCAGTGTCTTTATCAACAATAAAAGTTGAGTATATTGTTGCAGTATCCTGCTGAACTCAAGTGATGTGGATGAAGCAAAAATTGAAGGATATCAAGGTGGTGTATGATGAGCACATTCCAATCCTATGTTACATTATGAGTGCCATAAATATTTTAAATAACCCAATGATTAGTTTTAGAACTAAGTATATATCTATCAAGCATCACTTCTTAAGAGAAAAGGTTGCAGAACAAGAAGTAAGATTGGAGTATGTGCCTACAAAGGAATATGTTGCAAACATATTTACAAAGGCACTTTCTAAGGACACATTTGAATACCTTAGTCAAAAGCTAGGGGTCATTGCCCCTCCTTCTAACTAGATGCATAGTTGGTGCATTTTTCCAGGGGGAGCAATTTAAGACATATTTTTATCCCTAGATTGATGAGGGCTACTTCTCAGTGGGAGCAGGTAGAAAGATGTAAAGATTTGTGCAGATAGGGGGATCTTGTATGTTTTTCACAAAGGAAGACCACTTCCCTTTGTCCTTGATGTCAAAGGGGGAGAAAATTGCATATCAGGTTAGTGTTTCCATTAATGCCAAAGGGGGATATTTTTGCAGATGTTGTCATTGATGTCAACAAAATGGATATTGTTGCAAATGTTGTCATTGATGTTAATAGATTGGTATTATGGAAGGTTGCATGTGATGCAATCCATGTGATGTGAAGTTGTGGTTTAATCATGTTGTAATTGTAGTCTATAATATTTGTATTCTCCGTCTCTTAATGCATATGGTACTAAAAGAATGTATGAAGGTTTTATGCAGTTAGTGGCTCAAGAAGTTGTACTCAAAATCTCTAGAGAATGCTCCACATTCCTCCACATTCCTTCGCATTTGAAGATACGACCTTGTGGTTTGGAAGTTAGACAAAGAAAAGGGTGAAGCATGTATGTTCCTATTTTCAATGGATGAAAGTTATTTTAGATGTTTCTAGTGCTACCAGAGTGAAGACTCTGTTGTTGCAGTCAAGAAGGTTTAGAGAAATGCTCTATATTTCTCCATAGTTGATGTTGTGGTCTTGCGGTTTGGAGGATGAGATCAATTTGTCTATCTGGTTTCTCATTTCAAGTTTCAAATGATGAGATGTATTGCAATTTAGGTTTTCGATGTTCTATCTCAAGACTATGTTTTCTAGGTTTGCAAGTGACATTGGGTTTAGTGTCTGTTTGCTTGCACTAGCCTAATGCTGCATGAAGTTGTAAAGGGATGACATGGATATTTTTGAATAGATCATTTAATTCTTGTAATGTGATCCACATGTTATCTGGTCTCTCCAATATCATTTATGCTTTGGAGTTAATGTGTGGAAGGTTAAGTGTTTGCTAGGCCGACTTGGAATGTTGAAGTGTTTGCGCCAAATTTTTGTTGCATGTGCCAACATGGGATTTTATGTAAATGTAAAATAGGTCCTTCTTATCTCCTAGCTTGGATTGCATTCGATTCCCTCTTCCATTTTTTTTTTTGAAGTCGACCTTCTTATGGTCGTTGCACATTTCATGTCATATGTTTTATTCTGGCCAACAAGGAGAAATTTTTTGATGCTTGCAGAAGATATCAATGGAAGATCAAGTGCGTGATCAAGTGTGTTCAAAGTGTTCCATCTATAATGTGTGAAATGTGTTAGAGGTAATGAGCTGAAGGGTAAACCCACAATAGTGGGTTACAATTTTTTCCATGAAGAAAAATTAGAAATTCCCATCAAAAAATTTAAAATGGCTTACCCCTTCTAATGAAGGGGGTTCGAATGAACCCCCCCTTCAAATGAATCCCCACCCCCTTCTAATGAACCCCCACTTTCACCATATAGGGGGGTTCTAATGAACCCCCCTTTTTTCACCTCCCCCTCCACCATTTTTTTTCACCTCCCCCTCCACCATTTCAAAATTTATGCATTTTTTTGACTATTGAAGACTGAGAAGGAGGTACAAATGGATGCAAATTGATAAACCAAGGTGGAGGACTGTAGTGATAGAAAAGTGCTTTCCAACAACTATAAATTTAATATATTTTGTTTTTATTTTATATATTTTTTTTAGTTTTACTAAACATAGGTTTTTCATCAAACATCGAGTTCGGTGAAAAATCATTGTGGAAAAATAGTAAATTTGAGAAAAAAAATATTGAAAAATATATACGCACTAGGTATTGATGTCCTTGTTCCAACAAAAAAAGAAAAATTGAATTTTAGTACATACCAAAAAAGTTATGCAAGCTGAAGTGCACCTATGTCTAAATTGTAATTGGTTTGACTTCAAAACTTAATTAAAAGAAAAATATTCAACAAAATTCTATGAAACAAAATGAAAGCACTAGATACTAGTGTTACCAACCTAAATTCAAAAGAATCAAAATTTTATCCTTTCTAGAAAAAAAGTTATGCTAGCCGAAGTACACACCACTTTTTAAAAATGTTGTTTACTATTAAAAACTAGTTATCAAAGGAGATACAAAAAATAAATAAAAATTTCAATTTAAAAAAAAAATTTAAAATCTACAAAAAAAAAATCACAAATCACTACTTTACATAATTTTCAAATTCCTAACAGGGTGATCCCACAAAGCTGGTTTACAATTTATGGGAGATTTTGATTTTTGCTAAAATCACATATTTTTAGAAAATATAATGATTTAAGCCTTAAAAATTTTCATTCTAAGGATTTCAATTCAAGAGGTTTTGATCAAACCACCTTAGATCAAACCCCCTTGGATAGAACCCCACTAGTTTTAAACCATACTACAACGGAGTCTCCTTTACACCTATCAAAATGCTGATAAAAAATCACTTCTGATTTTCCTTTTGGGGGATCAAATGAATTCATTTAAAATTTATTTGAAATGATCATGGTAGTCCTTAGAACAAGCTATCCAACGAATATAATTTTAATATGGTTTGGTTTTATTATGTATGTGTTTTTTTTAGTTTTATTTGACATAGGTTTGTCACCGAAAATCAAGCTCTTTTTTTTGCACATGTGGAAAAATAGCATATTATCAAAATAAAATTTTAAAAAATACGTTTAGGTTGGGTATTGATGTCCTTGATCCATTAAAAAAAATAAAAATTAATTTTGATACATACAAAAAAAGTTATGTTGTATACAGTCTGCCTATGTTTCAATTGTAATTGGTTTGACTTTGAAACTTGATTAAGGAAAAAATATTTAATAAAACACTATGAAACCAAATGAAAGTGCTAGAAATCGTAGTTACAAATCTAAATTCGAAAAAAATTAGAATTTTATCCTTCATACAAAAAAATTTATGTTGTATACGGTGAGCATCACTCCTTCAAAATGTTGTTTTTTTGAAAAAGATAGTTTTTCGAAAGAGATGGAAAAAGAAGTGCAATTTGATTCCAATTTTTTTTAAAAATATATATTTAGAATATATAGACAAAACATAACAAATCACTAGTTTGCATCATCTTCAAATTCCTCATGGTTTAGCCGCTATAGGAGACCGAATGTGAAGATTTAGTTAATAAAAATCAGTTTAGTATCCAATTTGCCCAAAAATTGTAAACCAATATTGTGGGATCACCCCGGTTTACGTACTATAGGTGTCAAAGAGTGATTTTTTTAAATTTATTTTTTCTGAAAATGTTGATTTCAATGTCAAGTTTGGCCAAAAAGTGTAACCCATTATTGTGGGATGACCCTGAAGGCAGTGTAATGCATGTAATGTGCCGAAAGAAGTGAGATCAAAGAAATAGAGTGTATATGAGTAAATGAGTGAGTGTTGAAGGCGGTGAGCCGAAGGTAGAAGTGAAAGAGTGAGTGTTGAAGGAAGTGAGCCGAAGGAAAAAGTGAATGAGTGAGTGTTGAAGGCAGTGAGTTGAAGGAAAAAGTGAATGAGTGAGTGTTGAAGGTTGTGAGCCGAAGACAACAAAGGTTGTTGAGCAAAAGTGTTGTGGTGGTGGTTGATAACCTAAATTCATTAAGTGTTGAATGTTGAGGTTGTAGCCTCTTTCTATAAGTGTTATAATTTGTAGGGAGTTGTACACTTCCTTTGGTTGAAGCCATACAACCTATTGTAAATCTTGTTTCATTTTGTGAGGCTAGATTTGGATAGTAGCTCCAAACAACTTTCTCAGCGTGGTTTTTCCCTTATAGGGTTTTCCACATATATCTGGTGTTATGGTTTTATGTTTGTGCTTTGAATGCTTTATCTGTTTAAAAGATGTAATAAGTTTTGATTGATAAAACTAACTTGGATTATTTGAGGGAATACTTATTCACCCCCCCTCTCAGTATATCTATGTGTTCTAAGAAGAGACTATTGCCACAAGAATAAAGGAATCGATCTTCTATTGGCTCTTTCTCCCATCATCCCAACACAATACAAATTAAAAAAAAAACATATTTTTAATTTTATTTACTCTAGTTTGTGTCCCAATTCCAATGTTTGAATGTATATATAACATCATAAGGTGCCATCATAAAATGCATTTGTTGATATTTATATAGAAAATTATCTACTCTAATAAGGTTCTTGGCCTTGATTTTTACAAACCAACATATAGGAATGAAATGACAACCAAAATAGGGGTGCACAATGTAGTGCATATAGTTTATGTTAGTATTAGTTTTTAGTTGTTGTAGTGATATTTTTTGCAGCACCTTAAAGGGAAACCCCCCTTGTTTCAATAAAACCAAGAGTGAAGGAGGTCTTACCCACCTCAATAATTTGATCTTACTTTCCTAGTTTGCATGTAGGCTTTGTGGTACTCTTCCTAGTTTTAACACCCCCAACACTTGGGAGACTACCCATCGTTGGGGATTTGGGAATTTTAGCTTAGATCACCAACATTACCTTTGTGATAAATATGGATAGCTTTAAACTAAGAAAAATTTGTAGCAATGCCATGTGCTAATATTGTTGTATGTTTAGTTGAATCCTATTTCATGGCAATTGAATCTCCACTACTTTTGAAGTATAATAATTTATCATAAATTTGAATTTTCTTCTTGAGGAATACAATGGTAAGTTGAAAATAGTGGGAGTGCTTTCCTTTTCTTGAAACTCGATTTATTTTGTATCAGAAGTAGTCTAACCATAATGTTAATAAATTTGGGGAAGACTTAACATTACTTACTTCGCTTGTTTAGGTTACTCTTGACATGTAATAGTTCTCCATATTTTAAAAATATTAGTCTCCTTTTTATACTTAATTTTATTTGAATAATTCATCATGTGTAAGATTTTAACATCTCATTTGTCCTTAATATTTAAGTCTAGTATTCTTATTATGTTTAACTAAACCATCCATTAATATAAAAAGTCCTCTTTATTTTTGTTAATATAATTATAAATCTTATCTTTCATGATCAATCAAGCTATAAAAAATTATTTCAAAATATATTTTATATATAATCATACATTTCATTTGAAACTCAAAATTTGAATATTTTCCATTCTAGAATTGTTTATTAATTGAACTTCATGATAAAACTTGATTTGAGTAAAATTTAAAAAATGTGTCTAATTCGTATTGATTTCCTTGTTTCAACAAAAAAAATGGCTACACAAAAAAGTATGATATAGAATTAAAGATTAATCTAAATTATAATTAACCCAAATTAAAAAAATATAACATAAATGATGAAAAATATGCAAGCACTAGATATCAATGTTAATAATTTGTGTTCAAGAAATTATGAATTCATTTTATTTCTTAAAAAAGTTGTGTTATAAAATAAATATCAGTCATTAAAATTACAAAATATAAAAGAAAAGTTATTAATAAATGTTTAAAGAATAAGATAAATATTTTCTTAGAACTAAAATATATAAATTTAAAATCTACACAAAGAATCTCAAAAATTACTAGTTCACATTATCTTCAAATTATTAGTTTGGTTTTGCTTGCTATAAGTGGCAAGAAAAAAGGTTAAAAATATTGATTTCAATGTCCCACTTAGGCCAAAAAGTGGGCTCCCCTACTAGAAAAGGAAAGAGAATAAGGAGATCCATGAAGGATCACAAAGTAAAGGATATGGATGATCTACACAGGAGAAGGCACCTTGATAAATTCTTGTCTATGTTGTAGATAATGAGATGTAAAAGAGATAAAGACAGATTAGGTAAGATTGGCAATGCCACTTCCACCTAATAAATGGTTTAGGTTAGGCTAAAAATAAAATAAAAAGTGTATCATGGCTATGTGGTCACCACTTGACTATAAAGGGTTGCAACTTATCAGATCAAGCTAGATTCAAAATAAATATGTGATAGTGAGTGTGTCACACCTAGCAATATGTGGCTGCCAATATAATGGTCAAAGAGGGTAGGCCAAGCCAAGTGATAATGGTGATTTGGATCACACCATGATGTCATGGACATTATGTAAATTTTCTACTTTCCCAAAACAATTCATCCCTACTTTTTTCATATGTCTAACAAAAATCCTCAACACTAAAAGAGTTCAAAAAATTAAAAAAATCTTTAAACATGTGTTATCTCAACCCCAATTATAACTCCAATTTTGATTAGACATGCTCTTATCCTAATACAGTTATGTTGTGGCATTTTCTTATCTTTAAGAGCTCCAATCATGCAAGTTAAAAGCTAAAAAAATTACTTTTTCACCTTTTTAGATAATTTAATTTTGTACACTTTCCTTTATTCTCCCTATGCTAAAAATTTGAAATTTAAAATTAAACCTAAAATTTACATTTCAAGTTCCCCCACTTTCTTTTTCCATATATTGCATGACTTCTATTTCTCTTCTTTTTATATCATCCTTTCCTTATTTGTTCTTAATATCACCCTACATGTCATGACTTGTTTTCTTATATAGGCTCTAATATTTCTACATCTTTGACACTTCATGCAACTCTAGTTAAATTCCATTCTCCATACTCCTTTATCTCCTTGTTTCCTCTTTCTTGTCTTGTGGGGGCGATTGACTTGGGGAATACTACTTCCTTTTTTATGACCTTCTTACCTTCTTTCTCCTCAAGAAACACTCTTATTCTCAAAACTAATTATCCTTATTATCTTTACATTGCAATTTGTTACTCCCTTAAATTAAGTTGACTCCCTTTTGCTTTGCGATCCATTTAAAGGGCATATAATATGATAATTTAACATACATATTTATTAACATTATGTAATGGTTAAAGTGGTCCTTTATTGATTCTACACCACACACCCTTGTTAAAGTGACCACTTGGTTGCAATCATACATTAAAAGATGTTTAGAGCTACACTTTCATTGGTCCTACTCTATGCAGATGGTTCGATTGGAATTCCATTGCGGGTCCTACTTCAAACAATGGACAAAGAAATCCTTCAAGGATGTTACATCATCTATTCTTCACTTATTAATATCATGGAGGCCATTTGAATCAATAATAACTCCATGGAACTGTTACATAAAACATGGTCACCTTTGTGCTTCTTTAGCCCACTTCCTACTTCTCAATATCATGGAGGCCACTCTTGTTCCAACTCCATGATCTATCTCTAGCTTGTTGATAATTTACTTGATGAATATTTTGACATGGGTGAAATTAGCTACAATTTTTCATGTAGTATTCTATTTTCTCTTTGTTTGTGTGTTTTGAAAACCTAGAGACAATGCTCAAGTGGAGATTGACATATGCCATTCTCTCTAGTATCATTATCCATATCTTCTTGTCAAGTATGATGAATAATTTATATACTTTAGTATGCTTGAAATTTATTATAGCTCACATATACACCAAAGAAAAGGCCAAATGTAGAGATGAAAAGTGCATTGCTCACACTTTTTTATATTGTATTATACTTAGTTAAGCTTGAATACTTCTTTTAAAAACTTATGCTATGATTTAAAATTGAGACTCACTCCACTTATTTGACCTCCCATAAACTACTCTAGACAAAGCGCTTGCCTTGGACATAACTCCAAGACGATAGTGTCCCATGGATACGACTGCACATGAAAATGTTTGCAAATTCCAACATCCACATTTCTTGTAGTAATTTTCTCCTCCTCCTCCTCCTCCTCTAATCAACACTAACCCAACCTCTAATGACTAAAAATAGGCATAAAGTGTTTGAACTTAGACTAGAAATATATGGAAATGTACAACAAGGACCTAGAAGGACCAATACATTAGTGAAGAAACCTGGAAGGACTTAGCCCACATGGGTAACAGAGTTGGCTTGATTCTCGGGTATGCTCCCCAAGGTCTTGGGTTCGACTTTGAGGCCCGAATTTAACCGATGCATGTGTCTTGTGGGTGGTTGCGTGCATCCTCAAGGGACTAGTCTCGCCCCAGTTCACCCCTTTCCCGACCCCAACTTGGCAATAAAGTAAGTCCAAGGTAAGGCAGGTTGGGCGTTGGGCTGGGTCATGGAGATACCCCCGAGTTAACCAAAAAAAAAAAAAACACATAAGCAAAACAAATACACACCTTTTGGGACTTAGACTACATGAGACCTCCAAATCCACCATTAGAGCCATTTTTGCCACCTCCACTATTGAACACACCTTAAAATTACATAAGTTTTGAACAGTTAACTTAACCTAGGGATCTAATTGAGGTAGACATCATAAACAACCCTTGGGCACCCCGTTTTCCCTTCAGTTATAGATTGTAGGTTCAACCTTAAAGGTTCTAAAAGACACTTCTATGTACCTCAGTGTAACACTTCCTTGCCTTAGAAGACACTTCTAGAGGTCACCTTTTTGCTCCAAATGACACTTTGCACCTTACAAGACACAACCACACTTGTTGAGACATTATCATAGATTTTAAGACACCATCGATTGTGACATTTTTGAAACTTGATATCAATCATCTAAAAATTGTTGCTATCATTTTTCAAACATTCTAAAAAAAAACCTCCAAATTATGTATAATTTCTATGTCCCTACTCTTTTGCAAATTTCTTAACCACCTCAACTCCTTACTCATTTGTCTAAATGGAAACAATCTATGTTTAAGTTTAATGTACATTCAAATAGACACCTAAACGTGCAGGAAACTTTAATTTAAATTACAGCAAGGTGCAATTCGATTAATGCTCGACGATACCATGTAGTTAGCCGAGATCATGATGTGTACTGCGTATTGCAATGACGTCACGATCCAGGCATATACCGTCTGGGTTAAGAGTATCATCGCTGGGGGTTTTCGATGAAAATTGTGTGAAAATGGCGTTGCATGCAAAATACAAATCGCAATGCCTTTTGTGTGGAGCGTGCAGAGAAGGGAAACGGGGAATTTGTGAACATCGTATATGCGCTTGATGATGAAGAGGATGATAATGTAGGAAAATTATATAATAGTGTGAAGCTATGCTTTATACGTGCGCTACACCTTGAACATCATCATGCCGTCGACCACGTTCACTGCAGTAACCTGACACTAAGCGTGCACGCCTACCTACCTTCAAATTTCACCATTACCTAATAACCATGCTTAGAAAGTGAGTGATCTGTCCAACCCATCAAACCAAACACGCCGCGACGGAAGAGCGAGGGCGTTGACGGTTGGAATTTATATGAATACTGGGGATGGGCTTTTGGCTTTTTGCGTTGTGCTAACTGATCAAGGCATCAGTATTCTCGGGAAGGCGGCTGTCGGCCTTGAAGATAAAAAGTTACAACGATCTTGAATTCCATGGCCGCCTACTTGTTCTGAAATATATACAAGACTCCGGGAGAGAGGCTACCTACTCGGGAAGAGGACCGAAATCGATCCGAGGAAGAAGATAAGTGCTTTGGAAAACGGTGAGCCTCGCCTTGCCTTCCCTTATTCCAAAATTTCCCCTTTCATTTTAGCGCAGTATAGGTAGATGGGGTATAATAGGTAAGGAGGTATGGGGGATTTTAGGGTTGTGTGAGTGAGAGCGCACTAAGTGAGGAGGAACAAGGACATACGGGCATGATGAGTTGGTGTTGCCCGTGGCTAATCGGCCTCTGAGATCGAGGTGGGCAATCTGTACCATACGTGAGTATAATTAAGCCGTCTGCCACAAACCCAACAGATTGAACCTCCCAACATAAATCCACTAAGGAAGATTTCATAATTGTGGGGAGTGGAATGCCCAGAAACTAGTCAGGACCCAGGAGTCGTGACTTTGTCTTCTTTATTTGGGCCGGCTATGTTTTTTTCCTCGGCCACGTTGAAAAGAATTTTGGGATGGATAAATAGGAGATGGAAAACTGAAACGGACTCTTTGGACGGTAGCTTGTGATCTCGTACTGCTCTGATTCAAGTTTGTCTTGTTGTGATCATTCTGGTTCAGCCACTCATGTCGATCTTCACAGAATTCTTCGTGTGCACGGGAATCTGATCTGGTCTGCGTCGAAAATCTACATAGAAACCAAAACCAATTGCTTCATAAATCTGACCTTACACAGAGCGAATTGGCGCTGCGGTTGTTTTGTTTTTTTTCCTCAAAGCTTTGATCCTGTGCAGAAAATGTTCACGGTGCGGTGCATGGGGTTTTGTGGTCGAAAAACTGAAATCCTCAAGAAAGGGTCTCAGAAAGAATAGCAGCTCTGGGAAAGCTAGAAATATTTTGAACAGCTGTTCATGGTCAATTGTGTCTGTAATTTGTTTGCGGTTGCGATTGTAAGGGAGAACGAACGACATGTTAGAAAAACTGAGCAAGATTAAGAAAGATTCACCTACGAATTTCGAGTCTGCCGTGCGCAGGCAAACTCCAACTTCTGTGGCTGAGGTTTCACTTTACACTACTTATGCGAGGTTTTTGAAAAATTCCTTATTTTTGTCTTGTTTTTTGTTGTCTTATTTTATTCGTAGCCAGGCAGTTCCAGGTGTTTTCCAATTAAATGCAGTTTTCTGTGTTGTTATTGTCTGTTGTCCACATGAGTAACTGTTTATAACCAGGAAATAACCTTCGGCTGCTCTGCCATGAATGTCTGTGAAATGCTTCAGGTCAGAAAATCTGGGAGAAGGTGCTTTTCCTCATCTTTCTGCTAAATGTTCCAGTGCAAACTTCGTAGAAGGCGGAGGGGAGTCGATGCCTTGTCCTCCTTGTCCTGAGATACAAAGAAATTTCCAAGTTGCGTATGAGAGTTTCAACTTGGAGAAAATCGAGCGGAGAGGTCTCAATATCCTACACGCCTTGTCTTCAGGTTATACTCTGAAAAGGAACCACGATGGTATGACACGGCTCAATTTACCACAGGAAGAAGATTTTAGTTCCAAAAGAACTAGGTGCAACAGACCACAGGTTGAAAAGGGAGGATTTATTCACGAGAAGGATGAAAATGTAGGTGCGGCTGATCAATCAGATTCCACGGTGAAGGTCAGCAGCGGAGATTCCGATCTTACAGCCGAACGCATGGCGGAGGCCAGCTCCAGAACAACCAGCTGTTCTGATAACAATGGATGCACTCTACATCCTCCGCCGTCATCCGCAACCGACGCCTCAGGGACTGCCATACATCAGCTATCTTTTATCGCTACAGAAAATATCCAAGTCACTTCTTCAGATTCAGGATTTCAAAAGTCAAATATTGAAGATGGCCAAACAGTGCACAGATCCGAGGGTTTTAGTCCTTCCTCATCCAAGCTGGTCACTGAAAAGGATCAAGACTGGCTTGCCCTAGCACTTGGCTGCGGCTATGGAAGTCGTCAGCCCAAACATTTCTCTAACAGCCCGCACCTGGACAAGACAAAAAATCGCAAAGCTACAACGATAAGCGGGAATGAAGATCAGAATAAAGATAATCATGGGCTACTACGCCCCCAGATGCTTAATGCTGGCCATACTAGCAAGTCCACTACAGTATTACCACTATCTTCAACCATTCCTAGCCACCTGCTTTCCCTACAAAATAGTAGTAACTCCATTGCTCAGCCTCTCCAGCAAGCCAACGATTTCTCCATGTTGAACCTTTTGCAGCCATATAATATAATAGATCAGCAAAGGCCACTAAATATTGCGGAATTTCCGTCTGTAGAGCTCATGAAGTTCAACTTTGAGCGGCAACAAAATGGAGTACCGCCTATGCCGTCGAAAGGGGCAGCACATTGGCAAGGATTCTACGACCGCATCTCAGAGGCCGGAAACCCTACCGGCGCCGGCGCCGGTGTTTCCGAGCTAAAAGTAGCAGCTCCGTATCAAGGAAAACACAGGTTTTCTCAAGGATGGAAAAGTTTCGTTACCGGGAGCGTTGCCACTCCTTCTCAACAGAATCCATCAAGTGACTGTCCTACCTATTATGGCAGCCTTCCAGACGCGGATGTTTTGCAGCAGGCCATTTTGGATAAAATGCAATGCAGAGCGCAGTGGAACGCTAGAGATACGTCATCGCCATGGTGTCAACCGGAAATAAGCTATGGATCGTTAATCAGACCAAGCGCTTCAGAAACTGTTTCTGGGAAAGCTCCTCGTGCTATTGGAATGCCCCCTTTGGGAGACCATCAATATCCAATGTGTGCAACTCCAGTGGAGAGAAGCATGCCGCCGGACCGTTGCGGCGAATTACAGAAGATTCCGGGTCCATCATGGACGGATACTGTAAGGATTTTAAGGCCTCAAAGTTCCGCTCAAACTGGCATATGGTTCACGTTGCAGGTGTTAAATGATCGGTAAGATGTTTAGTCTTTATAAAATATTGTCTGATCTGAAGCAGATTAGCTTCATTTAAATTAAATAGACAGGATTTATTATGCTGCCGAATTATTTGGAAAGCTCTTTCTCAGGCTTTACTAATAGAAGTCGAATGTAATGACAGAAGCGGAGATCAAACGTTACCGCAGATAGAAAAGAGCTATTTAAGGATCAAGTAAGATTAACCGATACAATACTGCAATGCTTTACGTTTTATTTGAGCTAAATTCATCATCTACTTGTCGAGATTTATTTAGTTTTTTTCAACGCCGCAGAGTTCACGATTTCTGTGAGACAAACTCAAGGCATCTAAGTTTAGGCAGTTGAGCAGGATATTATTTTATGATAACGGAAACTGACAGAATGAAACGCATGTTGTTCAGGGACGGATCAATGACAATACTTGTGGTAAAAAAGTACCTGGCGAACAAGCTGAGTCTCAATAGCGAATCAGAGGTAACGTCTATATTTCTCTCTCTAATTCCGCACATTAGTAAGTAGTTTACTTTCTGCAATTCAAAACTTTCCTAAATTTAAACAATGCGTTTTCAGTAGCTTCCATTTGCATTCAATTCATTTTATTAGTCTTGCTCTGATTTCTTAAGGAAAGTAAAGCTGCTTCTTCTGGTAGATCACAATTCGCAGTTCGCAGTTAAAGCCTTAAATTTTAGGTTTATTTTTAGTCCATCTGTCATACGGCGAACTTGCCACGCTTGACTCTTTATTGATTTGTACGAGGCATATCGTTTATACAGTGCTAAATAGGAAGATTAAAGCGCTCAAATCATCAATTTTTCCTTTACGCAAACATTTTAATCATTTCAGATCCTCGACGCTGAGATATTTTTAGCTCGTGCCTATCAATTTTTTCCGTTAAATCGTCTTCCTCGTCAGATACATAATAGCGCCTCGGCGTGTCTGTAAATTTGATGAAGAATCAAGAATGTGCTTTTTGTTTAAATTAATTCTGCGTAAGCATGTGCTCAGGATTTGACAATCCAGAAACGTAGTGAAGAAAATCGCACAGTAGGAAACAGTAGGAAAATACAGAGTTTTAATTTTCGTTCAAGATTAGAGGGAGATGCAAGTAGCTCCTGGAAAACTATTGTCTCGGCTGCTGTCCAATATTCTGGTGTACCATGTCATAACGGGACACATTAAAAGCAATGTACCAGGCCTTTAAACAGACTATTACGGCAATTTGATGTTTTGCAGGAAAAATAATGAATGCTTTAAGAGTAGTGACAAACGACTGCAACTAAGGCATGTTGCATGCCCAGTGCAACAGCACCGATGCTCCGATTTGGATAAAAACACCTGCATTTCTGTGTCCCATCGTCATCCACATAAATTTGAATAAGAAAAATCAAAGAATTGCATGTTTAGCAACGCCATTTATTTGTTAAGTTTCCATTGTACTTTTGAACAGAAAGCTCGTTTTAAGTCTGATACTTCTGACCTTGCACTGTATACATTTCAATAAATAAAGCCTGTTATATTTTATTTGGGCGTTCACCAGAGGGGCTCAAATAACCAAGCAATGTAAGTTTCAGATCCATTCCAGGGAGCTTTGAGTGCATGCACGCTGTCCCGTACAGCAGTTATTTGAGCCTCTTTGTGATGTCTTGTATTGATAACGTAGATTTCGGTAAATAAGCAGATGTGGAGAACAGAAATTTCCCAGACATCAAACATTCAAAACATCTGAAGATCATCAAATACTGTAAATATAGTTGCGAGTAAAACTGTAAACAGATGGGATAGAAAAACGATATAGGCTATGCCTTGAAGACTTAAGACAATTAAGATAGCCTGGAACAAGAGAATTTTTTTGAAGCTAACTAGGTTGAAAAACAACGGATGAAAACAGTTTCAATCAATCATTTGTGTATGATTTGAGCACCAGATTCGAATACAGAAACCCCATTTAATAGAGAGGCGTTAAAAGAAACAGTATAGAGGCGAAGTGGAAGGGCAACTTAAAGAGCCCTTGTCACTGTTTAGGTGGGAAGAAGGCCTCACGTAAGGTGAGAAGGCATATGATGTAGCAGTGATTTACTTTCAGCCTTTATATTCTCCATCCACTCTTGAACACTTTTAGAAATTAAGTTTGACAGAGTGAGAGACAAATCAGGAAGCAGATTTGTAGAAGGCCTCCACTATATTATCTCTAAACCAGAAATTAAATAAGGGAATATAGTAGAAAGCAATTTTAAACTTTTCAGTAACTCATATCTATGCCTGAACACACACACATATATATAAAGATGTTATATATGTATTTATTTATTTATTAAATTATATCAAATATTATATTTATAAATGTACTGTAGAGGATTTACCTATCGATGGTTGCAATTAGTTTACATGTTATATAGATATAATATATGTATAAGAGGTTAATATTTGATTTTTTTTAATAATTATATTTATAATGTTTCAATTAGTTTTGAAATAAAAAATGCATCTTCTTTTTTATATATATACACTTTATTAGTCTTAGAGATTATAGTTTAAGATTATTTATTATTATTTAAGTAATATTTTTTTTTGAACAATTCAATTATTATTCACCACCATTATTCACTTATTGATATAACTAATAATATTCATAAATACATGTAAAAAGATGATGGATTCATCTTTGTTTACATATTTATGGAATCATGTGGAATATATTGTTTACTCTTATTTATGTATGTATTAATATTTCATATAATGTAACATTTGCTTCTATTTTTCATGCATACTTACATTTTATTTCATTTTGATAATTCTAAATACATAAATAATAAGGTCTAATAAATGACTTAAATCTTGATCATTTAATAGTGAAGATATTTTAAATAATGCTACTTTGTCTAATTAATAAATATATTAGTATGAATTTCATCCTTATAACATAATAGAAAAGGAAAGAAAAATAAATTACAAAAATAATTGAATGCTAATGATTATCTTATAAAATTTACATATGAATGATATTGAGCCATTTGATTACTAGAATTTAGTGAGATGGACTCATTGGGTCATCCACAATTTTGTCATGCTAGTCTACTTAATTTTATTCTTTACATATTAATAAAATTACTCAAATTAATTCAAATACCTTTTTTCCTCTTCTTTAAAATCCTATCTTTTAACTTTACATTTATATGTTCATAAACCTTTTTAAAACTTAAATTGACCATACATTCCCTTTTACATTTACATCTACCTTTTCTCCTCTATTTTAAAATCCTACTCTTTGAACTTTATGCCTTTAATTTTTTTTGTTCACACTGATCATGATTTCTATCTTACATCTACATAATTTTTGTATCCATTTTAATTACCTACAATTTTCAAAGAACTTAAATATTTATTGTTATAACACTTTATAAAGAAGTATTAACTTTTATCCTATGAGCCAAATATGTAAATGGGTTTTAAAATTTTCTCCAATATAAACTTACTCAATTTCATGTAAAGTGACATAGATGGTCAAGGATAAAAAAAGATACATGGTCATAGAGGCTAAGAAGAAACATGAACTTGGAGGAAATAAAGTCATGAAGTATGTTGACTAAGACACTATTGAGCTCACTTTCTAGTGAGTTTAAACTCATTTTAGCTAATATAATCTTAATCTAAGTACATAATCATCCATTGTCTTATTCTCTTCTTGTTTGCATTGTGCTAATCTTACTTGTCACTCTAGGATCAATATTGTATTGGAATTGGGTAATAAAGGCAATGACTAAGTCTCAAAATAATTTAGTTTCAAAGCATGAGGATAAGGATAAAACCAAGTGAGTGCATAGTCCTTTTAGGTCCCTTTGAAATAATTCTGCTAGTAAATTTTCATCGTAAATGTACTCTAGATGTGTTGTATTGGTAGAATCGATTTGAGTTGATGGGCCACCTTTTACTAGCATGTAAAATTAGGTGCCACAAATCCATTTGGTAAAAAATAAGATAATATATCATGTACCAATACATTATGTTATTACTCATTTTTATTTCCTTTTGTAGGAGACTCTTGCAAATTATTGATAGAAGTTCTGAATTATGCAACTTTCTCATGTTAGTGATTAAAATGTTGGGTTGTGTAGGAGTGGTTAAGTAAGAAGTGAGAAATTTTGAAGGTATATGAGTAGATTGCGAAGGAATGGTGGAAATAAAAGGAGTGTCTATAGTTGAAGGGGGAATATAAATAGGTTTAGACATAAGGTTTAGATGGCTATTAGTAGGTGAAAAAATAGTTGTGGAAGAAATAGGAAAGGGTTGAAGAACATGGGGGGAGGGAGAAGAATGTTCATAGGTTATAAAAATTAGAGGGGTACAAGTAAACATGGAGGGTCTTTTGAATCTCAAAGGAAAACTATGGATTGGATCCAAAGGTTTATAAAGGAATTAGAATATATAACACACCATATGAGGAGATTATGTATTATTAGTGATTTGTCTTATGACCTTATGCATATCCATTATATGTGTAAAGGTTGAGGAAGATTTGTAATAGATTGATCATCAATAGATTTAACATCATCCTATTCCTCAAACGAGTCAAAAAAAGATTATAGAGTATCATCATAATATTCTTTTTGCTTCATTTATTTGTAAGCCATGTATTTTCTTATGTTGGTTAATGGGATATATAAATGAGATATCATGATAATCATGCACACCATAGTTCTCAAAAAATGCATTATGAGAATGAATAAAGTAGTCCATAGAAGCGCCATTACAAGGATTTCAATTTTTTGTATCAACATGAACACAAATAAATCCATAATATCTCTTAAAGGATGGTCACTAGAGGTTGAAATATTAGAATGACTATACAAGCACACTCTAGGACCATACGTAAAGTAATATATAGAAGTACATTATAAGGAGTAGAATGATGCATGATATACATGAGGTGAATGAAACAATTGCTTTTCTTTACCAATTAAAGTATCTTTGTAACATAATGATGTATAAATTCATATTATGAAGATAAAATGATCTAACGTGTAAGATCGTATCCACATTTCCACTACATAAATTTGTCTTTGGTTTTCTAATAATATATCTATTAGAAATAACATGAATCCAATAATCATGAAACAATGAATTATTAATAATATCATGCGAGGGAGAAGATAAAGGATGCTCATTGATTAAGTAAGCATCACTAAAGTCCTTAATAGAAATCCATAAAAAGACCATAGCTTCAAGGATATAGAGGAAGGACTATCATGAGATATGTGAGGGATATCATCATTACTAAGTGTAAGAACATAATTAATTGTAAAAAATATGGAACATGATTATCATAGGATGCATCACTATAATAATGGGATGTTCTTATGAACAAATCACTATTGTATGAAATAAAAGAAGTATCATCATCATGAATCATATTGACAAAATTAGTGAGTTTGTCTAGAGGATGAAATGGATGTCCATGACTAAGATCTAGTAATATGAAACACATAAAGAGAATTGATAATAAACAAATTATGAAAAAGAAAAAAACATTAGGTAAGACACACAAATGCACAAATAGTAGAAATTGGATTTGAAAATTGATGGAAAAATTTGGGCAATCATATCTAGAACTTAGAAAAAATAAAAAAATAAATTCAAAAGGATAAATGTTGAAGTTATATATATACCTTCACCATTGAAATATGAGAAAAAGCACACCCTTAAATTAATTTAGATAGTTTAATTTTCTAATTAATGCTAATTGTAATGAGTTGAGTTTGTAACTTGAGATTGAGAATAAGATTGGGTAATTTGAATAGCTAAAAGGGAATTTGGGTCTACTTGGAGTCTGGACCAATGTTGAATTTAATTGTTGAGAGGCTACGATATATAGTTTTAATTATAATTTAGAATTAGATTAGTAATTAATGACCCAAGATGAATAAAATTTGATATTGTTAGGGCCAAGGAATAGATTGTGCCCATGATATAATCCTCGGACATGTGCATCATGTGATCTTGTACACTATAGAATTTTCCCTTCATTACTTGTAGAAAATATTTGCTTGGATGTTTATCCATGTTTCAAAAATGGTGATGCTAAGAAGCGTATTTGGAGCTTGATATGTATAGAGACGAGAGTGGTTGACTTTGTTGAGGACATCTATTAATTCAACATAATTGAAACAAAAAAAGATAGAATGTTGGATGCTAATTCTCTAGAAAAACTATGATTGATGCAAACTAAGATTTTTTTAATTCTTTTATGTGTGATTGAATACATCTTCAGATAATGTTTGTACAAATATACAACCTTAAACACAACTTAAAACATTTTAAAATCTAATTCCACTCAAAATAGTTATAGAAGATACCTCTTTATGAACATAAAGATATATAATAAAATCATACATTATAATATTCACATAAAACAATATAAAACATAAAATAAAATAAAATAGTATACACTTTTTTTTATAATATTATAATTTAATGTTTATTAATTTTATAAAAATAATTATTTTAATTTTATAATTATAATATACTATTATATATCAAGAAGAAAGTACAAAAGATTAGCATATTCAAATGAACTTTTAACTTTTGGAAAATATATATATATAAATCAAAATCAAAATCAAAATTTAATTAAATATAATTAAAAAATAATATATTATTATTTATTATGGTTATATTTTTAAAATAAAAATAATCTAATAAAAGGATCATTTTATTTTGAATTTAAGTAAAGTATGTTTTAATGCTCATGTAAAATTGACATATATGGTTGATCATGCCTCTTGTTTTTTTACTTTATTTTTCACATTTCATTTATAAAATAGATTTATTTATATTAAATATAAACCACTGTTTATAAAAATTGAGATTATATTTTATTGTAATTATTTATATATATTTTTGATAAAAGTAAAATAAAAATATACATTTGTTTTGTTTTAAGTTTATGTTTATTTATTAATGTGTTTTTCATTATATTTTCAATTTCAATTGTTCAGGTTTTAATTCTTTTTTTGGTTGTTTTTATTTTTAATATATTGATGTATTTAGAGATGCGATAAAAATCATAATAATTTTTAAGAGTAAAAACATCAAAATCTTGTTTCATTTTTCAACAATTGAACCAAAAATAAATTAGTCTTCTTTTAAAATGAAATTTACTAGATACCCACTATTAAGTATAATTAAAATGCACCAAGTAAGTAGCTAAACTAAAATTTCCTAGAGCAACCAAAATTGCTAAAAATAACTTTAGTAATTTTTGCATTTATGTATGCATGAGCTTGAAAACTTACCAACTACTACAAAATTTTATGAGTCTTGAAAGTGAATTTCAACTCAAGATCACACATAGACACCAAATTATTAAACTTATAAAATTCTATTTTTTTTAAAAAAGTATTAAATTGTGATTTTGAAGCCCTACAGTGTTGAATATGGTCCCCAAGTATGGTCAAAGTTTGACTTAATCAACTAGTGTCAATTACCAAGGCATAAAACTCTTTGAGATCTTCACTTTTAAAAAATGGGCTTTGGAAGTTATGGTCTCATGCTACTCTTCTTTGGTTTAAAAAAACTTAGCTCCTACAATTTTTCTTGGTTAAACCCCTATCATTTGTGCTGATTCAATCCTTCAATTCCTAGTCTATGATCCAACTGTTATCCTCTTGTTATAATCCTTTCCATTATACCAAATACTTGCAGCTATCTTGCCTCATGTTTATTGTCTTTTTGTCTAGAACTTGTGCTATGTGTTCTTTCTTCTTTTTGGGTACTTGCTACTTACAATCCACTTCATTTTCTCCTTAATCTTCATTATCTTCACCATGCAATGCATATAAATCTAAAACATTAAACACTAGAGAAATGAAAAAAATTTGTGACAAATTTATTGCATAAGTATTGCCATTTATTTTCTTGAGAATTTTGCATGTGCCAATCTTCTTGTAATTTAGTTTGTAGTTTGTAGTATGTTCCTTGGGGAAATATCTCTCTTTTGAAATGTATCAATATTAAGTATCCCTCTTTGAATACATGTAACCTTCTTGTTACATTAGCTATTGCCTTATACTTCTCATTGTTGTACTTTAGCTTTATTTTAATTTATTATGCAATTGTTGCATGTGCTCTAGAAATGCCTTTGTATCACCACTTAACCATTTTGTGATTGGTAAGTGGACCAAGTCTAAACATCCATTAGGATTCTTCCCATAAATAATTTGGAATAGTGATTTTCTTACAAAAGTGTTATATGCAAGTTTAGTGTATGGTAAACCCAGCTCCCATTGTTTGAGCTTCTCTCCAACAATGCACCTCAATAGTTCTCCTAAACTCTTATTTACTACCTCAATTTTCCCATCCATTAGGGATGGTAAGCACTGCAAAATTATGATTTAGTTCCAAACTTCTTCCACAAAATCCTCCAAGAATGACTAAAAGTGCTCTTATATGCAAAAACAAAAAAAACATTTTTGAAAATTTGTCAACAACAAATAATATTAAATCATTACCTCTATGTGTGTTTGATTGTATTAATAATAAATGTGATCAAGAAGAATGTATAGCATAAAACAATGACTCAAATGATGGATTCAAATTCTATTCTATAGCTAATTGAAACCTTAGTTTAAGCTAGCGAATTACACTAAATGATGTAAGAAACAAGAATTCTCTCACCTGCAATTCGTTGTTGCACACATAAGATGTGTGTGGTTATGATTTGATGGATTTGTGCTTGAGATGATAATATGTGGTTCCTCAAGTTGATAGCATGACTTTGCACTTTATGAGTTTCTTGAAAATATCCTACAAGGGGTGCTATTTATAGATTGGTTGAATGTTAATTTGATCAAGGGTTGAGATTTATTTGAAGGATTAATGGATGAGGTTGATTATGAGGATTGGGAGAATGAGAAGCCTCTAAATGTCACCTTGTGAAATTGGTGCACTTGAAGAGGTCCAAGATTTAAGGGATTTAGATGCTTAAGATTATCTTGGGAAATGATGAATGATAATGATCAAAAAATATATTTTTAGATATTTAAAAAGTATTTTTGTGGAGACATGTGAAGGGTCAAGATATTTTAAGAGAAATCAATGGATAAGATTTGTTGAGAATATTTTGTGGGGAAGTAGGAAGTATGGGCCCCATGTATATGCATGACATGTGCAAGTTTGATTGTGGCTTAAGCATTCTTAGGAAAGTGGAATTGGATTTATCAGTTAACTAAGTGGTTTAAGTCAACTAATGGCTTGAGGGGGAAATTGGGAGAATTAAAAAACAAGTTGTAGTTATTTAAAATTGGAGGATTAGGTTATGAAAGGTGAACTTAAGAAAATGTTGAACTTAATTTCTTAAGGGTGGACTATAGAGGAAATGACTAAAATAATAAATTAATTAAATAAATGACTTCATTTAATTAATGTTAGGAAGATGATTGGGAAGGTTAATTAAATAGTTTATTTTGTTTAATTAACATTGGAAGGGGATGAGATCATGTGTGGTTAGGATGTGGATGATTTTAGGTGTTTACATTTTCCCCTTGGGTTAGTGCAAGAAGTTGGATCGACAAAAGACTCAAAAAGTAGAAGTGTTTTTCTC
The DNA here is from genome assembly GCA_007115665.2 of Sequoiadendron giganteum. Lineage (NCBI taxonomy): Eukaryota > Viridiplantae > Streptophyta > Pinopsida > Cupressales > Cupressaceae > Sequoiadendron > Sequoiadendron giganteum. The sequence goes on from CM021107.1 coordinate 264,921,660, forward strand.
ATTTTTCAAATTTTGTCACACTTTGATTGAATATTTGAAGCACTTACACATTGAATCTTAAAAAAAGTTAGTAATATGAAATTTAGTATTTTGAATCTAGTTTCCAAATATGTAATTTTTCTAATACCAAGACAATACAAATTAATTTTTAATAGGCATGTATAAAAACCATTTTTTAAAAGTCACTTTTTTTTTACCATACCATGCACATGTACAGACACCATAATTTGATCTAAATAAAATTATTTTTCTAATTCCTTTTGGGTAAAGATGTGTAACAAATTGAATATTGATGAGGATTTTCTTTTTGAATATTTATTTATTTATTTTTTATTGACCCTATTTTTTGTTTTTGATAATCAATGTGTACGGAAACCATAATTTGACCTAAATAATATTTTTTTGATTTTTCTAATTGTGTAGCGAATTGTCTAAAGATTGATGCCATTTTATTTTTTTACAAAACAAATAATAGATTAAATGTTATTGAAAAACAAAAAAACCCTAATATTTCAAGTTTATGGACTAGTTTGCTTAGAAATTAATTAAAAATTAGAAAACATAATCCAATCATAAAAAAATTATATATTTGAAAACTAGACATCGTGATCTATAATGATTTTTAATATCATATATTAATTTTGAAAACAAGTCCATCAGCCATATTGCTAAAGTTAGACATTTCTCTTGACATTGCCTTAGTTTCTTAGTTGCAGATCAAAGGCTAAGGGTCAGGTTTCCAAATCTTTCCCAAGCCCAAAACCCAAGAAAAATATGGCTTGGGATTTCAATTTTTTTTAGAACAGGTACTTGCTATAAGATAGGTACCCACTTTAAAATGGGTACTAGTTTTAAAGCGAGTACCCATTTTATTTTTAGAAAAAGTACCTATTTTAAAATGGGTACCAGTTTTATTTTTAAAATGAGTACCTATTCTATTTTTAAAACGGGTACTCGTCCTATTCTTCAAAATGGGTATCCATTTAGGAACGAGATCTTGATCTAAGGCTCGATATCCTATTCCTAAATGGGTACCCATTTTATTAAAAACAGATACTTGTTCTTTTCAATATTTGTTTAGTTGAAACTTCCTCTCTTCGTGGACCCAACTTCTTGCACTTACCCCCCTCTTTGGGATGGTGTTGTGACTAGACAAAGCAATGTTTTTTCAAAAAGAATAAAATATTATGGCTTTGGAAAATATGGGACTAATGGTAGGATGCCCCAATTGTTGGGAGGAGGGGAGTGAAGAAGGTGAATGAGGTAGGTATGCCCCTTAAGAGGATAGACATATTTGAGAAACATGGGTGGGCTCTTGAAATTGATGAAGAGATTAAAGGATAGAATATAGTAGAAGATGAAAAGATGGAGAGATTGGTTGAGAGATTTAGGTGAGGGAGATGTGAATGGATGGGGGGATAGTTAGTTTGAGTCAATTTTAGAAACCATTATTTACCAAGGTATGATGCTTTAGGTGGACATATGCATGTCAATTAACATATTGTGTGGCTAGTAATTATTGCATGATGGTTTCTTTGAGTTTTGCAGAGAAATAGAGAAGCATATTTGATGGCTATGGATGTATGGTTTAATGGATTTGATGGTTTTAATGGATGACATAGAATTAGTGGTGTTGTAAAATTCTACAGCTTGACTTGTGCTTTATTGGTTAGGATCCTTTGTGAACAACCCTTGGAGGAAATTTATGAAACTAAAGCTTCTTTGGTGTTTGAGTTGATGGGATGGGTTGGATTGTAAAGGTTTTGAGGATGAGTTTTGTAGGAGGGGGAGGCTACAAGGCACTCATGTGAGGTGAGGATGTGAGTTGAGGGGATTGGGATAGATAGGTTTTTAACTTGTTAAATGTGTTGTAAGGATGACCAATGAATATATGTTTAGGATTAGTGGAATGACTTGTGCTAGTTAGTTATTGGTCTATGAGTTCTTGATGGTTTATGTTTGGGTGATTGGAGCTTGTGGCAAGATTTATTCTAGGGAAATATCGTCCAAGGATTTATGTGTGAATTCATCCTAGTCCACAGGACTCATTATTGTCATAGGGATTATATTAATCTTGATCTTGACAAAGATACCAACAGATCATCATCATCAAAGGGATTTTTGGTTTGGTGACATAGGGATTCATCAAAAGAAAATGGAGTCATGTTTTTCAATTTGGGTTGGAATGGATGATGGGTTGATTTGGGTATCGTTTTAAGATTTGTTTTGATATCAAATGATTTGGGATTAGGTTTACTAAAGCTCATATTTTAGATAAGTTTGGATTTTGGGATTGGACTAGAGGTGATTAGGGTTAGTTTTGGGTTTTATTTTTGGTGGATGACCAAGGGATGAAGACCTTAAATTACATGACTTAATTGATTTTCTATACTTAAGATAGGTTAAATTAACAAGCAATATTTGAGTTTTAATGACTATATACTTAGGATAAGTTAATTTCATAAGCAAGATTTGAGTTTTGATGATTATACTTAGGATATATAAAGTTTATAAGCAAGGATTGGATTTGAGTAGATTTTGGATGACTATATTTAGGACAGACAAGTTCCTAAGTAAGATTCAATTATGATGAGATTATTTGATCTTCGGGTCATTATCTTTATGTTTGGTTTTGATTTGGATAGGTGGGTATTATGGTTGGATTGGATGATTTGGATTGGGATGAGTGGATGAGAATTGATTAAATTACTTAGGATTTTGAATTTTCTTGATTTGTTGTGGATTGCTTAGGGTGATGGATGAGGATTTATGATTAGGTTTAAGATTATAATTTGTAATTTGGATGAGTGGATTTGGGTTAGCATGATTGATTAAGATAGATGAGTTTGGATTATAATTAGGATGATAGGATGAGGGTTTCAAACTTTGATTCGTAAGAGGATTTTTCAATTTTATTTTTGGTTTCTTCAAAGGTTGGCTTTGATTAGATGTTTAATGGTTTAAATTTTTGATGGATAATATTAGGATAGTGGATTATTATTAAGGATTGGATTTGAGATTGAATTGCGAGGTTTAATGATGAATTGAATTTTGGATTAAAGGGGTTGTGGATTTATGATTTGGGGATTTCAACCTTTGATTTACAATTCAATTTTAGGATTTCAAATTTGATTCAAAGGCGAGAGGTTGATTTTGGATGGTTAATGGTTGCGAATATTCTTGTTTTGGATTTAAGGGTGATTATGGGGTTTGAAAAAAAAACATGCCAAACACTTCAACAACATAGATTCTTCAAAGAGTGTAAGTGATTATGAGTTGACCAATATACCTTGTTTAGGCATGGAGTTTAGGGCATATGTGTTAGTTGAAAAGAGGTATTATCCAAGTAGTTATCTTTTATCCTACTTGTTAGAGTCCTATTCACACTACACTTAAGCTCACTTAGAGGTTATCTAGACTTTTATCTCACCTCATGTAGACTCACCAAGTGTCTCAACACTTGTCTATAGAGTCCTACACTTGAACTTCATACTTGGAGGGCTAGTAAGAGTTTGACTCTTACCTTCTCACTTCTACACCCTTACTTTTATAAGCAAGTCTCATTTGTATATTTTACAGTTCACATCACATGCTTGTGATATTTTCTCATTTTGCATGTTTTTTGTGGATTATTTTTAGTTTGTAGGCAAATCTTGGATGCTCCAACATGGTATTAATGCAAGCTTTCAATTGCAATCTTTTTATTTCTTGAATTTGTGAGGGTCGTGGGCATCGAGTTTCAAACGGTGCATTTTAGAACAAAATAGACATCACGATTGCACTTAGGAGGTTTGAGAGACGATTTTTGATATAGAACACTTGGGTGATTGGGAATTTTTTTTTGAGTTTTTGAGGCTCAACCATGGATGGTCATATGAAAATTTGTATAGTTCATACAAATCCATATTGTCATATATTTGTGTTACCATCTTGCATCAACGAGTTGCCTTGAACTCCACACTTCAATTTCTATGCATTGGTCTCAATTTGTGTTGTCTTAGCCTTCGCAATTTTTTCAATATTCTTGCAAGATATAGGCCTACATTAGGATGACGTTAGTAATCAACTTGCACAGTACCTTGTTGATATCAACATTTCATAGTCAAAACCACTTGTGCTCAGATTTGGTGGTTTTTTCGTGAAACGAAAGGTGGTTTTTGAATATTTCGATCAAGAGGAATATTTTGCTAGAATCTTGGAATATTCCACTACTAAAGTCATCATGACATCATAATTTTCTTTTCCCTCGTTAGCCCCTTCACTATTGGATTGTTTCAATTTTTGGCTCAACTTCAAGAGCCTCATTCTCATGCATACACATGTCTTTTTGAGTGAATTGTTTTTTTCATTTGGTGTATTTTTTTGTCTTCTATCCAATGTTAAGATGTTTTTTGCAATATGATGCACAGTTTTTGAAAATTCATATTCTCAAAGGACACCCTGCATAGTTTCTATTTTTGGAACTTCAAAAGGCTTGTTTGGGCTCATACAAACTCTTTTTTGGGTCCCTTTTTTTGAACCTTCATGATTTTTTGAGCTCTACCCAATGGTGATACTATTTTCATGACTATACTCCAAAATTTTAAATTATGAGTATGTCTCTTTTGAGGATTTGTACATCAAATCCACTTTGTGGATTTTGTAATGCACTAAAATAAAGTGGCATATCATTGTAACATTTCAAGGGGGGTTCATGCTTTGATAATGGGGGTTTTCATTTTTTGTTTTTATCATTTACTTGAGATGTGAAATACATACTTAATATGTCTTCATTGTCCACCTCATGACATAAACTTGTAATAACTCTAAAATATAAAACAAGTCTATAAATTCACTCATATAAAGTGCTAACAACTGAATGTGTGTTCCTTAGGGAGGGAATTTTGTACTTGCACTCATTTTTATAGTGTAATGGGGAGTTGTGTAGTGTCATACTTTCCATCATAATAATTGATCATCATGATTCTTGCCTCATGCGTGTGTGCCTTGATGCACACCATTTTTCAATTGCTTGTACATATTATTGGACTTGATGTTAGGTCTACATTCCTATGCACACTTTTGTGCCCAACTTCAATTGGTTTGCCAATACCACTTCCTGTTAGCATTAAGGGGGGAATTATCACAGTGTTATGCTAATGTTTCCTTGGTTTCAATCAAGTAATGGAACAACCTTAGTGGAGCCAAACAAACTTTGTCGTTACGTTTGGAAGGATCCAAAAATGAATGATTACCTTTCCTTTCATCAAAGGACAATTTGGAGTGTCATATAGACCTACTCTATTCATCTTTTCTATAGGGGGATTATTTCAATAAAGATCATATTAAATTGTGAGATTCTGGTACTTATGTAGAGAATCGTGATGCACATTTTAGTAGTGTATTATAGATCACTCATGCATCTTTGATCGTACTTTAGAATCATAGTACTATCTGCATCTTCAACTTCCAAGAGTTTGATTTCCTTTGTTCCATTTATGTATTTATGGTTGAGTAGGGTTCTATATGTTCACTCATAAAGTGTTTTGTATCTCTTATCTTGATCTACACTTTTTTAGAGGTTCATTGGTTCTAGTAGACACTAGTTTATTTTTGACAAAGTTAATAGCTTCAACATGCTTTGGGAGTTCATCATCATGTTCCTATCCTCATGGGACATATTTTTAGGTCTTATCCTTCTCTTTCTCTCTTTTGGAGATTAGTTTTGTTCCCATTGAGTTTTCTCCCTTTTCTTCATTTGTGAGAGATCATCATTGTACATGAGTATGAATTATCATGCCTTGTTGTCGATACTTATCTTTTCAATGTTCATCTTACTCCCTAAGTATCGCTTAAGGGGGTTTTAGTGTGAAAAGAGGTATATTATCATACTAGTTAGCTTTTAGCCTACTTTGTAGAGTCCAATTTACACTACACTTAAGCTCACTTAGAGGTTATCTATAATTTTTTCTTACCTCATGTAGACTCCCTAAGTATCTTTACCTTACATCTATAGAGTCCTACACGTGTTTCATACTTGGAGGGGTCGTCAAAGTTTGACTCCTACCTTCTCACCTCTTCATCCTTGCCTTTATAAGAAAGATTCATTTGTATATTTTATAACACATTTCATGCTTATTATATTTTCTGATTTTGCATATTGCTCATTCTCATTTTGCATATTGCTCATTTGAGTTTGCAAGAAGATCTTGGCCACTCCAAGAATATTATGATGCACTAATAATTTTTGATTACCTAAGATCACTTAATGGCACGAGGGGAGAGCATGCATGGATAACAAACCTATTTTTAGGGGCATGCAGTGAGTAACTTTGAAGGGCTTATTTCTTACTAGTGAATTACAACCAAACATGACCAGTATGTCTTATCTAGGATGCACAAGATTGCTAGGGGATGCCCTTTATATACTTGAAAGTATGTGATGATCAATTTTGTATAATGAGAGGGTATGTCTAATGGTTTGGTGCAACAAGGTAACCGAATCCCCTCCATCACTTTGCAAGGTATGAAGATCTTGCAAGCTTATCCAATAACGACAAATGTCCTTTTGATGGGAGAGTCTTTCTATTCTCTCCTAAAATTGTATACCTTTTTCGAACATGAGGGTTCAATTCATCTCCTTGGTGATGAAATCCAAGGTAAGCCCACTAGAGGAAAGAAAAGTCAAGTGCTTTTGATCTCTAAGATTTGTGTGATTATGATCCAATGGATTTGTGCTTGAGATTGTGGTTGCTCAAATTGGCAACATAACTTTGCATTTCATAAGCTTCTTGAAAATAGCCTATAAGAGGTGCTATTTATAGATTAGATTAATCAAGGGTTGAGATTCATTTGAAAGATAAATGAATTATGTTTGATTGAGAGAATTGAGAGAATGAGAATCCTCTAAGTCTCACCTTGTGATTAGTGCACTTGAAGAAGTCTAAGACAATAGATTTTGATGGTCAAGATTCTCTTGGAAAAGACTAAAATGATAAACTAATTAAATAAATGATTAAAATTAATCTAATTAATTTTCTTATTTTTATTGAGACTATTGTCTTATTTTTACCAAAGTGGCCACCTAAACCACCTCTTTGAAGTTCTGCCATAATATTTCCTCCCATAGTACCAATTAGAATACATCGTTATTTTCATATAAAGAGATAACTATCTTGCATAAAGTAATCATCAAGAATATTACCAGTCTTACCCACTAAAGGATTCTTTCTTTGTTCAACAAAATATTCCAAAATTTGAATTAGAACCATACAAGTCCTTGATATTCTCAATCCAAACTATTTCACTCACCATGTTAGTTAGCAATTCCACATGTACACTTGCTTAAATTATTTACCACTTGATTCTTCTTCACTAAATTATGCTTCAGAACAAAAGTATGCACCCATAAGAAAGAAACCCACTTTGCATGTTTACTATTTAATTTATTCTAAGAGTTCACATACCTTAAAGCCTCATGGCTTGTAAATAGATTAAACTCCTCAAACACCAAGTAATGCCTCCAATATCTTAGTGCTTGTACAATGGAATGAAATTCAACTTCATAAGTAGAGTACTTTTACCATATCTCTCTTTTCAAGAAAATTCTTCATACTATTTAATTAGGCAAAACCTCTCTAGTTTTATATTGCCCCATATTTTGAAACTTTAATTATTACTCCATCATTTATTCATTCTAATTTTGTAATTATCATTTCCTCCATTATTGGTGGTGCTACTTGCACTTCCTCCTATTCATTAATGGATGTTGAATCTTCTTCTTTAGTTGTCTCCTTGCTCTCTTTCTTCATTTGTCATTTGAACCTCTTTGCCTTTATCTCTATTCATCAATAATGTGGGTAAGATCTTTCGCTTGCCTTTGTATAATTTGCATATGTTTGCTCATTTGTGCATGTCCTCTTCATCCTCTTTGAATCATTATTAAAGCTTGAATATCTACCTAGGCTTGAACTTGCTTTGATACCAAATGGTGTATCCACAAATGCAATAAAATGCTAAATATACTTTTGAATAGTAAAACATCAAAATCTTTATCACATTCTTCAACAATTAAACCAAAAATACATAAGAGTCTTCCTTTAAAAGGAAACATTATAAACAACTACTATCTACCATAATTAAGAAGTACCAACACATTGCTAAACTAATTAAATTCTAAAAATCTCAAAAAACATTAAATTGTAGTTTTAAAGCCCTACTTGTTTGAATTTGGCTCCCAATTTTTTCATTGATTATTAGGATTAGAAGCTCTTTAAGCTCTTCAATTTGAAAAAAAGAAGGGTTTCATCTACTACTTAGATTAGAAGTTACGACTTTAGAAGTATGCTCTTACAACATTACATGATCATGACATGAGACTCTATACCCTATTGCCATTGTAGAATTCCTTGATAGAATTAAAAAATAATATATGTTATAATTTCTAGGAAGATGACACTAGGGTTATGGATTCACATAATAATATCTTTCAATAACTTCACTTGACCCTTCAAAATATAAGATGTCATTACTTTTTTATTAGCATTTAAATAGAAGCGGAGAAGACTCTACCAAGAGCTCAATTTAACCTCAAGAAGTTCTATCTAATTCCTTAAATTTAATGACATATCTAAATCATATATTAAAAAAAAATATATATCAATTATTATTCAAAATAATCTATAAATAAAACACATTAATATACTTCAATCCTTATGAACCAAAGGGAAAATAGGTGGGGGGAAAGGCCCACTTATTCTCCTTAGGTCATTCAAGGATGGTCTTAGGAATCCTAATTGGATTGACTATCAACCTCAAGGGCGAGTCAATTCTCAACAAGACCTAGGAAGGGTTCTTTTAGGCTTTGAGGGGTTCACCACTAAGAAAAAGCTTGGAAGAGACAACTTGACATTCAACTCACAATACTTAGCAATGCAAGTCAAATGATGAATGCAAATGATGAAAATAAGTAGCAACAAGTTAGGGTATGTGTACTTGGGAAGTCTAGAGATGTAATGAGGATTTTGGAAATGCAAAAATGTTGTAAAAAGTGCTATGAAGGACCAAGACACCCTTACTGTTGTCTTAGTCTCGTTGTTGTTTTTCGAGGCAGATGCAGGATCTTCTGATGCCAAAACCAGATCTGGAAGAATATTTGAAAAATACCCTCTCGAGGACTAAGACGCCTTAGGTGGCGAATTAGTCCCATTTGGAATTTTAAAAAATTTTTGAATGTGGTCCCGAGGTCCAAAGTTTGCACTTCCTTCTTCTCAGATCTTAGGTCTTGAAACTTCCATATCTGGCCTACAGGTGACTTTTTGTGAAGATGACAACTTTGCAACTTTAAAACTTTGCACTTCAAATGATCAAGTCTTCAACCTAAATCTACAAACACAAACATGGAAGAGGAAAAACTTGGTGATTGTTAGTAAATAGGGGTTTGCCTTGGTCAAACCCCTTGTTGGTAATTAAACCTTGAAATAGAATAAAATGAAGAAGGGAAATGATGAATGAACAAAGTGCTATGTTACAACTCACCAAACCCTTGCTATGAAATCTGCAAAATTGTGTGAAATGACTAGCTTGGATATAGATCTTGAATCCAATGAATGCTTGATAGATATTGACTTGAATTTCTTGCTTGAATCAAAACCCTACATCGAGTGATCCCACAATAGTGGTTTACAATTTTTGGCCAAACTGGGCACTGAAATGATTATTTTTAACTAAATCTTCACATTCGGGCACCTATAGCGGTTAAACCATGAGGAATTTGAAGATGATGCAAACTAGAGTCTCATCACATTTTGTCTGTAGATTCTAAAAATATTTTTTTGATTTTTTTTGGAATTAGATTACACTTCTTTTTCCATCTCCCACGAAAATTGGTTTTTTTTTCAGAAAACAACATTTTTAAAAAGTGATGTTCACCGTATACAACATAATTTTTTTTGTATGAAGGATAAAATTCTATTTTCTTCGAATTTAGATTTGTAACTATGATATCTAGCACTTTCATTTGGTCTCATAGTTTTTTATTGAATATTTTTTCCTTAATCAAGTTTCAAAGTCAAACCAATTGCAATTCAGACATAGGTGGATTGTATACAACATAACTTTTTATGTATGTATTGAAATTCAATTTTTTTTTTTAATGGATCAAGGACATCAATACCCAACATGAACATATTTTTAAAAATTTTATTTTGATAATCTGCTATTTTTCCATATGTGCAAAACAGAGAGCTTGATTTTCGGTGAAAAACCTATGTTTAATAAAACTAATAAAACACATACATAATAAAACATATTAAAATAATATTTGTTGCATAGCTCGTTCTGAGGACTACCATCTTCTAGTTGGGTCTGTGAAGTCTCTTCCATTTTCATGCTCAACCCGAGTTTCGGAGGGCATAAATCTGCTAAAATTTGGTGGAAGAGGGGGAGAAGGGCAAAAAATGGGGGTTCAAGCGAACTCCCTTTCAAACGAACCCCCTTTCGCTCAAAAGGATGAAGGGGGGTTCGCACGAACCCCCCTTCAAATAAACCCCCTTTCGCTCGAAAGGAATGAACCCCCCCTTTTTTTGAATTTGCCATTTGTTTCTATGAAGAAACATGACATCATAGGGTTCGAGCGAACCCACCATGCAAGAAGGGGTTCACTTGAACTAGGGGTTCGACCGAACCCCTCTTCTGGGTTCATGTGAACCCCCTAGTTTGAACGAACCTTTTAAAACATGAAATTTTGAATGTGTGAGCATTTTTACAAATTTCCTTCCTCATCAAAATTGTAAACCACTATTATGGGTTTACCCCATCACAAATGTTAGCTCAAAAATACACATGATGCAACAATCTTCTTGATATGATGCTTGAATCTTGATGATGACTCCAAATGCTTGATTAATTGCTCTTGAATTCTCTTGTGAACTCCAATTTGCTATGATGAATGCTCTCACAAAATATTTGATGTCAAAATGAGTGAATGAACCTTGTATTTATACTTATCCATGCTTAATATCCCGAAATTACAGCACAACAAGTCGACACATGAATTCATTAATCAAAGGAGGCTAAATCCCACCAAAATTGGAAATTAAATCTTGAAAAAAGCTTAAGGGGGACTAAGATGCCCTAGGTGGTGTCTTAGTCCCAAGTCCTGAAAACTTGGGGCACAAACTCGAAAAAGGGGCCCATTAAGGCACATTTGAAATCAGGGTCCCAAGACCTTTGGGGGACAAAGACGCCCTAGGTGGCATCTTAGTCCCGACCCAAAAATTAGGGACACAACCAGAATCATTAAATTATCATTTATCCTTTGATGTTTGTCGAGATTAGCCATAAAAAGATGTAATTCATAAGGCGTGTGGATGAAAAATAAGACCAATTAAGACATAAATAGGGATAAATAAAGCAAGACAGGCCAAACAAGTGTGAAAATGCAAGGGTATGCATTTTACTACACTACACCATATATTATATTAAAATATTATAAATATAATATTTATAATAAACTATTATTTTTCTTATATTTAGATTAATTATAATATTTCTAGATAAAACTATTTTGCTAATGGAAATACATTTAAGAGGTACATATATAATGAATTCAACACACATGAAATCGTATCAAACTAGTAAGTTTGGCCATCTAACATAGATGTAATGAATTCATTGTGAATGTTAAATGATAACCATATTCTTATCCAACCAGTGTACAAGCACTAATATTCTTGGATGATATAAACAAACCAATATATTCAAGAATGGAATAAATTTTCAAAATAATAAATATTCATGGATGATACAAACAAATTGATTCTAGGAAAATTCACCGATAGTAATTCACCTCCAACAATTCATAACCATGGAAAATTCACCATTATCAATTTGAATCACCGTGGAAAATTCACCACCATCAATTCATCGTCGTGGATAATTCATCGCATATACAATTAGGAAATTGTTGGTGGTGAATTTTCCTAGAGATGAATTTGTCATGGCGATGAATTGTTGGAGGTGAATTGCTGAATTGTTGGTGGTGAATTTGCTTGAAGCCAAACAAACCAATACATTTAAGAGAGAATTTTCCAAAATCATATGGAAATTATGTACTATTCTTAGAATTTTATAAAATCATAAGGAAAGGAAGCACTATTCTTATATTTTCCTGCCATTTTCTTATTTGAATTTATTAAGAAATAAAATTTAAAATAGAGTTATAAATAGAAGGGATAAATAAAGTACAAGTACAAATATTTTTGATAATATAAATAAATCGATATATTTAGTCTTGAGAGTTGTAAAATTATAGATATCATTTATGAATGGTTTTAAATATCTTATTAATCGAGAGGTGTTATATAATGTTAATAAGATATAGAATGTCATGTCTTGATTATAAATATAAAAATCAAAACACAATCAAGATACTAAAAAAACTAAAAATAGAAGTGTATTTACTAGAACTGACATTTATTTTTAAATATAAAGACATCAAAACTTAAAAATATATATTAATTTGAAATTCTTAAAAAGTAACATATAAGAATATAATATTTACTATACAAATCAAAGTAAAAACAAAATAAAATGATTATTAAAATAACATATTAATTGTTTTTTCAAAAATAAAATAAAAATGTATAAAACATAAAGCAAGTGTAGCACTAAACAATAACTTTTCAAATGAAAATGAAACAAACAAAACAAAAATAAATAATAATTCGTAAAAAAAATAATAAACACTAATAAAACACCTCTAAATATGCTAAATAAACTAAATTATAATAGATCCAAAGTCTAAATTTGATGGTCATTTAATTTTATTTACACATTACAGTAAAATATCTAATCAATTTTTTACAAAATTGTATGATATAAAAAAAATTTAAACACTTAATATTTTTATAAAATTATATTATTATATAACTTATTTATAAAAAATATATATCTTAATATTTAAAAAAACGACTTCAAATAAATAATTGTCATATATCAAAACAATCAAATTTAAACTGCCAAACAATTAAAATCTCCCTAAACTCTTTAAATTGCCCTTAAAAGTAGAGTGAGTGGACATGTCGATATTTGACAATGGATTTATCATAAAAGCAAAGAAAATATTAAAAACGGTTTGTTAACTCTAAATTTATATACCATAACATCACATGTTGAACTAATAGTGTTCGTGACATTATGTCATTCATGTGCATTTGTACACTTTGAATGCTAGCATAATATATTAAAGATGTGTAAAAACTTGAACAATCAATATTCATATTTATATTTATTACTATATTATTATATTTCAACTTTATTTTTATTATATTATTAATACATTATTTTATTATCTTATTTTCGTTTTTTATTTTATATTCACAAACTTTCAAATCTCATTCTACTCTTGTGATATAACTATTGATAACAAATATATTAATATAATTGTTTTTGATGCATTAATATATTTGTTATCAATAGTTGAATCACAAGAAAATTTATTTCTTATTGACTGATATATTTCATTCTATCTTCATGATGTGTCTTACACTAAAATAATACAATTTGGATGTTGTTAATGTTGGTGACAAATGTGAATAGGAATAGAACTAAAGATAGATTGTGGAGCTTGAAATTAATTCATTGGAAGAATAATAGTAGATAGCCTATATATATACATACACTAGCATAATTTACATTTTCAATAGATATTGATTTTAAATAATTTTAAATAATTTCTTAATGATCTAAGTGTTTAGAACTATATTGTTTTTCATTTCTTATCGTATCAATTTTTAGTATGAATGGATGTGTATAATAATATATGTCTATAAAAGATCAAAACTAATTTATGGGATTGAAAAATTACAATAAGAAATAAAGAATAGGGAATGTAAGTATTGCTTTAGAAAAAATAAAAGAGAATGAAAGTAAGAATTGCAAAAAGTATATCAAAACAAAACATATTCTTTGATATCCTATAGTCCTCATCATTCCTATATGCTTGTCATGAGGTCACTTTCTATAAAAACTTGAGGAAGAAACAATGTGAATGCAAGAAGCAATCCTTCAAGTGTAGAACATTGTTGAATTAAAGTTTTTGAGTAGACATTGATGAAAAAAGAAAAAAAGTCAAGCATCTCTAATATTTGTAAGACATGAAGTTCTGAAGAGAGTTATTTAAGTCTTTGAAGAGGCAAAATAATAACCTCCAATCACATAGTAAATAAATAATTTAAAAGAACAACAAATCTTAGTTTCAATCCCCATCAAACAAATTTAACAAATACAATAATTAAAAAAGAGTTAACCTATCTAATCAATCCTCTATTTGTGAATTACAAATATTGTGATATTGCGAAATATTTTTTATTAAAATCTTCAAACCATGAAACAATAGAAGTCAAACATTCACAGCCTTTCCAAATATATTATTTTTCATATTAAATAGAAAGCACTTATTTTATGACTTTATATTAATTTTCTTCAACATTACATGATTTTTCTCAACAATAAGAAAAAAGGGGAATACAACTTAATTTTTTTCAATATTACATTATTTTTCTCAATAATGATCAAATAGGGGAAATAAGGGTTCATGAATGAGAATCTATTAAATTGTTTGATTTTTCTAGTAGAGATAAAAAGGGTTTTTGTCTTTTAAATTTTTTTTTTTTTTTTTCCAAAAATTAAGTAGTGCGGTTTTATTATATTAACAAATTTAATTTATTTGTAAAGTAGGCTTTTATTAATTTAAGATAAAATTGCACTCATGAAATATACAAATGAGAAAAAATATTTAAAAAGATCTAATTGTTGGTGATAAAAGAGCCTAAGTCATACAAAAGAAATAACTCAAGAAAAAAAATACAAAATTTAATTTTCTTTAATATTTGTTAGAGAGCTCTACATAAGTAATGACTTGCAATATGTTCTAAACACTTTCTCATAGGGTAGGTCCTATTGAATTCTTACACAATTTTGCTAGAGATTATGTAGTAGACACCAATAAACCCTTCTTTTTTTTGCAATTTTTTTTATTTTTATTTCTTTTTAGATAAAAAAATCTCTATAACCATTCAGATTCTCATATGCATCATGATAAATATGCATTTAGGATTTTGTCAATTCATATTCATATACGAGTGAATATTGGAGATCAAAACAATTAAGAATAATAAATCATGATTTGAATCAACCCTTTAGTGTATATTAAAACAAGAAGATAGTTTGTTGGAGAAAATAAATAAGAGCCTCCCATTCCAAACTCTTTGGTTGATTTTTTCAAAGAATAATCCAAAAGCTTTTTCAAATATTGAAAATGGAATCTCATGGTTTACGAGTCATGACCATGGAGTGAATAAATTGATTAAGAATAATAAATCATAATTCATAACTATTCATTACTGCATATTAGAAGATGGTTTTTGGAAAAGAAAAAAAATGGGTCTTTTGTTCTAACTCTTTGGGTACTTTTTAAAAATAATCTATTTCTTTTTCAAATATTGAAAATGATATTAGTGAGTCACGAACATGCTTACAAGTTATAAACAACACTAAAGGAGTGGTCGAAGTTTAATCATCATAAATTGAATTTTAATCTTCTTTTTTTTAAGATGGTTTGTTGGAATAGAAAAAAATACGGGCCTTTTGTTCCAACTCTTTGGGTACTTTTTCTAAAATAATCTTTTTCTTTTTCAAATATTGAAAATGATATTAGTGAGTCACAAACATGTTTACAAGTTATTGGCAACACTAAAGGAGTGGTCGAAGTTTAATCATCAGAAATTGATTTTTTTTTTTTTTTTGAAAGGGGTAAATGCTTTTGATCCATATCTATGAACCGGTGAGGTCACAAATGGGGGACTTCATCCCAATTTAAACATTCAATAATAACACCCCAATGGAGTTTGAACCTTGATGGCAAGAACAAGATCACAACTTAACCATCACACTATGCCACCATTGACCAATCGAACTTCAATCTTCATAATAAAATGACAATTATAATTTAATTTTAATCTTAAGATTTATATTTAAAATTTGTTTTAATAAATTATTAATTTGACATGATAATTATATTCTTCTTTATATCTTAATATAAATTAAAAAAATATAAATATACCTTAAAATAATGAATTAATATACATGATTCATATACACCAGTCATAAGTACATATTTTATACCTTTGAATCTACATATAATTCAATCTTTTTTATTTTAATTTAAAAAAATCTTTTTAATAAATTTAGCTTTCAAAATTTTAACAATATTTAAACTCCTCAAACAAAAGTGTACCCATATTTCATAAATCTCTAGAACCATGTTGCAAAGGCCATCCGTTTACATTGCCCTCGTGTTATAAATACTAGACCGCATCTCCGCTGTCAATGTTGCTCTTTGTAGCTAGCGAAGGTTGCCTATGCAACAGTCTGACTTGGAAGCTTATTTAATATTTCTTGCCAGAAATACTCATTTCTCCTCCTTCCCAATTCAATTTTCAAACGTACTGTGTAGTTTTATCATCTATAGTAGATTATGTGCACTTGAATTTCTGTACGTTATTCCACCACACCGCCCTTCTTAACAAATAATAGTATATACATTCAGCCATCCTTGATATTTGGTAGAGTCAAGTCCGAGACAATATACTGTCTTTTCACACCGTTGATTGAAAGTAACTTCAGCGTCTGATAATGTTTGTTATTATTCCAGACGCATGGTGCCGATTTCAATTGGGATAATACAATCTAAATTTGAAATTAAACCTAATCTCAGAATCAAAAGATCAACTTCTGTATGACGTGGAGTGTGATGGTGCTCAGGACATCTCGTATACGTTTCATGCAAGCCTCCAAGTCACAAGTGTAACAAGAAAGCAGCACCCAGATGTGCCAAAAAAGTACGACGAAATAGTTTGCTTCATTTCTACGAGCAAATTCAAGCGTGCACACAGAGTAAAAGCATCGCATAACTGTGTTCATATTACAAAGTCATGACTCATCATTCATCACAATGATAACGATATTTCTGACATGCAAACTTGAAGCAGAAGCAATGTAATCCTTGGACATGTCAGGAAAAAATATTCACACCTTCAAAAGCTTATTGGTTTTTTTAGACTGCCTGAATTCGGTAGCTTTCTTATAAACTGCAGTAGTTTGGTAAAAAAAATTACGAAATCAGTAAGGTTGATATGATATGTCTTTTGGTATTATCAAAATGGAAGTAAAACTAGACTTCGTGATCTTTTGTCTGCAACATAATATTTTAACGGATTAACCAATCAAATTAAACCCCACCCCAAAAAGCTTACTTAATAATAACCCATGAAAATTAGACCCCACCCCAAAAAGCTTACTTAATAATAACCCATGAAATTTTCAGTCATTTTCAGTTGGAAACGACTCTATTACTGTTTCCTTTTCCTGGTTACTCAAGTGCGGTATGAATACAAAGATTGGAAGCGTGCGGTGTGAGGGAGACGTGCAATGAGATATTATGACCGTTGCACAGACATGGCCAGCGCTTGAAAGCACCTGCAAAATAGGTTTGTTTAGACAACACAAAAATGGGGTCATAGACAAAACATGTCTAGCCATGATGACTCTAATTAAATACCAAACGGCGTGGACTGGCGGGTTTCTTGTTATTATTACATGGCTTTCAATACTAGTTTGGTGTGACATGAGATGTTGCGTAATGTAGTGTCACTTCGATACCAGCTGCATGGCACTGGGAAGTTGTAGGACATGCAATTACGTGAACTGATTAATATAGTAGTTTAAGCAGTATTTATATTATGGTGGGCAGGGTCTGATAATCCTGTGTTGATGATTGATGCAGATTGAGATAATGTGCAAAGGAGAAGAATTGTTAGAAGGTGTGACATTGCAACATGTACGTGATGTGATGTGGGTGAGCGAGGGGAATGAGAATTGGAAAAGTGTGGTCTCTATCTCCAACCATTGTTCAGCAGACCATCTAATGGTCTTGCATTACCGAAGGAGTCGTTTTTCGGCGGCTCCTTCTGCTGCTACCATTCAATTTTAACCTGGCATAGTAACAATAATATTTATTTTGCATCACCCCACCGTCTCATTGTTGAAGTGCATGTTTTAATAAGGATGTAAAAATGATTTTTGTTGCAGCACGTCACTTTACTCTTTGTAATCCCTATCCCTATCCCTTCTGTTTGCTTCTATTGTTGTCATTTCTAATATTATCGTATTCTTTATTTCATGAGGGAATGGTTCAGATGCATCCGTCTCTCTGCTCAACCTTTCCAATTGATAACGATTTCATGCCTGAATTTTTAGCCACAAGACAAGTTTACGCATACCTGTCATTTAGACGTGATGTTTTATGTACTAAATAATTCAAACAAGCTTGTGCATTCACACAATTCCCAGTCGCTTCTTGTTATTCTTGTAAAATAAATTTCAAATTTCTTGGCGTTCACAACTTTAGAAAAACCTGTCTAGAAGAATGAAGAGAGGAATCTATTTATCCTTCTGGTATTCGATGAACACAATCACCTAATTTGTAGGCCAAGACAATTCCATATCCTTTTCTCACTTGCTAAGACATGATGGTACTATGATACTATCATAGGATCCTTTCTTTTTTATTAATTTTAAACTGAGAGAAGTACTCGTTTTCTTAACTGGGGAACACGTTCATTGCCTTCCTTGCTTCTACAAGTGTTATTACAACAGGTGTTATCAATTCCTTTTATCTTTTCTCCTAATTCATGAAGAAGATACTTCTAAAAATGTAGGAAACGGTATTTTGCATTTTATTTTGCTTTGTTAATAGTAATTAATATTGTTGTAATGGTATATTCATAATCTTCTTTTAAAAAAATATTTTTGGATTTCTTTTTATTAGAGTATTTTAAATGTAATTATTAGTTAGTAAGTGGTATATTCTTTTGTAAATTTTGTTCATTGCATCACACATTTCAATTTTTTTTAGTATTGTTCAAATATTTGATCTCAATCTCTAGACTATTTATTCACTATGCTAGATTAAATCCATAGGTGCGGATTTCACCCAGGTCACTTTCATAATTGTGGATTTGAAATTCAAACTTTTAAAATTCAAAATCCAAATTCTCGTCTTATTAAAGACCTCACTTTTTGTCATGAGTTGATTTAACAATTATATTGATTTGTGTGCTTGGATGTATTTGAAGATTTTCATTCACTCATTTCAAATCATTTGGGAGTTATCAAGAAAAATGCTAAGGATTTATTTGTTGACTAAATATAGACCCAAGGCCTAGATTATATATATCAAAAAATTATCCCCAATGTGATTCGATAAGGAGGAAGACATAACAATTGTGGTAGATTAACACATAAACAAAATAAAATATTATTTCATTCACATAATTTAGAATTGTTCATATCTTTATTTATATCATTGCACTCTTACATGTGTCATTTCATTCTACAAGCATGGATATACACATTAAGTGGGTAATTCATTATTACATAGATGTTCTCATTACATGCTCTTTTCTTAGTTTTGTAAGTCATATCAATTTTGATGCAATATACTAGTATTAAATCCTATCCATATGTAAGGATGTATCCTTAAACTCATCCTTGTGCATATTTGACTAGTAGGAGGCACCATGAAACATTTGATATTGTCACAATCTATTTTTTGTGATTTTTCATGAACTTTGGTCTATCCTTTTCTATGAGAAGTTAATCTTATAAGATTTAGCTTCCAATGCTCTTGCAAATTTCAACATCAACCTTTATTAGGTTTCCCTTTCAGATCTTTAACTTAGTGGGGATAGATCTCACTATCCTTTTGGGATTTCAACTGAATCTATCAAGCCATTTGTTAGCTCTATAATATGCCAACATCATTTCTCAACTTAAACCATATTTTAACCTCAACAAATGACATATTCGCTTTCAAAAATATTTTTGAAGTTTGAACCATTGTTTCAATTGTCATGCATTCCATTTGTCTGCATTCAAATATCTATTAGCAAAACTTCACAAACAAGTAAAAATTGTTGTCTCTAGGAGAGTGGAATGTTTTTATATTTTCTATATCTATGTGATTAAAGAATCTTAGCAAGAAATTTCTTGTTGGATTCCCCAAACATAACATGATATCAACATAAGCTCTCTTAGAGGTAGTCAAAGTAGATAGCTTTGAGAGAGTAGAAACCAACTTCTTAACTACTTGAGAACATTAGTTATTTGTGATTAGTGAATATCCACTATAAGAGTGAGCTCCTTTACTTGGTCAATGGTCTTAAATCTCTATTCATTGATTAGGTTTTATTGTAATTGCATATTTTCCTACCATGCCTTTGAGAGTCATCCATAATATTCATCACATTGTAATATATCAAAACTTGAAAAATTTGACTCTCTACATCATGAATCTACATTTTCTAGGTTAGAATATATAATGAATTGAAATGATACTCATATAGGGTGGATGTGGTGTTGCATGTGTCCTCAAGATCCTATCTTTGTTTGTCTTTTTCCTTATGACCATTTCCCCACTTTTGATGTATTCTACCTAGTTTATCCATCTCATAATATTTAACACATCTAGGGTTTTATTTTTTGACTTAATATGGATCTAAGGTCTAAACTATATATATGTCAAAAAGTAAACCCTTGTGCGATTTGATAAGAAGGAAGATATAAAAATTATGGTAGATTAACACAAATAAAAGAAAATACTTGTTCATTCACACATCATAAGATATAATCATTCATGTATTTATTCATATGATTGATCTTACATGTATAATTTCATGTTACAAGCATTTGTATATTATCACATATGCTTGGGCAATCCACTATTACATAGATGTTCTTATTGCATGCTCTTTTATTAGTTATATTAGATATATCATTTGTGATAGAATATACAACTATTATACCCTATATATATATGTAGTGATGTGTCACTAAACTCATCCTCATACACCTTTGACTAGTACTAGCCACCACGAAACATATTATTTTGGCACAATATATTTTTTGTGATTTATGATGAACTTTGGCTTGTCTTGTTAAATGAGATGGTAATTATATAAGACTTAGCTTCTAACACTCTTGTAGGTTTCATCATCGACCTCCATTAGGTCACCCTTTTAGATTTTCAACTTGATGGGGACAGATCTAGATATCCTTCTAGATTTTCAACTAAATCTATTATGTCATATGTTAACTCTATAATATGGCAATTAGACTTAAACTATAATGTTTTATCCTCAAGACATGTTAGATTTGTTTTTAGAAAGATCTTCAAAATTTGAAGCATTGCTCCAATTGCCATACATACCATTTCTTTGCATTCCAATAGTTGATAGCAAACCTTCACAAAAAAATAAAAAACTCGTCACTAAGAGAGTAGAATATATTTTATATTTTCTTTATTTATGTATATTATGTATCCCAATAAGAAATTGCTTGTTGGATTCCCCGTACACAATGATATAAAAATAATCTCTTAAAGGTAGTTTATGTAGATGGATTTAACTTCCTAAAAATATTACTTGGTTGTGATTAGTGAATATCTACTATAATACTAAGCTCCTTTATTTATGTGATGGTCTTCAATGTCTATTCATTGAGTGGATTGTATGTGAATTGAATATTTTCAAACTATTAGCTTTGAGAGCCATCCATATCATTTGTCACATTACAGGATATGAAAAATTAAATAGTTTGACTTGTAGGTTATCAATTTACATTTTTTGGGTTAGAGTCATTTATAGCTAATTGACATGACATTGATATAAAGAGAATGTGATGTTGCATGTGTCTTCAAGATGTTAAATTTGTTTTTTTAGTTCCTTATGACCATTTCTCTACTTTTTATGTATTTTATCTAGTTTGTCTCTGATAATCCTTAATAAACTATTCTTTTTTTTCCTCTTTTCTTTCTCCTTTCTTTTTATCCATCCCAATAAACCTTTCATGGAAACTTCTAGTCTCTTAGTTAATTTTGCAAAGGAATCAACTTGTATATGTGGTTCCTATTATTATATCAAATTAAGCACTTTATCCATACTTTCCTCTATAGGTAGACATCTTTACATGAAATATTTTTGGTGCTACTCTTCAATACTTCTGTTACACCTCAATTGTGTAGTTACTATTTACGATTACTACATAAGGTAAATATGAACGTAATGTGAATTTTGGAGATGAATAAATTGTATTTGTACCTTGTTATCAATGTGAATGTTATCTTATTTGATGTTATTTCATAGGGAAATATTGCATATATGTGAATGGATGGTTATTGAATTATTGTTCTAACTATGGAGATGTTTTATGTATATTGCATTTGTTGTGAACAATTGACTATCATGTGCATGTGTTAGTGGATGCAGGTATATGTTCCATTCCTCCAGGTGGAGGGGAAGTATCACTCAGGAGAAGATCTTGGTCGGGTAACCAGTTAAAGTAAATTATATGAGAATACACGCACCGCATTAGAATGATTGAGTTGAGTCAGTTTGTGGGTAGTAGGTAAGTCATCTTTAGTTGATATGTTTGCATTGGAAGAGTCTTGTTTACTACTGCATGCATTATTGGGTGATGTTTATCTATTGAGCTTTTGAGATCTTTCTTGTACTATTGTGATTATATTGAAAAATGGGATGTACATGGAGTATGTGTATATATATGCACATACATGTCAATGGGATCTAATGACATGCATATGCGCATGTATAGATGTACCACACGTAAACACTTATCAATATGATGGTAATTGTGAATAGTTATATGTGAATTGAATGTGAACATATATATCTATAGTACATACACGTATCCATATGTATGTGTATCAATACACGTGTACGTCGGCGGATGGACATGCTCATACAAATGCATCGATATAGATATACCTACATATACGTGTACATAGAGACGTATACTTTTATACACATATATGCATACATTCAATAGATTGTGCTTATTATATGTAAATACTATCTTCCAAATACTCTTATATATATATATATATATATATATATGTCGAATGTATACTTACATTGTTGGCTTATGATATATATATATATATACATATGCAAATATATATTAACGGTTATATATATATGTATATGTATATCTATATGATACATTATATATATATATATATTACATATATATATTAATTTAAATTGACTATCACTTACCATGATAGAGGTCGATATATAAAGGTCAACTATAGTCATTTATGACTATGTTATTAGAGGCCAATAGAAATACCTTATGACTGTTTTATGAAGGTGATTCTCACTCTTTCTGCCACGTGATATGAAACACTTATATTGCATTTTGAGTAGTTGTGTTATGTCGATACAAGAATGGACTTAGTTGACGCCTATGTTTAAGATCAACTTTGACTTGTTAAACATATTTTCTATGTTATATACATTTGTTGATGACTTTTTCAAACATATTTATCATCTTAGTCGGCTCATCTCTTATGCCAATCAATAGTGCTTGGTGTTACAAATTGGTATTTGACTATTTCTGAAGGCAAGGAAATCGCACCAACAATAAGGAGTGTGGATGAATTTGGTGCCACCTTTGGAAACCCAATTGATGTAGATGTCTATTGCATAAGATAATTCGAATTGAGAATATGTAGATTGAATAAGTTTTTGATTGTTGTCAGTATTACAAATCGACCTGTAGATGATTTTGACGAGTACGAACTTGATAGGTCATCACCTTTTTGTTGTGTTTCATGTGTTGCTTTGCATGGAGCTTGTTGTCCATTAACATGCCTAAATTGTAGGCTATGAAGTTACCAAGCCGCTCTATAAATAGCTTAGCCATTTCATTTGAAGGGATGTATTCTTTCACAAGATTATGCATCTTTTGCATTCTTCTTGCAAGTTCTTATACCACATTATTTCCAGCCATACTCTATTTTATATTTGAGTGAGAAAGGGAGAGAGTTCTATTTTGTTTGTGAGGAAGTTGTTGTTGAGAGAAGTAAGCTATCAACTTGAGAGATAGAGTTTCTTTGTTACATTCTTGAGAAGCTGATTATCAAGCTTGTTGCTATTGGAAAGGGCTACATTGTTGTCAATTATTTGGATAAGCAATAACGGGGATAAGGATATCTCCTTCTTTGTTATTTTACTTATGAATGATGTGTCTTCCATGTATGCTTGAGTTGTCTTTTCCATTGTGTGCATTAGAGAAATTAGAGTGTCTTTGAAAAATAAATTGAAGCTTTTATGTTGTTTTCATGTTGTGCTTGTAAGTAATCCATAATAGGAGTTTTGTGTTTATCATACGTATTATATACTAGGCATGATTAAACATGAGAGGCACATGTGATACACTCAGCTAAGTTATTAATTTAACTAGGAAAGCTTGTGTTTACTCCTATGATAGTTAATCCAGTATAGGAGGGAGCTTGTGTACTTACTTGTTAAGTAGGTTTATTCCAAGTAGATTAATATGGTGTTAGGTTATCTCTGGGGTGATAGACTATCCATTGAATGAAATACCTATGTGTAGTTTAATATGACCTTATGTCAAATCAGCCTTGATTAGTGTATGTGATAGATGAACTTCATTCGAAGTACTGAATGAAAACACTTTGGCCAAAGTAGTGGGAATATCCGAGACTCCACTCTAGATAGTGTGATTGTTGAGACTCCGCTGTCAGTTCACCATGATCCAAAATTACATGCTAGTCCGATATTGTGGGATTACAAGTTCTAGTTATGTAGAACAAAACACTATGCTTAGTTGGTTGTCATTATCAATTACTCTACCAATCTTTTCGTTGAAGGGAAGGGTCATCTATCCAATAATAGATGTGCAGGGGACCACATTAAGAGTAAGAGCTTGAATGATGCTTCTCTTCCATAGCAGGCAAAAAAAGAACCAAGATTTGAAAGGAAGGATCCTGGACCATCTTACAACTATTTTTTCCAAAGCTCATTGAGCTATGTATGTAACTATATGCATTCTTGTATTGTTGTAACTTGTGAAGTTATTATAATGAAATGAAATGCATGTTGTATTATGTTATGCATCTTCAAAAATTATCTATATTTTTTTTTTTATGGCAATGGTTTGTTACTTAGTTAATTTACTGGAAAGTTGAAAACTTAGAAATTTTTACTTCATAGAAGGGTTGGTATGTTACATGTGGTATCAGAACTACCAGGTTTAGCTCTCGTACCTATGAGCTCAACATTCTTTCTATCCAATGTTATCTAATGTTGCAAATTCTTGTGCTAGGATGGTGCATTTCACATTAACGGCTCGAAAGTCAGTAATCGGAAATGAGTGCCACCTCAAGGCCAAGAAGGAAAGAGAAGCCATCGTTAGAACCATATAGGGAACCAACTACGAAAATTTTGTCTAGTTGAGTGACACCAAAAAATTTAGTCACACTCTCTCAGATCAATGATGTGAAGAGAAAGATGAAGATGGAGGCTATGTACAACTACCTACCAACTAGCTCACTTGAAAATTCTGAGTCATTATCGCTTTCTAGGGATATGCCCTTAGAAGAAAGTGTTAGTCTGACATTCATCTGTAGGGACTCTAGAGTTCTACCACTGGTAGAACTAAATGTAATTTCTTCGAGTAACGGGTCTGAGGAATATGTACCGCTGACACTGCCAGACGGGAAATGGTCTCATGAACAAATGTCTATGAAAAGGGTAAACTACATTGTTGATGAACACTGTATTGACATTGCCTCTTGTAATTATGTATCAGACTCTTGTAATTATGTATCAGATGATAAATCTGAAGACTATTATCCTTTTTGAAATAGGTATGAAAAAATGAGAGATGAACATAAAGATAGGGAACAACAATAGTCTTAGTTTGTAGGTTATACTCCTTTAAGTTATGTGTTAGAGAGTGAGTCTAAAGGATACTCTCCTCTTGTCTATCTCAATAGTCACTCCATGTAATCAAGGCATATTTAAATCCTCTTGAAATGAATAAAATTATGTGTTTTGCAAAAACAAAAGTGTGTGCTTAGTCTTATGTGTAATTCTTTATGTGCATATGAATGCCATTTTTAATGTTTTCCATAATATAGTTGATAACATAATTTATTCTAACATGGATAAACATTTAGGTAAAAAAATATCACATAAGGATGTTGAGGACACAAACTAACCCTGGTGGAAGCTAAGAGGTTGGACAAGGGACCACTAGAGTGGAGGTTAGGCTTGACCAAATCTTGGCAAGGCTGGCTAACCTTGAACAAGAAAGAGTTAAGGATAGTGTAGAAAGGGAAGTACCCATTAATGAGCATGAGGGAGAAAAATCTTCCCATGGGCATAATGAAACCCATGATTAGGAGAAGAAAAAATCACCTACACCATCTGTTGAAAGGAATAAGAAGCTTGTGGCTTCCGAACTTTCCAAGGACATGAAGAAGATAATCCCACCCAAGTTTGATGGAAGTGATGGGGGAGATGAAGTTGAGTTATGGCTCATCCAAATGGAAAAGTATTTTGAAATATGAAACTATGATAAGGTTACTAAAGTCGCAAGTGGTGCATATCAGTTAGCAGGAGAAGCCTCTAACTAGTGGATGAACAAGAATCTGGAACTCAATATCAACTCATGAAAGCTAACATGGGGAGAATTTGTGGATATTTTCCACAAGAGATGGTTGCCACAACTCTACTATGACCAAAAACTCTCGGATTTCCAAGGTTTGAGACAAGGTAACATGACGATCAATGAATATTGGGAGAATTTTACCTGACTTCTTCACTATGTTCCCATATATCACAAAGATGAGCACTTGCACATTAGGAAATTTATAGTGGGGCATAATAGTCAGATTGGAGGGGAAGTGGATATGTACGATCCAACAACAATGGATCTTGTATATGAGAAAAAAATTAAGCAGGAGTAAAAGCTTAGGTCTAACTCAACTCATCAAGAAAGAGGGAGCAAAAGAAGGATGTGGAAGTTCCTGATAAGATAGTTCTAAAGAAGGTGGAATCAATGCAAAATGCTCCAAGACAAAAGGGAAAAGGGTTCCACAATAATTGAAAGGAGTCTAGAAGAGAGCGAAAAAGGAATGATTCTGGCATGGGTAATATCAACAAGGCCAATGAAAATATCAACAAGTCTAGAGAAACCATAGGGAAGAGAGGGTCGGCTACAGGATATTTTATTTGTAGAGGGGACCACTATACTAGCGAGTGTCCCAATAAAAATTCTAGATCATGACCATATAGTAATACATTACCCACCCAACAAGCAATATTTTAGTATAAGATACATGCAACAATGGATGATCATCGAGCCAAGTACCAAGTAACTCCAATTGAAATGCCAAGTATTTTGTTTGGCTTACTTATTTTGTTCGTATTGATACTGGTGGAACTGCGAATTTTAATTTCACCTAGAATAACTAAACAATTATCTAGGAAGGTGAGACACATGGAAATG
The DNA here is from genome assembly GCA_007115665.2 of Sequoiadendron giganteum. NCBI lineage: Eukaryota > Viridiplantae > Streptophyta > Pinopsida > Cupressales > Cupressaceae > Sequoiadendron > Sequoiadendron giganteum. The sequence continues at coordinate 264,949,098 of CM021107.1, forward strand.
CATTAGGAGGTAGAGTATGCAAGCCAAACAAGAGCAAAGGTGGATCAATGGCTATTCGAGGCTTGGATAGAACTACCTAGTTTTTCTACAGAAGCAAACCTTTATGTCACACCTCTAGGATCATATGATGTTATCCTAGGTATGAATTGGTTGTGGAAACATAGGGCTAAGGTAGATTTCCATGAAAATACTGTAGCATGCCTAGATGATTTTGGAAATTGAGTAAAATTCCAAGGGATACCTAGAGAGGTCGAGATTTGACAAATTACGACAATGCAACTTATAAGAGCTAAGAAGAAAGGGTATAAAATCTTCGTTGTAAAGATTGAAGAGCTTGGGAAGGATAGTGATGATTCAAAGTTCCAGAGTTTACAAGAACTAGAAGATGGTGAAATAAATGAAACTGGAAAATCAAATATGGAGAAGTATCTAATATTGAGAAAAAAATTTGGATGTGTTTCCAGATGAGTTACTAGGATTGCCTCCAAAAAGAATATTTGACTTCTCTATAGATATAATTATGGGGTTAGAACCTATTTATAAGGTACCGTATAGGATGACAACCACTGAACTTATGGAACTTAAGACATAATTGTATGAATTGTTGTCAAAAGGATTGATAAGACCAAGTGCATCACCTTGGGGAGTTCTAGTCATCTTTGTTCAAAAGAAGGATGGTACCTTACATTTGTGCATCGATTATCGTATGCTTAACAGATCTATGTTTAAGAACAAGTATCTATTGCCACACATGAACAACCTTTTTGATCAAATGAGGGGAGTCGTCGTATTATGTAAAATAGATATGAGATATGGATATCACCAATTGAGGATTAAGGATAAAGATATCTTTTAAACTGCATTTAGAACCAGATATAGACACTATGAGTTCACTGTTTTACCTTTTGGTTTAACAAACAAACCTGCAACATTTATTAACCTGATGAATAGTGTGTTTAGGGATTACCTTAATTTTTTTTTATTAGTCTTTCTAGATGAGAAATGAGAAAAGAACATTGCAATCATTTAGAAATGGTCCTACAATGTCCAAGAGAACATAGGTTGTATGGTAAAATTTCTAAGTGTACATTCTTCCAAAAGAGGGTACATTATTTGGGTCATGTGATCTCGATAGATGACATTGTTGTAGATCCAACTAAGATCAAGGTGGTACTTGAGTTGCCTATACCTAAGAATGTGTCAAAGGTAAGAATTTCCATGGGTTTAGCAAGGTACTATTGAAAGTTTGTTGTGAACTTCTCTAAGATTGCTTTCTTGATTACTTCTTTATTAAAGAAGGGAAAGAGATTTAAATGGACTGAGAAGTGTCAAGAGGCTTTTGACTTACTCAAAGAGAAATTAACCACCACACCGATCTTAGAAGTACTAGATCTTGAGGGTAAATTTACAATTATTATAGATGCATGCAAAGAAGGGTTAGGAGGTGTATTAATCTAAGATGGGCAAGTAATTGCTTATGAATCTAGGAATTTGAAACCTTATAAGATGAGTTATGCACCACATGATTTAGATCTAGTAGTTGTGGTTCACACATTGCAAATGTGGAGGAACTATTTGTTAGGAAAACCCTTTGAGATGAAAATTGACCATAATGGGTTAAAGTATCTTTATACTCAACCTAATCCGAATGCTAGGCAAAGAAGATGGTTAGAGTTAATAATTGACTATGACTTTAATATCAGTTATATTAAAGGGAAAGAAAATCGGGTTGCCGATGCATAAGTCAAAGACATCACATTGCTTCTATAGTAACGATTCAAACCGATCTTAAGGGGCAAGTGCTCCAAAAGTGCAAGGAGGATGAGTATTACTTGTAAGTCAAGAAAGCACTCGTTGATAATCCACAAGATTCTAGGTATGAATGTTTTCATTTTGAACCTAACGAATTACTTATATATAAGGGTAGAATGTATGTACACCTAATATAAAATAATTAAGAAATATGGTATGGAAGGAAGTACACTAAGCACCATACTCTAGACATCTTGGAGTGACAAAAATAATGGTTGATGTAAAACCATTATACTTCTGGAAGGGAATGAAAGGAGATGTCGCTAGTTTTATGGCTAGGTGTCTTGAGTGTCAAAGGGTGAGTCAAGCATCCTCCTCCTACAGGCTTGTTATACCCACACGATATACCAGAGAGGAAGTGGCAAGTCATGGGTATGGAATTTGTGCAAGGATTGCCTATGTCAATGAATAAGCACAATATCATTCTTGTTCTTGTAGATAAGCTTACCAAAGTAGCACATTTTATACCCGAGAATCTAATTGATGTAGCACCTATCATAGAAAGAAAATTTGTGCAAGAAGTGTTTAGGTTGCATGGGAATCCTGAAAAGATTATTTTAGATAGGGATGTAAGAGTCACTTCTAGGTTTTGGCAAACCTTGTTTTTTGCACTAGGGACTTAGTTGAATATTAGCTCAGCTTATCATCCAGAAATGGATGGGAAAACTAAAAGGGTGAATCAAGTATTGGAAGACTTACTTAGGATGTATTAGATGGATCAACAATACAAGTGGGAAGACTACTTGCCCTTAGTTGAATTTTCTTACAATAACTCTTATCATTCTATGATAAAGATGGCTCCTTTTGAATCTGTGTATCGTTGAAAGTGTCAAAATCCTATAAGTTGGGATAAATTTGAGGATTGAGTGAGTCTTGGGCCCGCGATGTTGGCTGAAATGGATGAACAAGTTAAGGTTGTTAAACAAAGGTTAGTTGAAGCTAACGATAGACAAAAAAGTTGTGTTGATGCTAAGAGAGTGCCTCATAATTTTTCCTTAGGTGACAAAGTATTTTTGAGAGTGAAACCTCACAAGAGCTCCATTAAATTTGGAAAGTCTTCTAAGTTAGCCTTGCATTATGTTAGAAATTTTGATATTCTAGAGGAAGTGAATCTAGTAGCTTGTTGAATCACGTTGTTGCCAACTCTTGCTAGAATGCATAACGTCTTCCATGTGTCCTACCTTAAAAAGTCAGGGGATAATCATGTGATTCATTAGACTGCTTTATAGATACAAGACCTCGGAGTAGTGACTCTAGAGCCCGTCAAAGTGCTCAGAACACGTAATCTTTGCTTGTGAAACAAAGAAGTTTTGTAGTGCAATGTCTAGTGGGACCAGTATGCAAAAGACTCAGCTACTTGGGAGGAGTATGTTGAAATTCACCAAAAGTTTCCTCATATTCTTAATGCTTACGAGGATGTTTGAAACAATATGTTGTTTGTTATGTTTTAATGCTACCTAAAGTCATTGGGGAAGATGATTCACAAGGGGGGGATATGTTACACCCCAATTGTGTAGTTACTATTTACTATTACTACATAGGTTAAATATGACTTTAATATGAATTTTGGAGATGAATAAATTGTGCTCGTACCTTGTTATCAATGTGAATGTTATCTCAGTTGATGTTATTGTTGGACTCAAGGGAACACTGAGAGGGGGAGTGAATAAGTGTTCAACAAATCTTAACTTCATTAATTTGATATTAAAACCATTTTACCATTCAACCAAAAGAAAGATGCAAACAAAAAGAAATTATCCACAACACCATAACACAAGGATTTTTGTGTGGAAACCCTGTTAGGGGAAAAACCACAGTGGAGGTCAATCCACAATTTGAGTACTCAAATAAATTTTTTACAAAAAGAATGCACTTGCATTCAGGCACACTACCTAGAAGTCACTACTCAAAGGGAAGGCTCACTGCCTTACAAAAGTTCAGATTAAAACCATCTGAAGGTTGAGATAAGATAGTAGCATCTATTCATGTCAGGTTACAGTTCCGGTGAAGCTCATAGATTATATTTTGGATCTGCTGATTGATTATGCTCTTTGCTCTGCTCTGCTCTGCGCTTTTCTGCTCTTTGCATCACACATAGATAAATTTTCACTATTACTCTGTTGGATTTCACACCACACACTGATATACTTCGCTTCCACACATTCGCACTTCACAAATATATCAAAATGATAAAACTAATCTCATATATATATATCCACTATTAAGGATTTGAACATTCATATGTCCGCTTCATAAAACATTAAGTTCTTTACAACTATTAGCTAGATCCATCACTAATTCTCTGTGTATCCTCCAAAGTAGGTTAAGACATAAATAGGACCCAAATAAACATGTTTTGAACACAAATCCATTTAATTAATTACTCCTTATACATCCACAATTCCTATATTCGCTAGGTCGACCTTCTAGCACAAATAACCAATAGATTAATGTACCGGATCTCCTAGATCATTCACCAGTTAATGCACATCGATATACTTCATGAATAAGGTATTAAAAAAATCAAAAAACCTTTCTCTAAGATCCGCAACCCTAAATAATAGTCTGGTGAGGTAATCAAATCGACATTTATGCCTTTAACTAGATGCCTTGTTCACTCTGTTATGTCGGTGTCAACCAAAACTATACTATAGATCAAATGCATGACTTAGGTTTCCATCAATGACAACACTTACAAGCCATATGCCAACAATCTCCCCCTTTTGACATTGATGGCAACACTTAGTGAAAAATGACTAAGTGTCGAAATCATTATAAGTATGCAGCCAGAATTTACTACACTTCTCCCCCTAAGATTTATAAGGCATTTTTCACTGCATTCTCTCCCCCTTTGACATCAATGACAAAGCATAAAAACCATATGCCAAAAAGACAAAACATGTGTTCAAAATTGATTCAAAGACTTTTTGAAAAAGAGTTAGAAAATTATCTTATGATTTTCCTTCATTTCTGAAAGGAACTTCTTCCAAGCATCTATTGTGATCCCAATGATTATGATCAAGTTGTTTTTATTGGATGTCCTATTGATAATTTCAGTGAGAGATTCTGGAATTGTAATTGCTTCCTCTAGATTCTCACCTTTCTTTAGTATCTCAACCATCTGTTCCAATCTGCATTCGGTTTCATCCTTCACCTTCTAGAAAGTATCCACAAGTGTGTTCTTGGTGGATCAAACTTTGGTGTGTTCAGTCTGTAGTTCCCGAATCCTTTTCCTGACTATACAGTCCTGATCCTAAAACATATCAAAGATTTTCCCAATCCCATTCAACTCTATTTCAATCTGATCCAATTTATCTTTGTATTTTCAAACTTCATGAGGCCAACATATGCAATAGTTGTAGATGTTATTAGCTGCATTGACGCATTGTCTCAACTCATTCATTTTCTTCTTCAATTTGGTGAGTGATAGACTGACCTACCCCTTCAAATGAGAGATAACTTCACCTTCTTCTTTATCTTGGGATTCAGAGTTTATTATTTCTTTGTTGCATTCAATCATTTCTTTAGGTAGAATGTTCTGCAAACTTTCCAATCTGATCTTGCAGTGCTCAACATGAGCATTTAGTACACTCAAAATCATATCTTGATCATATGATGGTCTGACAGACCGTAACTTAGCAAGTTTTTGCATTCCACCTTCTTCCTGAATAAGCTGTTGTAGCTTTTCTTTTGTTATATCATCTTCTTATTCACTTGAATTTGACAACTCCTTTTCTGATTCTTGTTCATTTCCCTGTGGATCCTCAGTTTCTTCATTAGATTCTTTGTCTAGAATATCCATAATTTCCTTTTCTTTTCCTTTTCCTTCAACTCTGGGAATCTTGTATTCCAGAGGGTTGTATTCAACAATTTATTTTTCTCTCTTCTACTTTTTCTCCATGCTATCGAAAGAGGAACCAACTTCAATTGTTTTTACCAGAAGAGAAATACTAACTGAGTCATACTTTCCAAGCAAATCCTTAAAGAAATTTTCAATTTATTGATCCCAATTAGCCAAGTTCTTAGAATATGAGTATATTTGTTTGCATATCGGTTCATATGATTTCCACACCACATTGTTGATCTTTGGAAAACAATTCAAGAAGTACATTACTAAACATATAATCAAAGTACCAAACTTGAGAGGGTAGCCTGTCTCTTTTGTTAATTGCACATTCTCCATCAATTGATCCTTCAGTAGTCCACACAGGTCAAAGTCCTGACCTTCCACTATCATCTTGTGAGAAATATAAACTGCACCAGCCTTTGTTGCTCCTTGATTTCTGAAAATACTTTGTATGAGATTCCATGGGCAATGTACTTTGTAACAAGATTCTTGATCGTTGAAATTATCTGTGCCCTTTGATCTCCAATTATTCTAGTTAGGGTTTCAACTTCTCTATTTTGGATGGATTTCTTCCTTGGTATATCTCCGACTTTGCATAATCCAGTCAAATTTTTGATTGCCTCCTTTGAAATGATGTAGGGTTTGTCTAGAATCAAAGTGTCGTTATGGAATTTGTTTGAAATGAATTTGATAAATTCTGCGTTCTCGAAATGGGGAAACTCATTCCAAATATCCAAATTCTTGTGCTTGGCTTCATTCAATCTCTTCAATTCATCGGGAAACAATAGATTTATCATGGACCTAATCTATCCACTGTTGTATTCATCAAAATTGATCAACTCTTTGAATTATTCCATTTTTATTTCGCACTTAGGTTTAACAACCGCACACCAAATTATATGAAAATTCTGAAAATAATTGAAATACTTGATAGATTTTCATTTTTGCCGACGAATCAACTTTTTTGCTTCAAAATTCTGCTCCCAAGTGCTCTCCTTCTTTTCTTCTTCAATGCAAAGTGAGAAATGAGAGTTACAAGTTGACTTTTATAGCTTGCACACTTGTAATAAATGTGTTTGCCCTTGTAGACACCTGAAAATGACTTGGGCCTGCGACCACTATTTTTACCACCTTTCGTCATAACATAATTATAATTTTGTAATTATGTTTCTAACCCACATTCAACTATTAATTAAATAATTCATTATTATTTAATTAATTCATAATCTCTCATTCTTCATAATTATTAAATAAATAAATCTTATTTATTTATTTTATAATGTCACTACTTATCAAAGTCTTCTTGCAATTAAATAAAATCTTATTTATTTAATTAATCCTTATCATTAATGTCCTCCTGATTATTAAATGAATATATTTAAAATATATTTATTTAATGTGTCACTAATTCCTAAATCCTCTTAATTAAATAAATTCAATTAATTAATTTAATTAATTAACTACTTCTTCTAAATTAAATAATTATTTTTAATTATTTAATTGTGGCATATGACACTTCTATATTTTTAAATAAAACAAATCATTTAAAAATCTCTCACATTGTTAACTGATTCTTCATTTAGTAATTAATTTCAAAAATCAATTACTTCTTATCTCACAAAATCCCTATTTTGAATTAATTTAATTCGAAATAGAATTATTCCTCTACAAATCAAGTAATTTCTAAAATTACTGATTTTCTAAAATCCCACCTTCTTATCTTCTGATTTTTACTAGTTTCATCTCAACTGTCACATTTAGTCTTGATTTAATTCATTTAATTAAATCTTATTTACACATGTGGGCATTTTGCCTTAACCCTAATTGAGAGCTACCTTATTGAATCTTGACCTTTGATTCTAGGGCATTCCTCAATCTATCATCTCGTCCATCCATTTAAGATTGCATTTTCTATAAAATGACAATCTTGATCTAATTTTCGGGATTGATGAATGAATCATTATTATCTCTTAGCATTTTGTAATCTCATTTAGCATCAATTGTCATATCATCTGAGGCTCATTTAATAATTTGCATATTAGGATTGAATTGCTAGTTTGCATATTAGAGAGCATTTTTATAAATCCTTCAAAACTTGTTTAGGTCTAGACATTCATAGTTTTCTCACACAAACAAATCTGAGGGCATCCTTTTATTACAACAAGTTAGGAGGTACAATGGAAATGAGCCATGGAGGAGAGAAATGGGTGAGACTATTCTAGTCTCATTCCTTTTCTCATTGATTTCTCCTTTGCATTCCATTGATTGATAGTATTTTTATTGCATGCATGTTCTAACCCAGTTCTATCTTGCATGAATATTTTATCTATCATTATATTGGTGAACCCGACATTCTAACACACTTTTGTAGGTTTTGTACGGCCTCATATTTTCTTTTTGTAGGAACAGGTATGGAACACCGCATTTGCCTTCTCGTGCAACGCAACCGCTTTGCTGTGCCACATTTTCCTTTGCGTGCGACGCAAATGATATGATGCACCGCATTCGCCACTCGTAGAGTCGCAAGTGACATTCTGCAACTCATTCGACAGAACCCGAACTGTATATGTCGAGCCACAACCGTCGAGCCGCATCTAACGCGATGCATCTGTCGAGCCGCATCTACCATTTCGCATCGCAAGTGACTGGTAATTTGCATTATTGAATTATAATCTGGATCCGACGCATCTGCGACCAATTTTTCTGTTTTGTTTTTGGGATTAAAATAAACCAACCCTAGGATAGACACTTAATTCAAAATTTACCATCCCTAGGATAGAAAATCTAATTTGGAATTTATCAATCTAGGATAGTCACCACACTTTACTTTTGTTTGGATTAAAATAAACCCCATGTTTTTGTGAAGCAATATCTTCACTTAGAATAGAAAACTTTCATTTGGGTTTAAAATTGAACATTTGTTTATTGTGTTTGTTTGGATAATAGGTATATGCTCTCCCCTTTACTGGGTGATCAAAAACCCAAACTTATCCATTTTTATTTTCATGCATTTCATGTTTTCTTACAACCCTTAGAAGGCCTGCTGTAGTGGGAAAAAGTACTCACCCTACGGGAACGACCTAAGTGGGAACAACCGAAGCCAGGTTTTCCAACCCACTATAATCAAAAGTGAATTTTGAGGAAACCCATATTCAACGGTAGTAGGCAAGATAACCATCCCCAAAATCTTTGTTCTAAAGATTGGGAGGTCTCCTGAGGGAGTTTATCTGTTGCCACGCCGAACAGAAACCTTGACTAAGAACCATAGTGTAGAAGCCAACCGTGTCAGTATCCAGACATTATCTCAATCACGGTGCAAGAGGAGGGAAGAATCTCCCCCCAAGACACTCACCATATAATCACCACAGACTGTTTGTTTAGGGGATTCAGTATCCACTTCCATCACCTTGAGTATGCACTTGGAAAAGACAAAAACACGGGCGCCCTCTAGGGGGTGACATGGTTGTGTGAGTCAACTTGATTTTAAGCTGTGGGCTCTGATTGTTATGATGACCCTTTTACTATTAACATTGAGTCTGCTTGAACATGCATTTAATGTTTTAATTTCTATGTGTTTGCCAATTGTTTTCAAACAGACTTCAACAAATTGAACATCAAAAATCTGGATCAGAAAACTTGTCAAAACTACAAAAATAGCGTTCGGTTTTCTAAAAAATTGTCCATTGTGATGCAATCACTCTAATAATCCGCAATCGCCAGATATCAAGCCGCATTAGCTCTGATGGGCCGCAATTGAGTCATCTTGAGCCGCATTCTCTCTGATGAGCCACAATTGAAATATATAGAGCCGCATTTGGCAGTGTTAAACTGCATTCAACATATTGTGCTGCATTTGAGAGTCATCAACCCGCATTCACCAGACTGTGTCACAATCGACATTTTTTGAACCGCATTCGACTCTGTGAGCCACATTTTCTCTGTCATACTGCATTTGTTGTGAGACATTTGCTAAAAACCTTAAAACAATTTCTCACTGTCAAAAACTGAAAGTCCACAATTTGTCTTCAATTTAATCAAGTCTTCTTTCACTGTTACAATTCAAACCAGACTCTGAATTGCTCAACTTTCATCAAACATTGCATTTTAGGTACCATTTTTAGCTCACAATAAGTTTCCATTTGGCTTTCCATTACATTGCATTGATAGCTTCACCATCTCCTTAGACACTTACTTTTGCAGATTTTAGGAGTTGACTCTTATCATTCATTGTCAAAATTGTGCATTCAATAGTAGGTTATCATTGGATCCAATTATCTTTTTCACTTTGTCAAATCCTTTGTGAATTATTTCCCACTCAATAGTCTAGTGTGAAAACTTCACTTTGTCCTCTTTATAGTCCTTTTATGGTCCATTGGTCTTCCAAAATTGAATCATTGCAAAAAATTTGTTTGCCCAAGTTGTCCTCTTTAGGTCTCTCACTAGTAAGTACATCTTATGATCCTCTATTGCATATCATTTGGCATCTCCATTTAGTATCACATCACTTGCATTCACAAGCCTTTAGTCTTACTTGCATTTCATAGCATCCTTTAAAAATCCAAAAAGAAACCAAAAAAACATAGTATCATACTTAGATCATTTTCTCCATCCTCCCAAGTTGAGCAAAACTTTGTATGGTTGAAAAGGATTACAGAAAAAGAAAAGACTCATGGATTCCTTTAGACAAGACACCAACTTTCTGGAGTTCACAACTGGCATGGATTCATTCCCTAATGCCATGAACAATCCCTGTTTTGACATGGGAAATTCCAACATCAATCCTTTTAGTGAGATGAACATCCCATCATGTCCATCACATATTTTTGAACCATTTATCCGACAGGATCAAAATGGGGAAGTCTTTGAAGAAGACATATTAGCTGCTGCCCAACATCCAGAAGTTGCTGCTTTTGTAGAAGAAGTAGTCTTAAATAACTCTTCTAGATTCCTAGCTATGCTCCTTAACCAAGGGGCTAAGTTACCAAAGGGATTTGATCTTAACACTCTTAGAGCAACTTCTCCCACTCCAACATCACACAATCCTTCCATGGGAGCCTCTTCACAAAATGTCATCAACACAATCAATGCTACCTCCCTTGGTCATACTACCACCACAACCAACACAACATCTATTGGAGGATCATCTTCCCAAACCAACAACACATCGCAATCCATTCCACAACAAACATCCACCATCCCTTCACAAACAATGGGGTCAACCACATCAAACCTCTTTGGAACTACATCTAGTTCCATGAGTACATCAACAAACCTATTATTAGGTTCTTCAAATGCCATGGAAACCAACTCATCCAACCCATTTAGGAGAAATAAACGAAGAGTTACCATACAAGGCACCCAACCCACTTCATCACAGGTTAATACCAACATTCTTGTGACCCAAAACATGAACATTCCTTAAGGCCACAATCTTTTATTTGGGCAAGGCAATCAAGGTGCTCAATCCATCACTCCATTTGGGCACCAACAAGCTCAAAATCAACAAGGTGCTCAATCCTTCACTCCATTTGGGCATCAAAAAGCTCAAAATCAACAAGGCCCTCAATCCTTCACTCCATTTGGACATCAACAAAATCAAAACCAACAAGGCCCTCAAATTCAGTCCAACATGGTAGGATATCACAGCCGCACTTATGCCTCTCAAGTCCATACACAACATCACATCCCTCATCAAAACACTCATTTCCAACAACTGCCTAATCAAAACACTCATTTTGCTCACCGACAACCCATTCCAAATCAACAAATCTCATCACAATAGCTGGGGACTCAAGCTACCCCTATCAGCAACATAGGTGATGCTACCAACCATACCATGGTGGAAGCACTTACACTCCAACTCGCTGCTCTTAAAACACAAGTGGAGACCTTGCAACAATCCAGCAAAAAGTCATAGATGTCACATGACTTGTGTCCATATCCATTTGACACAACCTTGTATATGCCACCCTTTCCTCATGGATATGTGGTACCTCATTTTCCCAAATACAAAGGCAAAACAAACCCCATTGAACACATAAGAGAATTCACCACTAGTTGCATGGACATTGCATATGAGAAAACTTATCTCATGAGACTCTTTTCTAGAAGTCTTGCAGGTCATGCACTAGAATGGTTCTCGTTTTTGCCTAAGGGAAAAAAAAATGGGATGAATTGGCAAACAAGTTTGTTGAAAACTGTGCCTATAACATTGACACAAATATCGACATCGCTTCCTTATGTAAACTTACCCAAGAGGATTTAGGAGAGACTTTCATTCCATTCTTACAAAGATGGAGAACCTTAGCAAGTAGATGTCTGGTCGAAATACTTGAAAAGGAGAAAGTCACCATGTTTGTTCAAACTCTCCTAGGATTGCTAAGGTATGGCTTACAAGTCCATTGTTGCACCACCTTTGTTGACCTTGTGGAAAAGGGTGTTCAACTCGAGATAGCCTTGATCGCCAAGGGTGAATTAAAGTATGGTGGAAAAACTATCAACACCGCCACAAATAATAACCCGAGTAGCTCAAATGACAAAAACAAATACTGGGTTAAGAACAAGCATATCACAAGTGACAGTGTAGTTGATGCGAAAACCGTCAATGCAACAGGTCATGTACTCACAATCAAAGGAAATACAAAATCAAAACGCACCTGTAACTACACCAACACCAACTGCTAATGCTATCCAAAGCAATCATGCGCAAACGAATCAAAGGCAGTTGCGTCGACCCCAACAATTCCAAAAATGTGTGTACACCCCTTTGGATGAACCAATTGAAATTGTCTTAAAGAAAATTCTTCAAAACGGTGTCATAACGTTGGAAGAGCCAAAACCATATGATAGTGGTCAGTTCAAGCTGTCATGGTGGGATGACAGTTCATTTTGTGATTACCACCATGCCAAAGGGAACAAAACTTCCTCTTGTCGACAATTGCGAAATCTGGTGCAAAACCTCATAGAGAACCACACCATCGAATTGGGTGGTCAATCATTTACATCTAATGCGGATCATACCATACACAAAAACCCACTGCAGGATCATGGTAAAGCTTCCTTGTCTGGCACAAAGAATACCAACAATCAAGCCAACCACATCCGTCTGACCTACAATACTATCCGTTCTGCATACAGTTATCCTAATGGTACTATTATTAACAATCTTCGTGCTACTAATGAAGATGAATCTGTTAATACCATTAACATTGAAAAAGCCCCATAATGCAATGTGACTACGCGTAAGGGCAAGGTCACTATCCCAGGTCCTTCTGCACGTCAACTGAAAATCACCATACCTGGTCTGTCCGCCAGACAGTCCAACCCAAAATCAGAGTTCAACATTGTTGAGCAATTAAATAAAACACCTGCTCAAATATCCATTCTCGAACTAATCCGTATTTCACCCACACATAAGGCCATCCCCAACGTGGATGCCAACCACTTTGAGACTATGGTCGGATATCTAAATTCACCTCACCAAATCACCTTTTCAGACATCGACTATTCCTCACCCAAACCATCGCATAATGATGCCCTTCACATCGAGGTTTTTGTCCATAAGCATAAGGTTAGACGAGTCCTAGTAGATGGCGGAGCATGATTGAACATTTGCTCTCTGAAATTGGTTAAAGCTCTTGGTTTTTCTGATGCATGTGTAGATGCTAGCAAGAGCATCATCATCAAGGCATATGATGATGAAGAATGCGCTTCTAAAGGCGTCATTACCATTCCACTTCGGGTAGGACCATTTATCATAGATACAACATGCCAGGTCCTAGATCATGACATACACTATAATATCTTACTTGGTCATCCATGGATTCATGCTCTAAAGGCGATTCCGTCCACGTACCACCAATGCCTGAAATTCCCTTTTGATGGAACTGAGATCACTATCCCAGGAGATCCCGATCCATTCCAATACTGCACCAACCTGTGATCCATTGTTGAGCACCAGGTACCCATCAATCGAGAGGCCTCATCTTCCACCTCATCCAAATATATTGACCCATCGACACTCACAAAATCATCCATTCCATCGCCTTCTACCACACCATCTCCATCGGCCTCCATCATAAGTAAAGACCTTTAGATCCAGGACCTTGGTTGTGGAGAGTTCAAATTGAATACAACTTATTGTATCACCACAATACCGAAGCCTCCTAAATTCTATGGTAGACCATGTTTTACAGTGGAGCCCAAAACAACTTTCAAGGTGCCACCAAAAAGTGTTTTTACACAGTGGGGCGATATGGGTAATGAAGTAATTATCGACATAGATAACTGGATCTACAAAGATCCAACAGAGCTATCTCCACTACCGCTACATCTCTGTGGAAAAGGCTATGACATATGCAAAGCTCTAGGTTTCAATGGTACAAGAAGCCTGGGAAAGAAGAACAACGGAAGAAGGGAACCTATTATCATGACTGCAAGACCAAAGAATATAGGGCTAGGGTTCGACCAATTCAGAACTGACGATCAATGTACCCATGAAATTTCAAGTAAGGTCGTAATGGCTACAGAAGGTGTTGAGACATGCGAAGAATCCCTTACTGAAACATACTCAAATGAATGGGAATGGGGATCTGACAAAATCGTCAGTGACTATGACATTGATGAACTATTCTTGGAACCTGGCCAACCTTCCTTTGAAGAATGATTCCGCCAGAAATATAACATTGACTCTATTGACCGACATTCTAAAAATAAGGAATGGGTAAGCATTCCTTGGAATCCAGAAGAACACAAGGTGTCATCGGCAATACCGAAATCATCCCACCCCATTCCTGAGCCCACCCATGAGCCTAATTTATCTGAGCCCACTATCCATACTTCTGAAATGCCAACCACTAGTCACGATGTTGATAATTTTATCCCATATTATGACTTTGAATTCGATTCATCTAACTTGGAGTATGGACCATCCATTGCATCAAACACGGAAGTGGAAATTGAAAAATTTGCCTTCTCACTCGAGGCATCAATTTGCACACTTTCCGCATCCTCCCCATCCTTCACCAACACTGATGATGGGATCCCTCTTATTTATCCACAACTGATCGACTGGGCCCAACAAGACTCACCGGTGATGGACATATTTCAGAATGACGAGACAATTGCAAAGTTCATGGGGCTAAGAGAAGGTATTCCATTGGGTGATCACAAAACAGGGTTCTCCATTGATCTAGATTGTGCAGCTTACTTCGGGGAGACTGTGCAATCCTCCAGTCACAAAAATACAAAAAATAAAAAATAAAAAGAAATGCCTTTAGGTGAAAACCGCAAGGCACCTTCTGGTAGTAAAATAGTAAAAACAAAGGACGTATCCGAAGGTGAAAACCTCTCTGAGGCGCCTAAGGATGGAGGATTGGAATTTCTTCCCATAACACAGGAAAAGTCAACTATGCTCATTAAAGACATAGTGGAAGTTAACATAGCCACACCAGAGAATCACAAAATGATTCTCTTGGCCGCATCATTGTCAGAAGAAGAAAAACCCGAATTTCAACAATTCTTCACAGATAGGAAAGTTAACTTCACATGGTCATATGCTGACATGCCAGGCCTTGATCCAACATTGGTTTTACATCATCTTCCTCTAATCCTAGGAATCAAGCCAGTCAAACAAAAGTTGCTCAAGATGCATCCACAGATTGCACTACTTGTCAAGGCTGAACTAAAGAAGTTGTTGGATGCTGAGTTCATAAGGTCAATAGATTATGCTGATTGGATATCAAACATTATCCCTGTTACCAAGCCGAATGGACAAATCCATATTTGCACGGATTTCAGAGATTTAAACAAAGCTTGTCCAAAGGATGACTTCCCCCTACCAAACATAGACATGATTGTTGACCTCACGACAGGATATGAGATGCTATCTCTCATAGATGGTTTTTCAGGCTATAACCAAATCCGAATTGCAACAAAGGATCAACATAAAACGACATTCACTTGCCCTTGGGGAGCATACTTTTGGAACATCATGCCTTTTGGCTTAAATAATGCAAGTGCCACGTACCAGAGGGCTATGACAACAATCTTCCATGACATGATGCGTATCCTAATGGAAGATTATGTAGATGACTTATTGGCAAAATCTTTTGACAAGAAAAGATCATCTCAAAGTCCTAGACAAAATATTTAGATGGCTTGAGGATTACAAGGTTCGTTTGAACCCAAAGAAATGTGTCTTCGGAGTCACTTCAGGCAAGCTGTTGGGATACATAGTTTCGCGCCGAGGCATTGACGTTGACCTTGGAAAAGTAAAATAAATTTTGGACATGCCTCCTCCAAGAGGAATTAGTGAGTTGCAAACACTTCAAGGCAGATTGCAGTCTATTCACTGCTTCATTACATAGTTGGCAGACAAGTGTCGACCATTCCAATATCTACTCCGCAAAAGCATTTCGTTTGTATGGACAGATAAGTGCAACATAGCCTTTGACCAAATTAAAGAATATCTATTAACACCACTAGTCTTAATGCCGCCTATTGAGGGCAAACCATTGATCCTATATGTCTCTGCAACGACAAATGCATTGGGGGCATTATTGGCACAAAATGACCATGAAGAAAAAGAAAGAGCCATATATTACATCAGTCACACATTAATTGGATATGAGCTCAACTACACAACCATTGAACGGGCATGCCTGGTAGTTGTCTTTGCAGCACAAAAAATAAGACACTATATGCTAAGCCATCAAACACATTTGGTAGCAAAAATTGACCCATTAAAGTATCTTCTGAGTCGAGCAGCATTGATAGGTCACTTGGCGAAGTGCATCATGATATTAAGTGAGTATGACATATAGTATGTGGAGCACAAGGCTATAAAAGGTTAAGTAATAGCAGATCAACTGGCAGATGCACCAATCCAAGCCACTCATCCGCTGATAACTGATTTTCCTAATGAGTCGATCTTTCACGTAGAACCAGCTTTACCATGGAAACTATACTTTGATGGGTCCCACACTAGGCACGACTCAGGAGCTGGCATATTATTTATCACACCACAAGGGGATTCAATTCCTAAATCATTTCGGATCGCTTTCCCTTGTACAAATAATATTGTAGAATACAAGGCATTGGTCACATGTCTCAAGATAGCAATTCAATGGAAAATTCAGACACTGCTCGTATTTGGGGATTCTCAATTAGTCATCAAACAAGTGAATGATGACTATGACACAAAGGATGAAAAGTTTCTCCCTTACAAGCGCATGGTGGATAGTTTCCTAATGTACTTCAAAATGATTGCATTTGAACAAATCCCAAGAACACAAAATAAGGCAGCTGATGCAATGGCTACCATTGGATCTCTCTTAGACATCCCTAAGAATGTGTCATAGTTTGAATTCTTAGTGGAACAGCTGTTGATGCCTGCATATGATATTCCAGAGTCAACAATGGTGTGTGAGATTGTTGGTCCTAGTTCGCCTTGGTACGAGGACATATATGACTATCTTAAATCCCAAACCCTCCCACCCAACTTGTCCAACAACCAAAGAAAGTCCTTCATCCAAAAAGCGGCTAGACATACCATCGTCAGTGACACCTTATACTGTCATGGCTTTGATAACACCCTTCTTCATTGTCTCGACATTGATGAAGCACAAATGAATTTATGAGAGGTACACAAGGGTATATGCGGATCTCATTTGAGTGGTCCAACATTAGCTCGAAAAGTCACCAGACTTGGGTACTACTGGTCGACATTGGAAAAAGATGCTCTTTAGTTTGTCAGAACATGTCGAAAATGCCAGGTGCAGAGTGATTTGATTCATGCACCTGCATAGGAATTGAGACCTATCACTTCTCCATGGCCTTTCACACAATGGGGACTCGACCTCGTGGGTAAAATCCATCCATCCTCTTCTAATGGCCATAAATTCATAATCATCGCCACTGAGTATTTTACTAAGTGGATTGAAGCCGTTCCTCTCATATACATCACCGACAAGAAAATATCCAAATTTATCCTAAATTACATCATTTGCCGGTATGGTGTCCCACAATCCATCATCACAGATAATGGCAATCCATTCAAAAATCAAGACGTTCGTGAACTCTGTGAGCAATTCCACATCCAACACCATTTTTCCACCCTATATTACCCACAAGGTAATGACCAAGCTAAGGCGTCCAACAAAACAATTCTTCGCATTCTAAAGAAGACTGTCAATGACGCTGGCCGAGATTGGCACCTACAACTTAATCCTACTTTATGGGCCTATCGTAACAACATTTGTACCGCCACTGGAGCCACTCCATTTTCCTTGGTCTACGGATCTAAGGCCATATTACCCATCGAGGTCGAAATTCCTTCTCTCCGAGTCTCTTTGAAAGGAATGATTGATGATGAAGAGTACAAACATACTCACCTACATGAGTTGGAAATGCTACAAGAAAGATGGAAAAATGTCTTAAATCATTTGCAGGCATATCAAAATCGTCTCTGCCGAAGTTACAACAAAAGAGTAATGGTGAGAAAGTTTGAAATCGGTGATTTGGTTCTCATGTAGAACCCCAGAAATTAGGCAGACCATGAAAAGCCTAGAAATTTTGAGGCTAATTGGCTTGGTCCTTATATCATTACTACAACATTTGGTTCTGGAGCTTATTAGCTGGCCACACCTGACAAAACCCATCAATAGTTTACACCTAAGAAAATTCTACACATAGCATTAGAGAGCTGGGCTAGAAAACCTACAAAATACAAAAAAATGGAAAAATACAAGAAAAAATTGCCCCTTGATGAAAACCTGGCAAACAGGCATCTTGGTGACACCAAAAAATGGAAAAAATAGTAAAAAGAAATGAATTCGTCCAATAGTGAAAACTTGGCAAACAGGCGCTTTGGATAAGTACCATGGTGAAAACTTGGCAAATAGGCACCATGCGTAGTCGATCATTGCTTCGCCATCTATTGTCACTCAAATCGACCTTTATCCATTTGTCATAATCACAAAGACCTGACACATTCATGACATCCGTCCTATGTCCTGTCAATTCCGACCATGATTAGCATTTGGTTGACATCATCCTTTGCACATCCTGGCCTTTGCCTTGCGTCCACCTATCTCCATATCATTGGACTCGGATAATCCTCACTCTATCTGGGGGCAAGACCTTTATCATGTAACTGCAGTGGGTACCGCACATGATCCTGCATTCTTAAAAAGTCTTGAAAAAATCCAAAAAATGTGAAAAAGTTCTGAAAAAATCCTAAAAATGTGAAAAAGTCTTGAAAAAAAATCTTAAAAATTTGGAAAAAGTCCTGAAAAAAGACCTAAAAATCAAAAAGCATCTTGAGAAAACACAAAAACATCCAAATCAATGTCAAAATCCCAAAAACAAAGTCAAAGTCAATCTGATCAATTCAATTAGTCACGTCAATATTTTGTCCACGTTCGAACTACGTTGTCTCTACACATTTGCTACGTAGGCAAGATTCATCTTTGAATCCCCGAGACATTAGGTCAGTCCTTCTAGGTGTGTTGCAAGATAAATCATGATTCAAGCTTCTATCCTTCGGACAATGTCATTGGTCATGTCGAACTACGAGGCCTCTGAGTGCAGGACGTAGGCAAGGCCATCAATCGATAGACCCCCGAGGCCGCACTAGGTCAATCCGTTAGGGTTCATGGCAATACACATTCACACACATCAAACTATCTCCAAATCAATTGAATCTTATATCAATCTTGAGCTATCAGTCTATCAGAAATCTACTTCATCAAACACTTTCAGTCAATTCAGCATGTCAGCACTGACATGTAGTCAAAATCATATCAAGACAATTTTATCTTAGCAAAACTTTGAGTTCTTCTTCAAGATGTATCCTTATGAAGAGCGACTCATGTCACTTCTTTATGCTTTCAGATATGTCCTTCCTAAGCATCATCATCATCATCTGGCAATTTTGATGGATTCTCCTAACTTCGAGAATCGATCTCCTAGATATCAATGTCATTAGAATGTGTCCTTCCTAAATTTGATATCGTTCGACATTTGACAACACTTGACATTAAAACACTTGGCAAACACTTGGAAAACTGTTTTTGTCTTTTGATGATTATCAGGATATTAGTTCCTTATGTCCTAGGAACCACGACATATCAAGATGCTTATCCTTGTCTGCTTACCACTCTACTATTAGTTTCTCCAGGATGTCCTAACTTCAGGATTTAGAGAAACAAAGACATAGTATGATGATTTTACTATCTATTTTTTTTTTTTTCGACTATCATGTGACTAGTTTCTTAAGGATGTCTTAATGTTAGGATTTAGAGAAGCAATGACATCTCATGATTGGTTTGGTTTTTCTGACGATTGGTCATGACAAAGCGACTAGGGGCAATTGTGTTCGTTATATGAGTCATGATCATCCTTGTCTACGACTGTTGATCTACGTGATGGTTCGACCTTGCACACTATTGATCTATGTCATATCATAGTGTTTGTAGGCCATCATGACATTTTCACCCAATGATGATTAAAGAGCAACAACTAGAATAGCACTATAGCAAAGTTTTGAGGGATTTTTAATTTCCGCACTAACATGCATATCTTTCTTCACACTAACATCTTCGCCTTCCCCTCTCTCATTCTCTGATGATGTCCTATGACATACAAAAACAAAGTTGCATACATAATGGCATGAGTATTTCATATTCACATCTACATAAATCACATACCATAATTCACATTGCATAAATACTATCATTTGCCTCCATTCATAAAACCACCATTTGCATCAACATATAGGCATCATAAATAAATATTTGCATTAAACATTACACAATGCATACATAACCACATCCATAATTGCATTCATAAGCATAAGCATAATATCCATACACCTCATAGCATCATAAAAGCATCACATAAAGCATTAGAATACCATAACACATAATATCATATAGGCCACATAAAAACTGCATCGCATATATATATAATCTCAAAATGTCATGTCACAGGATAGAGTCATATGATATCCCAAAAAATGAAGCTCACAGGCTCGAATATCAAAATATACAAATATCTAAAA
The DNA here is from genome assembly GCA_007115665.2 of Sequoiadendron giganteum. Taxonomy (NCBI): domain Eukaryota; kingdom Viridiplantae; phylum Streptophyta; class Pinopsida; order Cupressales; family Cupressaceae; genus Sequoiadendron; species Sequoiadendron giganteum. The sequence continues at coordinate 264,969,818 of CM021107.1, forward strand.
AACAAGTCCTAGGATGGCCCTCCTCCATCATGTGGAGGTGAACTGTGAGGTGGCTGTGTCTGACCAACCATGTGAAATGTGACCTAAATGGGAGTGGTGTCCTGAGTCTGACCCTGAGAGCTCGAGGCCTCGGTAATAGGAGGTTGGCTCTGCTCTTCCTGGTGTCCTGATGACAGTGATCTATGCCCATGCTTTGATCTATGACTATGGCCTAATGAGTGCCTATGAGATTTGTGTGACCTGTGACCTGATGACTGCCCTGATGCAGTAGACCCCCCAACACTGGTGTAACTATTGCTATGAGACCTACTGCTGTGTGTTCGGCTGCCACTGCCTGTCCTGTTGTAGGATCGGGACAACCCTAGGTCCCGTCTCTCTGGGGGAACTACCTGCTCGTATAATACCCTGTACTGCCCCTTGGTCTTTACCATCCTGGCCATATCTCCTGTCGGCCCTGAACATAGCTCTACGAACTCTGTCACCCACCGATCTGACTTCTACTGTCGGAGAATGGCCTGATCTCTCTCCACCCGGGTGACCTCTAACTCCGCTGCCAGGGCCTTGTTCTGAGACAAGGCCGCATGAAGTCTGCTCTATAAGTTGGTAATCTGTTGATCAATAGTAGCATCAGCAGGAAAAATGGGTGATCTGTCACTCTCATCATCTCCGGAAATCATGCGCTCCCGCAGTCGCTGATCTACCTCATCCTCCTCCTCCTCCTCCTTATCTCTCTCCTCTCAACCCCTCACCTCCTCCACATCTATGTCAAGAGGGTGTCCCTCAACAAGTGGATCCTCCTCTGCTCTCTCCTCCCTCCTCACCTCGGCCTCCTCCTCTCCACCCCTCACCTCCTCCTCAACCCTCACCTCCACCTCCTCCTCTCCTCCTCTAACCTCCTCGGCCCTCATCTCCAGCTCTCTCTCCTCCCCCTCCTCCTGAATGGGTGACAATGGTACACCACCCACTCTCTGCCCGAATCTCTTGGGCTACCTACGCCCTCTGCCATCCCTCCTTCTCCTCGCACCCCTCCCATCTCCTCCACATCCGTCGTCTCCTCCACCTCCTCCACCTCCCCTGACACCTCTGCCATCTCTCCCTCCATCTCTGCCACCCCGACCTCTCCTCAGTATACGTGAAATGACTGACCTCTGATCTATTGATGGTGGACCATTTGGATTTTTCGATGGAATGGGCCTGTGAATCTGCCACCAAGCGTCAAACTTAGCAGATGTCCCTGGATCTACAGGACCCCCTCTCCACACCCACTGAACTGCCACAAAACTATCAACCTGCTGCTCGGCCACTGTAACTGATATGGGCGGCCCCCACATGGTCTGCCTGGAAGATCGAGCATACTCTGTTGTGCCTACTAGCACAACCTACTGCTCCCCAAACTGTCGTAGTACCCGCTGGGGTAGGTACATCTCGATAATCCGCTGAGTCTGTACCGTGTGGCCAATTAGATACTGAAACTGTCTGCAAAAGGATAAGTGGCCATCCTCATCTGACCACTGCGCACAATCTCTGTAGGGTCTCCAGACAAAACTGATCATCGTATCAATCTGATGACGCCAGTACTTGGTATCTCCCATGCGAGTCTAGCTAATTGATCCTGCATACAAGTAAACATATGACATCCCATCACCTAGCTGCTAAATCTACACCAGTGGTCAAAACACGGGAATGTGCTCCCATACCCAGATCATCAAGAGGGTAATGCCGCAACTGATATTGTGCCCCTGGTGATAGACAACCTCATGTAACTGATGATAGAGCATGACCAACAAGCAGGGCCCCCAAGCAAAAATAGTCCTCTGTCCTCGCATGCGAACAAGAACATCCCCCCATCCAATGAGAAATCTGTGACCACGACGATCTGGGATCAATAATCCGGTGAACAAGGTCATGAGCATGGCATCAAACCTAGGAAACCGGTCGGCTAAAACATCCCAACCGATCTCATAACAGTCCATGCCCAACTGGGCACCATCAACACCCTTGTACATCTTGGACAGGGCCTGTCGCCCCTCAGTGCGGATCATAGGTGACTCTATCTCCGTTAATCAGAATGCGAAGAATGCGGTAGACATCCTCCAAGGTCACTGTCACCTCTCCAGTAGGCAGGTGAAACGAATAGGTCTCTGAATGCCATCTCTCACAAAGAGCTATCAACAAATTCTTGTTTTCCCAAATAATGGGCATATAGGTAATGTGGTACAGACCTAGGGCCATCAATCGCTCTGTCTGTCTATGACTGAGGCGATCTCTGAAGGCATATGTAGCCGGTCGAAACTCTCGGGTATAAATGGGCACAAGACAACTTTGCACAAGAAAGGCCAAGGATTAGCACATATTGAGCAACACGGTGGAAAATTTACTACGAATGGCAAGTCAAGGGTACATAAAGGCTAATCTCGGCACAAGGTCAACAAAAGTCAACTCTAGTCAACTGCAATTGCATTGCGTTGACCACAAATGTGTCACAATTATTCAATTGCGACTCTGCGCATGACAATTGCGTGCAATATGTCAAATACGTTGTTCTGGCCCACAAATGTGCAACCTAACAACGAATGTGTCGTTCTAGCTAGCAAATACGCAAACTCACAACAAATGCATCGTTTGAATTGACAATTGCGTTGCGATTATGGATATGCGTCGTTGGGCTTGTCAATTGCGTCCCAAAATGGCAAATGCATCACAAATTCATCACTTGCATCTCAACATCATGAATGCGTCATTTCCCCTTGCGGATGCGCAATCGCACAGACAAGCCTAACCTACCTGTCACACTTGCGTCACGACGTAGTCAAATGCGTTGAACGTGAAGGCATTTGTGGCTTATGCGACATCATTTGCATCACAATGCATTTGATTCCCACCCTTAAAACCCTAATAAATGCATTAAATTCAAAATTTGACAAGTTGGATAGGGTACTTACCGATGCCTCTGTGCCCTCGGGTTGTTAGAATGTGCGCACACAATATCCATGGTGTGTAGTCGCTGGAATCACCATCGTCTCTTAGAGCTCTGGTTTTTGAATTTTCTATATGACAAAATGAGCAAATGACATTTGGATTGACCTTTTCAACTTATTTATAGGCTGAAAAATTAGGGTTTTGACCTGGTAGGTTATACTGGAGGCTCATTTGACCACCTTTGATTGACATTTTGGCTAGCTTAACGTCCTATATTTTCAAAACTGTTCGCGCCGTTACTTATTTGGTCATTAATTTGAATAGTCGAGATATTTTCTAAATTTTTCTAACCGCGGGTCGAAATTCAAAAAATTTTCCGAGGGGGCATAGGCACTTCGTACCTTCACTGGGGCATATTCTAGACTTGTTTTCTTTGCCACAATGTGACAAGCTGCATTATGACAAAGAGGGGCAAATGTAGACACCTAAAAATGACTTGGGCCTATGACCACTATTTTTACAACCTTTCGTCATAACATGATTATAATTTTGTAATTATGTTTTTAACCCACATTCAACTATTAATTAAATAATTCATAATTATTTAATTAATTCATAATCTCTCATTCTTCATAATTATTAAATAAATAAATCTTATTTATTTATTTAATAATGTCACTAATTATCAAAGTCTTTTTGCAATTAAATAAAATCATTAATTAAAGTCTTATTTATTTAATTAATCCTTATCATTAATGTCCTCCTGATTATTAAATGAATATATTTAAAATATATTTATTTGATGTGTCACTAATTCCTAAATCCTCTTAATTAAATAAATTCAATTAATTTATTTAATTTATTAAATTAAATAATTATTTTTAATTATTTAATTGTGGCATGCGACACTTCTATATTTATAAATAAAATAAATCATTTAGAAATGTCTCACATTGTTAACTGATTCTTCATTTAGTAATTAATTTCAAAAATCAATTACTTCTTATCTCACAAAATCCCTATTTTGAATTAATTTAATTCAAAATAGAATTGTTCCTCTACAAATCAAGTAATTTCTAAAATTACTGATTTTCTAAAATCCCACCTTCTTATGCTCTGATTTTTACTAATTTCATCTCAACTATCACATTTAGTCTTGATTTAATTCATTTAATTAAATCTTATTCACACATGTGGGCATTTTTTCCTAACCCTAATTGAGATCTGCCTTATTGAATCTTGACCTTTGATTCTAGGGCATTCCTCAATCTCTCATCTCATCTGTCCATTTAAGATTGCATTTTCTATAAAATGTCAATCTTGATCTCATTTTCGGGATTGATGAATGAATCATAATTATCTCTTAGCATTTTGTAATCTCATTTAGCATCAATTGTCATATCATCTCAGGCTCATTTAATAATTTGCATATTAGGATTGAATTGCTAGTTTGCATATTAGAGAGCATTTTTATAAATCCTTCAAAACTTGTTTAGGTCTAGACATTCATAGTTTTCTCACACAAACAAATATGAGGGCATCCTTTTATTACAACAAGTTAGGAGGTACAATGAAAATGAGCCATGGAGGAGAGAAATGGGTGAGACTGTTCTAGTCTCATTTCTTTTCTCATTGATTTCTCCTTTGCATTCCATTGATTGATAGTATTTTTATTGCATGCATGTTCTAACCCAGTTCTATCTTGCAGGAATATTTTATCTATCATTACAGCCCTAAGTTTCTCGGATACTCTATTTTCCCAAATAGAGAGAGAAAAATTCTTCTACGGACCTATGAATTCTCTGAATTTTCTTGTGAAAGTTCTCCAAAACCTCTGCATATCATTGATACACCTTTTTGACCATCCTTCACATTTTGGTACCATCTACGGACAGGGGAGGAAATATTTTCTTGAAAAAAACTCCCTCTAGGCCAGTGGCTTGAAATCAATTACTGGAGGAATTACTGGAAGCAGGTTCCAATGTAGGACCATTTCCAACATCAGACTCATTCTTCCTTAACCCATTTATTCTTCATCTGATCTCTGATCTCATCCGCAGTCACTTTTCCTTTCCCTTTATCATCTTTCTGTATATTTCTACCTCTATATACCAGACCTCTTCTATCCACATTTTTGTTTCTTCAAAATCTTGCAATGTGACCAAATTTGTTGCAATTGTAGCACACAGTAATTCTTTGTCCAAACCAATCATTCCATTGATTTCTTCTTGATCTACATTGATTAGCAACATGCCCAAATCTCCCACATGTGTAACATTCAACATTCTTTCTACTGACAGAGTAGTTTGACAACTTTCTGCATTTAATTGATTTATGACCAAACTTCTTGCAATTGAAACACTGACTAGAAAATGATGAATCTCTTGATTTCATATTACTTCTACACTGAGTAGCCATATGGCCAAATTTATTGCAAGAAAAACAATATCCATTAAATTTTTGAGCATTAGGTTGTCTTATCAGATACCTTCCACCTTTGTTCATCTGGTTACCTTGTCTGAAATTTTTTTGTCATGATATGGAACTTTCTCCTTTTTCATATTCAAGACCTCTCTTATCATTTCCACTCTTCTATCCTTGATTCAACTCATCAAGCTTAACTGAATTGATCTTAAACTTCTCCTTGTATTCATTTGCAGTGGTAAGTTCATTCTTGATTTCTTCTTCATTGTTTTTGGATCGTTGTAGTTCACTTTCCAACTGAGTGAATTCTTCATTTACTCTTTTGTGTTCATCAAATTTCTCTTTTAATGACTGAGCAAGATTCTCTTCTTTCTTCTTCCTTTCTTCTATCTCTTTAGTCAACTTCATCACCATAGATTCCATTTCATGTTTTAGGGTAGCATTATCTTTGGAAAGCTTTTCACATTCTTCAGTTATTTCCTTCAAGGTCTGATTCAGGTGAGCATCATCCATATTTTTGTTCTATTTTTGTTGTATTTAATCAAAAAGATCCTTTCTCTTCTCCCTGGATTTAACAATCTGACCCTTCAATGTTTGAATGAATTTCTCAGCATCTTTAAGATTTTATCTCAATTCCTTGACTTCTGCTTTAGACTGATCAAGATCATCAAGTGCCATAAGAAGCTATTGCTGAAGACCATCAAAGTCCATTACATTCCAAGATCCACCTCAAGATGCTAAACCTCTTTAGAGGAACTAGGCTCTGATACCAATTTTTGGACTCAAGGGAACACTGAGAGGGGGGGTGAATCAGTGTTCAACAAATCTTAACTTCATTAATATGATATTAAAACCATTTTACCATTCAACCAAAATAAAGATGCAAACACATAAAGCAATTATTCACAACACCATAACACAAGGATTTTTGCGTGGAAACCCTATTAGGGGAAAAACCATGGTAGAGGTTAATCCACAATTTGAGTACTCAAATAAAAGTTTTACAAAAAGAATGCACTTGCATTTAGGCACACTGCCTAGACCTCACTGCGTAAAGGGAAGGCTCACTTCTTTACAAAAGTTTAGATTAAAACCATCTGAAGGTTGAACTGAGATATTAGTATCTATTCATGCCAGGTTACAGTTCCAGTGAAGCTCATAGATTAGATTTTGGATCTGTTGACTAATTCTTCTCTTCTCTCTACTCTACTTTGCACTTTTATGCTCTTCACATCACACATAGATAAATTCGCACTATTACTCTGTTGGATTTCACACCACACTGATATAATTTTCTTCCACAAATTCACTCTTCACAACTATATCAAAATGATAAAACCGATATCATATATATCCGCTATCAAGGATTTGAACATTCATATGTTAACTTCATAAAACATTAATTTATTTACAACTGTCAGCTAGATCAATCACTAATTATTTATGCATATCCTCCAAAGTTGGTTAATACATAGAGAGGACCCAAATAAACATGTTTCAAACACAAATAAATTTAATTAATTACTCCTTATACATCCACAATTATTATATTCACTAGGTCGGCCTTCTAGCACATATAACCAACAGACTAATGTACCAGATCTCCTAGATTGTTCACCAATTAATGTGCATCAATATACTTCATGAATAAGGTATTAAAAAAATCAACAAACATTTCTATGAGATCCACAACCCTAAATAAGTGTCCGGTGAGGTAATCAAATCGACATTTATGCCTTTTATTGGATGCCCTATTTTTCACTCTGTTATGTCGGTGTAAACCAAAACTATACTATAGATCAGATGCATGACTTTAAATGTTGCCATTAATGACAACAATTACAAGCCATATGCCAATAGTTATTTCATGGGGAAATATTGCATATATGTGAATGGACGATTATTGGATTATTATTCTAACTTTGGATATGTTTTATGTATACAACATATGTTGTGAACAATTGACTCTCGTGTGCATGTGTTAGTGGATGCAAGTATATGTTCCATCCTCTAGGTGAACGGGAGTATCACTCAAGAGAAAATCTTGGTCGGGTAACCAGGAAAAAGTAAACTATCTCAACATACACACACCACATTAGAACGATTGAGTTGAGTCAGTTTGTGGGTAGTAGGTAAGTCATCCTTAGTTGATATGTATGCATTGAAAGAGTCTTGTTTAATACTGCATGCATTATTGGGTGATGTTTATTTGTTGATCTTTTGAGATCTTTCTTGTACTATTATTACTATATTGACAAATGGGATGTACATGGAGTATGTGTATATGTATGCACATACATGCCAATGGGATCTAATGGCATGTGTATGCACATGTATAGATGTACCACACCTAAACACTTATCAATATGATGGTAATTATGAATGGTTATATGAGAATTGAATGTGAACATATATATATATATATATATATATATATATATATATATATATAGTATATACACGTATTTGTATGTATATGTGTATCAATACACACGCACGTTGGTGGATGGAAACACTCATACAAATGCATTGATATAGATATACCTACATATATGTGTACACAGAGGTGTTGAAAATGAAGGTAAATTATGCAGCTTTAAAACTTGTAAAACTATTATACTCTAGATTTAAATAAGTGTTCTTTGTTACAAATTCTTTGTGGATGATTATCTTTTAAGATCAATTATTTTTCAATGATTTATTTTGTTTAAATCAATTTTACCCTTAGAGAACTAGACAAAAGATTGGAGAAGAAATATAAGTTAGAATAGAAAGGACACAACATGTACGTGGAGAAACCCTTTAGGGAAAAAACTCCACCAAAATTTGGTCTTGCTTGTATTATTTAATTCTTGTTTGAGATGCTTCTTTTTCCTTCAATAATTCTTCTTCACAACCTGCAATGAAATCTAATCTAACTCTCTTCAACTTGTTGTAATATATAGATAATAATTACAAAGCACAAATCTTATCTCACAAAACCTACACCTATTCTTTTTAAGTAGAGTTCTTTCATGAAAAAAAATGTCAAACCAAGTCCTTCACCAGTTTGGGTGTCCAAAACTGAAGTGATAACTCAATGTTGATTACAAAGATATCTTGTAAGCTTCTCCTCAAGGTTGGCACCCAAGAATGGGCCCACTTAACTCAAACTTATAAAATATCTTAACATGCAAAAGTGTTAACTCCAAGATGCCAACTTGGGCGCCCAAGGTGGGTCCAAGTCAATCTCTGTTAACTGAAACATATCTCTCCACCATTCATGCAAATATCATGCATGATTGATCTCCTCCTATTAGCTGAAAGTATCCACCTGTTATCTATCATGCAACTCAAGTCAACTCAAGTCAACTACATGCAACAACATGCAACTGAAGATAATTGAACCATAACTTAATTGAATTGAATTGAACTTGTGTCGACTAAAAATGTATACCCTTGAAGAAAAGGACAGTTTTGTGCCTGTTTTGGTCCTACTTTAGGTCCCCTTTCATCAATAATCACCCTAAAACAACATTTATAGGCCCCTAAGGTTCGTTAGTCTTGAATTTGAGGCCTGTTATACCTAAGGAATCATTCAACCCCCAACAAACAACATCAAAAATATTCAAAAATCACTAATCCCACTTCAAAATCTATTGGTGGGACTAGGTCGCCCAAGTTGGCGACCTAATCCTTTTTGGGGTTTTTTGCATTTTTAAGCGAGAAAATGTATACTTTGCCAAAAATCCTCGATGGGTGTCGGCCTCTTAGGTCAAAATTATCGACAATTAGGCTTTGTTTCTTATGACTACATGTTTCTAGGTCATTTTTCCTCTCTCTCTTGGTCATTTTTTACAACCAACTTCAAGAATCAAGTGCAAAAAATCTTCCTCAAGAAGTTTTATCTCTCTCCCACATCAAAGATGAAGCTTTTGGATAGAAAACTAGGTCTTTTTGAAGGCCTTCAAGCTCACTTCACATTCAAGACCACATATTTCCAAATGTTGAACATAGATTCCTATGGAGATTCATGGAGAAATCTAGGTTGAGGAGGTGCAACTAGCCACCAAATCACACCTAAAGAATATTTTCAAAGTGACTCCATCTTCTATTTTCAGCCCATCTTTATATTTGAGGTTTTCATCCCATTTCATTCCTTTTTACACTCATTTGTAATGTTGTGGGGTTTCTAGGATTGAAGTCTTGCAATAATTTCAAATATTTTGCATGCATTTTACTCTAGCACAATAGAATAGGGTTTTATCTGTAGTATCCATGAGCACCCATCAATCAATCCATGCCAACTTCAAATGCAACCTGCATAATCATGAAGCTCCAGGAAAATGATTAACACTCAAAACCAAAAAAAACTTCATCCTCTCCAAATTTCATGAAGATAACTATATCCTACCAAAGCTCCCACTGAACTGTGATACCAAGCTATACATGGCAACAAGATAAACATCAAACCATCACTTTTAAAAAACTCCCACTGAAACATGTAACCAAGCTATCCATTAGGATCTCTTCTTCTTTGCTATTTTACTTATGAATGGTGTGTATTCTATGTATGCTTGAGTTGTCTTTTCCAGTGTGTGCATTAGAGAAATTAGAGTCTTTGAAAATGAAATTGAAGCTTTTCTGTTGTTTTCATGTTGTGCTTGTAACTACTCCATAATAGGAGTTTTTTTTATTATCATAGGTATTATATACTAGGCATGATTAAACATGAGAGGCACATGTGATACACTTAGCTAAGTTATTAATTTAACTAGGAAATATTATGTTTACTCCTAGGATAGTTAATCTAGTATGAGAGGGAGCTTGTGTAATTACTGGTTATGTAGGTTTATTCCAATTAGATTAATATGGTGATAGGTTATCTCTAGGGTGATAGATTATCCTTTGAAGGAAATACCTATGTGTATTTTAAGATGGCCTTAAGTCAAATCAGCCTTGAGTAGAGTATGTGATAGATGACCTTCATTTGAAGTACTGAATGATAACACTTTGGCCAAAGTAGTGGGAATGTCCGAGACTCCACTCTAGATAATGTGATTGCTAAGACCCCACTATCAGTTCAGCATGATCTAGTATTACATGCTAGTCCGAGATTGTGGGATTACCAGTTCTAGTTATGTAGGACACAACACTATGCTCAGTTTGTTGTCGTTATCAGTTACTCTACCAATCTCTTTGTTGAAGGTAAGGACCATCTATGCAATGATATATGTGCAGGGGACCACATTAAGAGTCTGTAGTTCATAGAAAAGCGCTTGAGTGATGCTTCTCCTCCACAGTAGGTGACATAAGAACCAAGATTTGAAAGGAAGGATCCTGAACTGTCTTACAGCTATTTGTTCCAAAGCTCATTGAGCTATGTATGTAACTATACGCATTCATGTATTGTTGCAACTTGTGAAGTTATTATGATAAAATGGAATCCATGTTGTATTATGTTATGCATCTTGTTAAAAAATTATCTATAAAGAAAAGAAATTTATTCATGGAAATGGTTTGTTAGTTAATTTACTTGAAAGGTGAAAACTTAGAAATTTTTATTTCATAGAAGGGTTGGTATGTTACAACTTCACTTATCCATAGATTTTGAATTGGTGTAATTTTGGTTAAATCTACATGTGGTCCCATTAGTGTTCTACTAATAGTGATTGAGCTCAATATTACCACTAGATCAATATGTTTCTTATTAAATTCCATATATTCTTTTATTTTCTCCAGTGAATCATTGAGTTGTTGATTTATTGGAGTCATCCATGCTTGTTTAAATTTATCTTCTTCATTATTTTCCTTGTCTATTCACATTTTCTACTTGAAAACTATCCTTGATTCCTTTTCTAGTAGCTTCTCCTCTATTTGGTTTTGTCCTTCGCCATCATCAATATTTTTTATTTCCTCTTTGGCCTTTTTTTTCATTGGGACTTTTTATTTTTTCCATTTTTTGTAAGAGGTTCTAATTGTTTTGCATGTGGGGAGGTGGAAGATTTTTAAATTTTCTCTTTGTCTCCTTTCTATTGTCTCATAAGCTCTCTTTGCCTTAAGGGCTACTTCCTCATAAGTTTCTTTTTCAATAGGTCACCTTTCATATTGTAGATCAATGTGTCTACCCTCTATTTTGTTATAGTTCTTGACCCTATAGAGATTGAACCCAACTTAGAATTTTAGGTCACAATTTTATCTCAATGGCTACTTGTTCTATTGCACAACTCTTGGTAGAAACATGAACTTTAAATGCCTCCTCTTTTTGTGTGGTCTTTTATTTTTTTAGTTAGTTTGGTAACTCCATTGAAACCCCCTTAGTAATGTATTCCATTGGGTAGGGACTTATTGATATAAACTATATGAAATCCTATAGTATGATATTTTTATTAATCATGGTAGCATGAGTGTATGATTTTGTAGACTCTAATGACTTTCCTTCTATTGATAGAGATATAAATAGTTTTTACCCTTTTAGAATATCTTTATTTGCTATGTTTTATCTTTTTCTTTTCACATGACTTCTTATAACTCTTTGTTCTAGTTGTGATATGTTCTCAATATCCTTTTCTATCCTCTATTACTCCTTTGAAGATTTTCCATATTACACAAGTCCTTTATGTGCTTTCTATTTCTACTGCTTTTATGTCATTGGTTGCTCTAGTTCTTCATTTTTCTTTTCTTTTCTTAGTTCATTAGCAATATGGTTTCTAATATTTCCTCTCTTAGTGGCTCTTTTGGTGAGGGCCCTCTCTATTTGCACAAATTTATTTTTAGGCTCTTTCCTTTTCTTCCCCTTCCCCTTAGGCTATGTGGATTTCTGTGTCAACTCATTACTCAATGTTTTCTTCATTTTTCAATCCTTGATAACAAATTTTCATTTTTTTGGTGGGGTGTCCCACTCGAGTCCACCTTATTCTTTTTTATCTTATCCTTTATTTCTCTTTTTCCTTTAGTCTTTTTTACTACTCTATTTTAGTTAAGTCAATTATTTTTGGAGCTAAAAGATCTTGGGTTTTTTAAGTTTGTTTTTTCTCTTTTTTATTTACATCTTTCTTAGAATTTTTGTCAATATACTATATTTCCATGTTCTAAATCTTTATATGATGGGGTCCTTAGGTTGGGAAAGCAGAGAATTTTCTATATTTTAGAGTAATTCATCACTTGGTTCATAAGGAAGCCTGAAGACCAAATAATTCCTTGGTTCAATAGTCACTGAGTGAATGTAGTATTTTTCTACTATGTAAAAATCATTATTCTCTAGTTTTTTCACAACCTTATAACTCAACCTCTCACTCTCATGAATTTTTGTTTTGAATTTTGTAAAAAAATATGTCATATCCATATTCACACACCTTGTGATCGAGAAAATGTTTTATGTTTAAGGATTTGGCTATACACTAAATTTTTTGACCGATATGGATTTCCAAGATCTAGGAAAATCATTCATAAAAGAGAATTCAAGGAATATAATTAAGGACCTGTACTTGAAATATGATGGTTCCTTTTTGTTTTTTTTTGATATTTTTCATGATTTTTTTTTCATAAGATTTCACAAAGATCATATTCTTTCGTGATTGTGATCATCTCATATGTGGTATATATGGATGTTGTAGTTACAAAATCATCCTTCTTGGTGTGCTAGGTTTTATAGGATATGTATTTGTTGCATATGTATATGCAACCAAAATTGTATTGGTGAACATGCGAGTCCAAAGATGATTCATTGGCCTAGTTCACGACCCACACAATATTTTCTATTTTGATGGGAGTCTTCTTAGTTCCTTATTCCCCTCCCTCACATGCCTTTCATCCTCATCAGTCATAATCTCAACTTTTTTCCTCTCCTCACCTTCTAAAATAAAGATCTTGTGTCATCAACTACATGTAATTTGGAAGACTTTAGGGTTGCTCAGGCACTTACGTGAATTTACTTGGTAAAATAGGTGATCCTCATCCCAACACAAGTGATCCTATTATATGTTACAAAGCACGTGAGTCTCTTAGTTTCAACTAAATTTTCTCCAGTTTCCCTTTTGATCAATAACTTTTTTGCATCATGGATGCCATACCTTATTTAGTTCCCAATGATCAATTACAATCAAACAACTATCATAGAAAGAGATAAAAAATACATGGAGCCCAAGATCTCAATTGATGCAAAAAATATGAATAATTATGAATTTACATTGAATTAATGAATGATATGATAATGAATTATTAGAAAAATAAAAAGTGAAAAGAAAAAAGCAACTAGAAACCCTAGATGAGGACAAAAATAGAACATGACATGTATCCTCATCTTATGAATTGGGATAAAAATAACATGACCTAGGTAAAATTAAGATGCTAGTGTGAAACGAGATTGAAGTAATAATATATTAATTAGATAAATACTCTTTTAATATAACACCGCCTTAAGTGCAAATTAAGAAGAAGCTAAAACCTCTAAATGAAAAATGCATAAAAAGTAAAATATTGGTCCTATCGGCTAGACCTGATGAGGTATCAATGTATAAATGAAAAAGATCTCACAATTGGAGAAAAAGAGAAAAATCATGAGATAAAATCCTCTCCAAAAGAGATAAATACATGTGAAGGGCTAAGACGCCTCCAAAAAATGACCTAGAAATAATAGGTACATAAATAACACCACTGAACCATGAAGAATCTACAAAAAACTATTAAAATATTATTGCTATAGTGTTCAAATTGAATAACCTCCTTTGAAATTACTAGATGATGATCACAACCAAGAAGACAAAAAATCTAAATGAGTGACCCCAATGACACTACTTAAACAAAGATCAAATGAAAAACCAGGCTAACAATTTGATAGTTGAAGAGATATATGAAATTATATCACCTTGCATGAGTGACCGCAATGACACTACTAAACCAATGCAAATTAAATTGCGAGTTAAAAATATGGCTTCCAATAGTTTGAAGAAATTTATCAACTAAGGATGGAAGGTTTCCTCCACAAAATAAGAATGCAAGAGTGTCTATATGGTGAGTGTTCCATTTCACTGAAATATATGGGTAACTAGTCGTTGCATCTTTCCAACGTGGGAATAGATACTAGATACATAACTCACTCCAAAGTAAAGCTAAGGAAGCATTAGCACCAACAACATGAAATTCCCCATAATGTTGACAAAAGAGAGGCATGATGGGTCCACTAAAACAATGTCACAATGTAGTATATGAAGGATAAGTAACATCATTTGAACATGCACAAGATAATACCTACAAGGTAAAAATAGTGGAAAAAAAGGCACTCACATGAACAAGGTTGTGATTGTAAATAAGAAAGTGCACACAACAAATCCCCCATGACACTTTATAAAAGAATGCAAGTATAAAATATGAAACAACATGATGTGTGAAATCCCTAAAAAATATGTACAATAGTGATATTTTATAGATTAGAACATCTACAAATGAAAAAGTGTATTCAATAGATGTATACAATACGTAAAAAAACAAAATATTGGAGATACATATAGAATAGCTTAAAGAAAGTTGCCTTATGCAAACATAATGTTTTCAAGTGAAAAAATGTCTAAGTAATCAACTAGAATGTGAAATAACAACAAACTTAATAAAAAAATATCTTGGAATGTTTTTGAAAAAATTACATATATAGTTGTGAAGAGCTCTGAAATACGTTCCCAACACCACACGAATCACGTCATCATTTCTCATTGATTTCTCTATCAATATTCAATTAAGCTAACACAACATTGATCATTTTCTCTCATCCACATTAATTAAATAATTCATTATTTTTTTCTCCCCATATTATAAATAATTTTAATTAATTTATCAATTTTTCTCTCTACATTTATTAAATACTTATTTAATTAATTCATCAATTTCTTTCATTCATATTAATTAAATAATTAATTTTTTATTTATTTCATCTATCAATTCTTCTTATCCACTATAATTAGCTAACATTTCCTCTACAATTATATAAATTATTATTTTTTTATTTTTAATTTCTCTAAGTAAATAAAATTAATATTTGATTTTTTTTTATTAATATTATTATATCCATAAATTAATTATCGTCAATACACTAAGAGATGAGTGAATTCATACAGAACTGTGGAGGAGTGAAGTTGTGCAAAGGGTGTGTGAGGATAGGCAGAAGAAGCTTTGAAGTTGATCATGCACACAAAGGTTTGGAGAAGGCTCGGTTTGATGGCAAGCAATGCAGGTCTTTGACGTTGGTGGGCACATCTCCTTTAGAGACAGCTCCAGATTTGATTTTTTCCTTGCCTAAGGCTTATGCATATGTTCTTATGCCTCTAATGGTTCCTTCTCTTGTGGCCCCCCTCGCCATGGTGGGTTGCAAAAACTGTGGCAACCCCTACCATGAGTGCAATGATTTCTGTAAGACTCGGGTCACCATGGCTAATGCAGTTTCTCCTCACGTGGCTCCCCTCGTTATGGTAGGTTTCAAAACTTGTGGAAACCCCTACCATGAGTGCAACAAGTTCTGAAAGACTTGGATTGTAGTGGCTAGCTCTTCTCCAACTCAAAACCCATTCACGGTGGGATCTGACTCTCCCATTGCATTGGAAACTAGTGTTTCTCCATTCTCGATGGGCTTGTAATCTTGCACTCTTGGGGGAATCTGAGGTCCTATGGGTGGTTGAACCTGTTGATTTCCATATTCTCGAATCACGCATTGAGGAAGTTTCTTCGAGGGTTGGGAGTCGATCCCTCATCATTAGGTGCATGTGCAAGTGTTCACCTGTTGATATGTTTGTTTCTTGGATGGAGTCATCTTAGAGCTTGTGCGCCCCTCCCCACCCCCCCCAAAAAACAACCAATTGATATTTTTTGTAGGACTGTAAAAATGTGTTAGCTTAGATCCTAGTGACAACCACAACACTACTAAGCCAAAATCCAATTTCAAACAAGAGAAAAAAAAAAAATGATGAGGAAAACAAAATAATAAAATGAAAACACTCCTCATGTTTGAACTTGAATCACTTCTCTTGTTTATCCTCATTCTTCTTTCGCAAATATTCCCTTAGATTTTGTAGTTGAAGTGTACAAATACATGCAAATTGTAAGCAAGACAGATGGAGAGAAGTGGTTGTTAAGGAAAAAATGGGGGAGAATGGCTTCTTTTATAGACAACCATTTGAATCGACTAATGAGGTCAATCTTCTAGAAAGATTCCAAGATCAATGCACAAGAAAGTGGTGGGCTAGGGATGGCTATGATGCCGACGACTATGGCAAGGATGACTATGACAAAGACGACTATGACAAAGATGACTAAGATTAATGAGTAAGTGAAGGGATAAGGGATGAATTAAATGAAAAATAATTAGTTCACAAGGAAAGAATCTTTGACCAAGAGGAGGCTTAAATGATTTATTTGAATTATTTATTTGGAAAAAGGAAAGTGGGCATTTAATTAAAACAATTTGCATAATTATTTTAATTAAATGAGAGGAAATATGAAAAGAGGCATTAAATAAGTAAATTGAGTTAATTATTTAATACAAGAGACATATGGAGGATAATTAAATAATTTTAACAATTATTTAACAATGGAAGAATAAAAAGGGGGGAGTGAATAGTTAAACAATTAATAATAATTATTTAACCATAGATAAAAGGTGACAAGAAAATAATTAAATGAATAGTAATTTATTTAATTATTAGAAAAAGGGGAATATTAGCAACACAATTAATTTATTTAATTGATCAGGATAGAATAAATTTTGGAAGCTAAATAATTAAATAATAAAAAATTATTTAATTAATAGATGAATGTGATCAAAGATAATAATTAAATAATTAAAATTACTTAATTATGCAAAGACGAAGACCGAAAAAAAATGCCTCGTAGACCTAGGATATTTTTTAGTGTCTCCATTTATCCCCTCTTTGACATAATGCAGTTCGTCGCGTTGTGTCAAATAAATTTAGTCAAAAGATGCCCCAGTGAAGCCAAGATATAGGTATGCCCCCTTGGGAAAATTTTACAAATTTTCAAAATGTTTCAAAAAATCTAGAAAATTGTCCTGATAAGATAATTTGATCACCAGGATTCCAACAGTGAAGATGCAATTGATTTTTGAGGTCACTATGGGTGTCAAATTCAAGTTTAAAATCATCAAAAAGTGTGCCCAGTAGACAAGGTATGAGGAAACCCTAATTTTGAACCTATAAATAGGAAGTAGATTGAGGAAAGGGGTCATTTGTGCATTCCCAATTTAGAAAACCTTGGAGCTCTAAGTGATTTGGCAGAGAAGATGTCACCTATTCCAAAGGCCACCCACCATGCATATCGCATCCGCTACTACTACCAACCTGAGGGAGTGCACGCCCCGGTGAGTACTAAAAACCTGCCTTTTAGTTTTTTTAAATTTTTGCGCATTTAGGTAGGGAAAATTTTTAGAAGGCAATCGAATCGCAAGATTTTGTGATGCATTTGCAAGCACAAGTGACATAATTGATAATCAGTTCATTGCAATCACCTCGTCATGATGTAATTGACTTAGGGTTAGGGAAAGGATGTTTGCGTCATGATGCACAAATGGTGTGACACAAGTGACTTTCTGAGCCACGTATGAGGTTGGGAGTGATGCAAGTGATAGGTTGTGATGTAGGTGTTGTACAAAATGATGCATGTGATAGGAAATCAACACAATTATAGTTGTGAGTTGGTGGAAAATGTGTGTGACACATTTGATAGAATAGTGATGCAATTGCATAGTTAAAAATTTGCACCAAATTAGGAAATTTTGACTTGGTCAACTTAGGTCCAATAGGGTCAAATAGAGATGTTAGATTGAAATGATTGCTTGGGTGTTTATTTTAGGAGCGTCTACCTCTTATTTATACATGAGAGTTGTGACCAGATGTATTTCGGCAATGAGACCAGTTGAAGGACTGGGAGAGATAGGTGTTGCTCGATCTTGGGTTATTCTATGTCACTTATATGCTTGTTATTAGGGAAAATAGGGGTATGCTCATAGATATGGCAGAGTGATGGAACTCTGAGACTTGCAGCTTCCACTTGTCGATAGGAGAGACAACAATCACTCTTGAGGATGTATACAGGATCCTGTGACTATCGATTTGAGGCGAGCGGGTGCGATATGACCGCGCTCGAGGATTGTAGGTGTTATATGAGTATTATGAGTGCGATGATGATTTAGAGCTTGGTATCCAAGGGTACAAGATTAGATAGGAGAACTTGGTGGAGAGGTACGACAGATACGACTATGTCTTATGTGTATTGATAGTAGGGGTAATGATTCCAGATCGATAGGGTCATGACTTTCTAGTAGGCTAGGGTGAGATTCTTGGGGGTTGGTCCAGGATGGGATAGCGTATGCATGGAGACCATGCCTATTGGGTATGGTGTACTTTCAATTAAATGATATTTCCTACAGAGGAAGATAGAGCTTGAGTTATGGGGTCACATTGCTAACTATATGGGCATGGAAGCATATAGCAGTGTTCTATCCATCGATGGTCTGTCAGTTGGATCCACACACTCCATATGCATATGTGTATCAGGATGGCCTTACATAGAAACATGTGGGGGATGTTGGATATTGGAGGCACAAGTTGGAAACATTAGTCAGTTTCATCTGAGACCATACAGGACTTGATATTTTTGGATTGATGAGGATGACCACCTGCCATGGTGTCAGCAACCGAGGTACCTTATTGGGCAGATAGTGCAAAGCTAGCATATCATCGAGCTATATCTCCTAGAGAGGGTCAAATGGTGGTTAGGGGAGAGGCAAGGTGTTTCGATGGTTACAGGTGAGTTTGGGCAGCCCTCCCAAGAGGTGCATCCATGAGGGCCTCATATTTTTGTGACCACACCAGAGCAAGATATTGATGCCCTACATCCATTAGAATGGGGATGGAGAGGATGAGATGTTGATGTGGGGAACATGCTAGAGTATGATGCTTGGTGTTTGATTCATAGGCCAATGCCACTTGTAGATCCACAATAGTCAACTTGTAGAGCCCTGAGGCCAGAGAGGTGATAAAGGTTGGAGGGGTGGAGGGAGAGGCGATGGTGGATGGGGAGATGGAGGAGGATGGGAAAATGATGGGGGAGATGGACAGGGAGGAGAGGGAGGATACTGTCATAGGAGGAGGATGGATAGACGATGACAAGAGGTGGGATAGTTGCCGTCGATCCGTGGAGAGGCAGAGATGGAGGAGGATCAGTCAGAGGTAAGGGTACTGACAGAGGTGGTGGTGCAAGAGGGAGTGAAACATGCAAAGATGCTCACCTTAGCAGTGGGATTCCCAGAGATTGAGGAGATGGAGGTTGAGGGGAGACAAGAGGAGCATGCAAAGGAGGTTGAGATGGATGAGGCAAAGCGAATCCTCTGAGAGAAGATTATCCAAGGGATGGGAGATGAGGAGCTAGAGGAGGGTCAAGATGGAGGAGATGAGGGAACTGTAGGGTAGATGATAGCCACATTGTAAACTTAGGTACAAGAGTTAGAGTCAGAACTGGGGACTATGATAGCAAAGAGGGATGACCTTAAGGCTGAGAGGGATTCTTTTTCAGATTGAGAGAGACCTAGCTATCATGAGATGATAGCAGACATATCATCCAATGATTGAATTTAGAGTGACATGCAGTGGATATGTCATGGTTGTCGCACAAGAGTATGTCAGGGCTAGCAGAGCTATGCAGTACTATAGGTATCTCTATTAGAGGGTGGTACTACCGGAGAGTAGGGAGCCTACATTTTAATAGATTGATAGTGGCTCACAGGCCATATCATGCAACAGGACACACATCAAGCATTCTCACAACCGATCAGAGGGTGAGACATCATATGCGAGAAAAAATTCTCCATATGATAGGCCTCCTACTATATAACATAGGGCCATAGATTCACCATGTGGGGATGACAAGGATGCCCCAGGGATAAAAGATCATGGAAGCTCAAGCTAGGGCCTCTTTGGATGTTATATGTTATGACACTATATTTTGATTATCGAGCCCGTGAGCTCCATTTTATTAGAAATTATACATCATGACATTGTACCTATGGAACATTGTTTTGAGAGATATATATGGTATGATTTTGGCAGCGATTTATGATATGCAATGTTATATGATTATGTTTTATGTTTATGATGATGGCATGCTATGAATATTCATGTTGTGATTATGATGTACATTATTGCATTCTATATGATAATGTGATGGTTTAATGTGCCTTATGATCATGCATTTATGATTACACTTTGAATATTTATGCTTTTATGATATGTATGAATGATAAATGAAATATGGATGAGCTAAGTTGATAAATGCAATGTGGTATACAAATTTATTTAATGTTGATGTGATAAAATGTTTATATGATAATGCAAAATGTTGATTATGCTTTTATGATGATTGAGAATGTTTTCTATGAATACAAATGTGATGTATAATATGATATGCCATGTTAGTAATGTATAATGTGATATTATTGATGGGATGCAAGGTATATGACATGTAATACAATGTGATGTGAAATATAATGCGTGAAATCGATCATAATTTAATGCAATGCGATGGATGGAGATGAACTATGATTATGATGTGAAATGTAATGCAATAAAATGTTAAATTTTATATGGATAATTCTTATGTTTTTGGATTTTCTTATGCAAATATATGATAATGATTCCTATGATGATAATTCTTTCTATGAAATTCCCTAACATGATTAGGTATGCAAGGTATTTTTGTGTGTCACAGGACTCTATCAAGATGTAGATGGAAGGAATTTTAGCGCAAAAAGAGACAAATGAGATGGATTGTTAGATCGGAAATGAAAAGGGACCAAATTTTATGCTTTTATATTTATCATCATCGGGCAATAAAACTATCGCAAATGGAGCACAAACACCATGGTATGACATAGACCAAGGTGTGTAAGGTGACCATTTGTGAGAGACAAGCAGTCAAAAGACAAGGAATGCCCTGGATCACACTAAGGACCTAATTATCCCAGTCTTTTTGCCAAGAAAAACCACAAACAACAAGCAAAGATAAGAGGTCATGATTCATCATCCTCCCTCTAAATCCCATAATAGGACATCCTCGAGGTGACTAGTAATATGACCAAAAACTAATAAAAAAGATAAGACAGATGTAGACCAATGAAGTGTTTGCCAAAGAGATACTGTTTTCCAATGATATTGATAAGATTACTTGATATGATTTATTAGGTTGGCCAAAATGACTAAATTTGATTGATAAGTTTGACAAAGATTGATTGATAAAGTTGAATAAGTTTGACTAGTTAAATTTATTGGCTACGCTTAGTTTCAGGAAGGGCACATCTTGAATAAAGAAAGATTAATTGACCAAGCTAACAAGATTGATTGATTTGATGATTGATCGATGTAACAACGCTTGGTTTCAGGAAAAACATATCTCATTTAAGGTAAGGAGAACATTTGATAAAGTTGACCAAGTGACAAGTGTTGGCAAAGTACCTAACTGCAAGAAAGACATATCTTGCTTAAGGTGAATGACAAGATTGACCAAAGACAAAGTCTAATCTCAAGAAGGATGCATCCTAATAAAAGACAAGTTACAAGACCAAATGAGACAAAATAAATAATGGCCCATTTCAATATAGGACCAGTGACCCGATTGATTGATTGATGATTAATGTAATTGATTGATTGAAGATGATTTTTTTTTTGGATATGTCTATCTTTTGATTTATGATTTAATTTGAGCGATGATTTCTTGCGAACTAAGAACAAGACCGGACTTGAAAAACCCTAAAGGGCTGACCTAGGTGGCCTTGGTGGCTCATCGATTGATGGCCTTGCCTAAATTATACATGCAAAGACCTCGTAGTTCGACATGACTTGACTTTGTTTTATTTGACAAAAGACCGAGTCATGATTTTATTTGGACAAACCTAAAAGGATTGACCTAATATCTCGAGGGCTCATCTAAGATGAACCTTGCCTACATAGAAAATGCACAAAGATAATGTAGTTTGACCACTCTAACATATACTCACTGAGACTCTATTTTTGGAAGTTTTGATGGTTTTTTTGATATTTTTGGATTTTTAAAGTTTTAGAATTTTTTTTTGAATTTTGATGTTTTATGATTTTTTTTGGATTTTGATGTTTTATGATTATTTTGGATTTTTTATGTTTTATGATTTTTTTGGATTTTGATGTTTTATGATTTTTTTGGATTTTGATGTTTTATGAGGCTGATACCATGTGTAGGATCTCATGAAGACGTAAGTCAAGGAATGTACTCCCAGTCAAGTATCATACCAACTTATTATGCACGAGGGATCAATGGATGCAAAGGATGGTCATGAAAGAAAAGGATGCCAAATTTGGTGGTTCTCAGGCCATGGAAAGGATGTTAAAGTTTTATTATAGAGGAGTGAAAAGTGTGAATGGGTGAATAGAGGATGGAAGACCAAAAAGAGTGATGATAGATGGAGGATCATAGACTGACTAAACATAA
Source organism: Sequoiadendron giganteum (assembly GCA_007115665.2). Lineage (NCBI taxonomy): Eukaryota > Viridiplantae > Streptophyta > Pinopsida > Cupressales > Cupressaceae > Sequoiadendron > Sequoiadendron giganteum. The sequence continues at coordinate 264,992,657 of CM021107.1, forward strand.
CACATCTTTGTTAGGTTTTCACCATGGTACTTATCCAAAGCACCACTGAAGTGGTTTTCACTTTTGGACGAATTATTTCTCTTTACTATTTTTTTTTGATTTTTTGATTTTTTTAGTTGTCACCAAGATGCTTTTTTGCCAGGTTTTCATCAAAGTGACCATTTTTTTTTTTTTGACTTTTTAAAGGGGATACTCTAAGAATCAAGTATAGTACTTGTGAAGGTGCATGTTGTTGATAGGTCCAGACAACTGTTCTCCTTCAGGAGTAAAAAGATGATAAGAACCATATCCATATGTTGTTGTGACAATATATGAGCCCAACTAATTAGGTTCAAACTTTCTAGGTTTTTCTCATTATGCTTGATTCTTCATATTTTCCTTCAAGACTAAGTCACCAATGTCAAAAATTATAGGCCGAACCTTCTTATTATAACTTCGTTGAAGACGGTTCTAATATGATTGCAAGTGTGTCAATGCATTTTTCTCTTTTCATCTAGTAAATCTAGCTCATGCAGATGGGATGCACAATATTTTTCTTCATTAATTAATCATTGCATAGATATCTTAGAGATGGCAAGTCAACCTATATAGGAAGTATGGTTTCATATCCAAAGACAAGGGAGTAAGGAGTGGATCTTGTATGGGTGTGAACACTGGTGCGATAGGCCCATAAAGTAGGATTAAGTTGTAGGTTCCAGTCACAACCAACATCATTGACAATCTTCTTTAAGATTTTTAGAATAGTCTTATTAGATGCCTCAGCTTGGCCATTACCCTAGGGGTAATACGGGGTATAAAAGTTGTGTTGGATATGAAATTTGTCACAAAGCTCACGTAAATCCTGGTTCTTAAAAGGGTGACCATTATTTGTAATGATGGACTGTGGGATACCATAGCGATAAATGATGTAATTCGGGATGAACTTGGCTATCTGTTTCCCAGTAGTGTAAATCATTGGGATGGCTTTGATCCATTTTGTAAAGTACTCAGTATCAACAAGGATAAACTTATGTCCATTAGCAGAGGCGAGATGGATCTTTCCTACGAGGTCGATTCCCCATTGAGAAAATGGCCAGGGCGAAGTAAGCAAATGTAGTTCTTGAGTTGGTGCATGTATAAGATCTCCATTAACCTAACATTTGTGACATTCCTTCACAAAGTGATAGGAATAATGTTCCATTGTAGGCCAATAACATCCCATGCTCATGAGCTTTTCGGCTAAGGTTTGACCAGTAGAGTGAGCTCCACATATATCATGATGTACCTCTTGTAAGGAAACTTGTGCTTCATTTGAGTTGAGACATTGAAGGAGGGTGCTATCTAGGTTGTGGTAGTAAAGGGTATCTCTGATGATGGTGTATTTGGATGCTTATCGGATATATTTTTGCGTTGGTTGAGGAAAAAGTTAGGAGGGATAATTTGTCATGTAAATAGGCATAGACGTCTTTTTACCAAGGTGAGTCAAGATCGACAAGTTCACACACAAGTTTAGTTTTGGGGACATCAAACACAAGGACCAAAATTTGTTCTACGAAGAACTCATATTTTGATGCATTGTTGGAAATGTCCAAGAGAGGTCCAATTGTAGCCATTGCATCAACCACTTTATTCTAGATTCTGGGTATATGTTCAAAATAAATGGTATCAAAGTATAATCTAGAACTATCCACCATGCATTTGTAGGGCATCAATTTCTTATGCTTGGTATCAAAATCATCGTTAAATTTCTTAATCACTAACTAAGAATCACCATAGACCTAAAGATCTTTGATTTTCCATCTTATTGTCATTCAGAGACCTCTCAATAATGCTTCATATTTTTCTGTGTTATTTGTACATGGAAATTCTATTTTAAATGACTTGGGAATGGAATCTCCTTGAGGTGTGATGAGCAAAATTCTAGCTTCTGAACCATGACTTGTGTAAGATACATCAAAATACAGCTTTCGTGTTGTCAGAGTTTCTATGGCAAAGATTGATTCATCTAGGAAATTGAATATCAGAGGATGATCTACTTTTATGGGTGCATCTATGAGTTGATTAGCTATAACTTGTCCTTTTATTCCTTTTCAGTCAATGTACTCAATGTCATACTCATTGAGGATCATAACCCACTTAGGCAGTCTTCCTGTCAAAGCTACTTTGTTGAGGAGATACTTCAAAGGATCAATTTTGGCGATTAGTTTTGTCTTGTTATTCAACATGTAATGTCTCAATTTTTGTGTTGCAAATACCACTACTAAATATTATCATTCAATAGGGATATAGTTCAATTTGTATCTGACTAAGGTACAACTGATATAATAAATTGCTCATTCTTTACCGCCATTGTCATTCTGTACTAATAGTGCCCCCAATTTTGATGTAGTTGCTATCACATACTATATCAGATGTCTTCCATCAATTAGAGGAATGAGAATTGGTGGAGTCAATATATAATTCTTGATCTGATCAAATGCTTCTTGACACTTTTCTGTCCAATTAAAGGGAATCCCTTTTCATAGCAAATGTTGAAATGGATGGATCTTGTTTGCTAGTTGAACAATGAACCGACAAATTGATTGCAACCTTCCTTCTAGTGCCCTTAACTAATTGATGTTGGTTGTTGGTGGCATGTACAAGATAAATTTTACTTTGGTAGGATCAAATTCTATTCCTCTTCTAGACACATTATATCCAAGAAGTTTGCTTGATTGGACCTTGAAAAAAAAATCTTTGGGTTTACCCTGAGTTGGTATTTTTACAGTCATGTGAAAATCCTATCCAAGATTGCCAGATGACCACTTCATTCTATGGACTTTGAGAGAAGTTCATCAACATAATCTTCCATAAGTACATGCATATAATCATGAAAAATAGTGGTCATGGCTCTCTAATATGTAGCTCCAACATTTTTATGTCCAAATGGCATGACATTCCAACAAAAATTTCCCTAAGCGCATGTGAAGGCTATCTTTGGTTGATCTTCAAGAGAAATTCTTATCTGATTATAGCTTGAGAATCTATCCATGAGTGATAGCATTTTATATCCAGTAGTGAGATATACTATGATTTCAATATTTGGTAGAGGAAAATCATCTTTAGGACAAGCCTTGTTGAGATCTCTGAAATTCGTGCAAACTCTAATCTAACCATTTGGTTTGGTGACAGGAACAAGGTTTGATATCCAGTCTATGTAATCAATAGAGTGAATGAACCCAGCATCCAAGAGTGCAATATGTGGGTGCATTTTTCTTAACTTTTGCTTGTATGGTTTGGAATTTGGTAGCAATGGTAGGTTATGTAAAACAATTTTAGAATCCAATCTAGGCATATCAACACATGACCATGCAAAATTGACTTGTCTTTCTGCAAAGAATGTTATAAACTCAATCTTTTTCTTGGTGGTTGAATATGCTACCAATTGTATGATTCGGGAATTGTCTTGTGTTCCAATGTTCACCTCTTCTATTTCTTCTATAAGAAATGGTGATCTCTCTTGGTATATAGGGAGATAGTCTAGTCCTCCATCCTCAGGTGCCTTAGAGAGGTTTTCACCTTAGGATACATCCTTTACTTTTACTTTTTCATGGGCAGTAGGTGCCTTTCGGTTTTCACCTTAAGACCCTTTTTTTTTGTTTTTAACTATTTTCATTCTTACTTTTGTGACTAGAGGATAGGATGGCCTGACCAAATTATGTTGCATAATTGAGTTCTATAGCAAAGCCAAACTTATGATCCCCACTTGGTATTCCTTCATGAAGTTCCATGAACTCAACAATTGCTTCTTCATTTTCAAAGTTTCCAAACTTGGTGGTTGTTATTGATCCCAATCTATGAGTTGTGGGTAGACAAGGGATAAGCCATCATCAGTATTGTCAAGGGTCATGGTGTAGGCTGATAGGGTAAAGACGGAGGTGGATTCATTCGGTTCCTAGGAGGCAACATGAATGGTTTCCCAAAAAAAATTGATCCATTCTTCTCTTTTCAAAGGGAGTTTTGGATGGGGAGATGATGTTTTTGATGGGGAACCAATTGTAAGCATTTGACTAAATTTTTCTTTAAGGGGAGGCTCATCAAGTATTCCAAACAATTATCAAGGTCCATGAAAGTAGTGGAGGATAGGAAATCCCATTCATATTCATTGGAATCAGAATCAAAGTCCCAAGAGTCCTCAAATGTCTTGATCCCATGCATTAACGACCTCACTCAAAGATAACCCGATACCTCATATAGTCAATTTTACTAGTAAGAACCCAAACCCTTGGTGTTTTAGTAGTTTAGGAGGTTGTAAGGGTTCCAAAATTCCTTATTTATTGAGGCCAAGGCTATTGTGTCCATCATATCCTTATCACTTAATTATTTGGAAGCCTTTTGGATACTGTTCGATTGGAAATTTCTTAGATTCAATAACCTACTCTTCTTTGTACAAGCATGTGAGAATTTGGTCATCCAAATATTCTTTTGGCTAGCTCCCCCCATTTAGTGAAGGTTGTAGGTGGATTATGAATGATAACTTTAGGCTGCATGGGATGTTCTTTTCCATAAGACTTTGATAATTTAGGTAACTTCCCAATGAAAAAGGGACTCTTCATGTTATATTCTCTACATAATTTGTCTTGAATTTGGATTATAGGTGTGGAATGTGTGGTGAATGTAGTGGATGATTTTTCAAGGGAGGATGGATCATTGTAGTTAGATGGAGTGGTGGATGAAGTTGAAGATGAAGCCTCTTGATTGATGGGAACTCAATTTTCAACAGTTCCTTTTAGGTTTGTGCAGTACTCGAAAGGACCGGGATTGCTAGGAATAGTGATTTTAGTGACTTTATATGGGAACTTAAGGCATTGATGGTAGGTGGATGGGATAGCCTTCATGGCATGAATCCATTGGTAGTGTTAGAATGCAAAATTTCCATTTAAATTCTAAGGCTTTCCCATAATTCTTCATTAAAAATCCTAAGTCTTTGCCCACTTGAAATGAAATTTTCCTATCTTTTTGTCAAGCAAAAGTCATCCTTTTCACCATCCAAAATGCTAATACACCTTATACCTTACACCGCTGCCTTAATATTTATTTTTTATGTCTTTATCGCTTTACCGCGGCCTCCCACTAAGGGTCTCATGGTATGGCGGTGGCAGTGAAGAACAATCATGACAACCGTTATCGCTACAATGCACGTGGTTAGCACAGTGACCGCAGTGGTGGGATAAACGGTTAGAAGGGTTAGCAGGCAGTGAGGCAACACTTACCGAGCCACCACTGGTGGTCATCTCACAGACCGCAGTGGCCATGCTAAACAGGAGGAAGCGGTTGAGAGTGATTACTGCACAACTGCGGAGGGTCAGACAGGAGACCATGGTAGCACGGTAACGGGTAACGGTCAGCGACAGTCGGAGGTAGCGGTTATTGTGGTACCGCCACCTATTCATGTGGTGACCACGGTGACTGTGGTAAACTATCGGGGGAAGTGGTTAATGGTTACCACGGTACCGCTAATGGAAAATACAAAGACCGCGATAGAGCGGAAAATGAAGTAAAGAAATGCACAAAGCGGTAAATTATTGAATGAAATATTAAAAGGCAGAACTATTGTAAAAGATATTTAATTTTTCAAGAGGCAACATAATTAAATATTTTAAGTCTTTATTGTAGAATTTCAAATGATTTTACCAGAACAATGAAGATTCACGACTCTTCAGATATAATGTATAAATGATTTGAAATAGTAGGAACAAAGGGGGGCAGTAATTAGATTGTAGGAATGAGATTGTCCCGAGAAGGGACTGAGAATGAAAATAATGTAACAAACCTTCCTAAAATAGGATCAATGGAGATAATTGTTTTTAATTGATGGTTTTCCTTTCTGAGTTCAGTTGTTGAGATGATATGATTTGTATTAGTTTTATCTTGGTTCTCTCCAATACAATTTTTTTTGATCATTTGAGTTAATGTATCAAGCATAAATTTTGATTCATCAAGGTGTACGTTTTCACTTTGTGTGATTTTATTTGCTGGTGTCTCAAGTCAAAATTAAAACCCTTCAAGTAAGTCACAGTGTTTGAGAGATTTCTTTTGGATAATTTAAGTAAAACCAAGTTATAAAACATTCTAGCATAATTTATGCAAGCCATAAATAAATGAAATTATATGCCATTCATAAGATTTTATTTTGTAAATTGCCTAACAACTTGAAATTAAACTAGAGAAGGAAAACACATGTCATTTTCTATTTTTGACTCCGTTGCCCAATAGATAGGAGGCACTAATCTGTCATGTCCCTGAGGATAGAATTCATTATAAACAATTTATTCAAATACCTTTCATTTGTGCAGTAGGAGTAGGAGTAGGAGTAGGTGTAGTAATTTTATCTGTCCACTACCCTTTGCCATTGTAGAGAGATTGCTCAACCAGGAAATACATGTCAATCTGCATCATTCATTAGGTTCACCCGCCTAGGTATAGCAGAACTTAAAGAGAGTAAGGTTCAAGTGCATCAATTGGCCTTATACATTGGCCAAAAGCATTCTGAGATCTTGGCAACCTCTCATGGTTCAAACTTGCGTTTTTGAGACCCTAATAGTTTGGCAACTATGTTGGGGATCACTCAGGAAGATTTTCAGCCTTTCCATTTATAGATTCAACAAAGCTTCATATTTTATTTTTTTGGAGATTCCGCTCGGGGCAAACCAAAACAATATCATAATATTTTTCATTTTCCTACTTGTGGAAAAGTAGGTGGCGACTCTATTTTATTTTGATAAGTAATGCATGGATGTTGTGGAGCAGTAGCATTTTGTCAAGATGGCAGAAAAAGAAAGAAGACAACAGTCAATAAGAGAGTTGAAGGAATTGAGACAACAAAGGCTGCAATTGGACCAATAGATGCTACAAGTGAACCAACAATTGCTGCAATTAGGAGTCAAAGATGCTCAAAATACACCACCAAATAGGCCATCATACAGTGAGAATCAAGAAAAAAGCACTGGGAGATCTTGGACACCACAAGTGCCCCATGATGCAACTGAGAATTTTGATAATAAAGGTAATATACTCTATTCACAGCAAAATATTTTTGATGAGTATATTCAAATTGAAGAGAGAGGCAAAAATCTTGTGGATGCCTTTTTTGATATAAGGAGATATAAGGGAGAAGATGTAAACTCTCTGTACAATAGGATGGTAGACATTTGTATGCAATTACCTCATCATTTTAGGCCAACAAGACCCACATTTGTTGCAAAACTTCTATGAGCATCAAAGCCTGAATCAGTTTATTGGCCAGAATCATCAAAACAGCGTTCCTTGGATGCAATGAATAGACTTATTGATTCTATACTTGGGACAAGGTATGTGGATATTACAAATAGTGCTTCAAAAGCTGCAATATAAAAAGATATCATACTGTCCAATAGTGAAGATGTGGAGAGTTTCTCTTGCATAACAGATGGTGAGTCAAATTGTGAAGATGAAATTGGGGATGTTGATCTTCAATAGGGTGATTCTTGCAGTTCTTATGAAGATGAAGAGGTTGGAGACATGGTAGAAGATATGGAAGAAGAGACATGTTCACTCAGCAGTGAGCAAGTTTCAGACTTGTTAACTCTTGAATACTAGAAGTATGCACATAAAGATGATTCCAAAGTTTTGGCTCCAACTTCTATCTATTTTGACAATGAAGATACTGTGTGTGACAATGCATATGACCCCATGTGCATCTCTCATAGTGATGAGGATTTATTTGAAGCTGATCAAAGATCTATTTGTGTCCAAGAAGAGGTATGTGACTTGAATGATTTTTGTCTGCAAGATAGAGATACTGGTTTGCATGTTATTGATGATGAGTGTCCAACATTTTTTTATTCAAGTATTTATGAGGATGATTGTATGGATCAGAGGTGTGTGTCAATTCCAACTGGTGATAGAAAAGAAATGGGAAGTAATTTTGTTTTAAATATTTCAGAAGATATTGATGAGATTGAATTTGTAGATTCCCATGTGAAGTATTCAAATTTCTAGGTCCCAGTACAGTGGCTTGATCATTCAACAACATATGACATTGAGCATGCCTATGAATGTTTTGTTGAATATGGATACACTTTGTATGCTGAGGGAGATAAATATTCTTCATATGATAATAAGAATGATAAAATGCAGACTAATGAGATGAATATGAATCAGATTGAACACAATGATTTCCTGAAGGTTTTCAAAGATAGTGCATGTTGCAGGGCAGGTGGAATGGATAGTTTCAAAAGAAACCTGGTGAGCTTTAATAAGAACAAAGTCTATGACAGAGGAAAGTGCAATTTTTTTCATTTGGGGTGGCCTGGGGCCATCCCTTATGGTTTGATTTCTTGAACCATACCAGAAATAGAGGATAAGGATTGCCAGTGCATGGATAATTCTTAAGCAAACCTCTTTAAAAATTCTTTTCCATGCACAGTAGTTAAGGAAGGGTCTGGATTTTCCAGTACATGGACATTTCTAGAGGTTCCCTTGTTGAAAAAATTGGTTTTCTTTCCGTGTACAATAGTTTAGGATTTTCCATTTCTCCATTTTTCCCCATTTTCCATCTTTGTTCATTCACTCAAGCTGTCATTGCCTTCATTTTTCATATCCTTTGATCAGTTTGCTCTACCATAGAATTTTGGATTCTTGTAGAGATTTGAAAATCACTCATCCCCAACAAGAGCCACTGTTAGAACCCAAAATTTCCATTTAAATTCTAAGGCTTTCCCATAATTCTTCATTAAAAATCCTAAGTATTTACCCACTTGAAATCAAATTTTCCTATCTTTTTGTCAAGAAAAAATCATCCTTTTCGCCATCCAAAATGCTAATACACCTTATACCTTACATCGCTGCCTTAATATTTATTTTTTATTTCTTTAACTCTTTACCACGACCTCTCACTAAGGGGCTTGTGGTATGGAGGTTGCAGTGAAGAACAATCATGACAATCGTTACTGCTACACTGTGCGTGGTCAGCACAGTGACTACGGTGGCACGGTAAATGGTTAGAAGGGTTAGCAGGCGGTGAGGCAAAACTTACCACGCCATCGCTAGCGGTCATCTCACAGACCGCGGTGGCCACGGTGAATAGGAGGAAGTGGTTGAGAGTGGTTACTACACAACCGCGGAGGGTTAGATAGGAGACTGCGGTAGCACGGTAACGGGTAAAGGTCAGCGATAGTCGGAGGTAGCGTTTATCACGGTACCACCACTGGTTCATGTGGTGACCGTGGTGAGTGTGGTAAACTGTCGGGGGAAGTGGTTAACAGTTACTGTGGTACCACTGATGGTGAATACAAAGACCGCGGTAGAGTGGTAAATGAAGTAAAGAAATGCAAGAAGCGGTAAAGTATTGAATGGAATATTAAAAGGCAGAACTATTGTAAAAAATATTTAATTTTTGAGAGGCAACATAATTAAATATTTTAAGTCTCTATTGTAGAATTTCAAACAATTTTACCAGAAGATTGAAGGGTCATGACTCTTTAGATATAATGTATAAATGATTTGAAACAGTAGGAACAGAGGGGGGCAGTAATTAGACTGTAGGAATGACATTTTCCCAAGAAGGGACTGGGAATGAAAATAATGTAATAGAACTTCCTGAAATAGGATCAATGGAGATAATTGTTTTTAATTGATGGTTTTCCTTTCTGAGTTCAGTTTTTGAGATGCTATGATTTGTATTAATTTTATCTTGGTTCTCTCCAATACAAAGTTTTTTGATCATTCGAGTTTATGTATCAAGCATAAATTTTAATTCATCAAGGTGCACGTTTTCACTTTGTGTGATTTTATTTGTTGGTGTCTCAAGTCAAAATTAAAACCCTTCAAGTAAGTCACAGTGTTTGAGAGATTTCTTTTGGATAATTTAAGTAGAACCAAGTTAGAAAACATTCCAGCATAATTTATGCAAGCCATAAATAAATGAAATTATATGCCATTCATAATATTTTATTTTGTAAATTGCCTAACAACTTGAAATTAAACTAGAGAAGGAAAACACATGTCCTTATTTTTTTTTGACTATGTTGCCCAGTAGATAGAAGACACTGATTTGTCATGTCCTAGAGGATATAATTCATTATAAACAATTTATTCAAATACCTTTCATTTATGTAGTAGGAGTAGGATTAGGTGTAGTAATTTTATTTGTCCACTACCCTCTGCCATTGTGGATAGATTGCTCAACCAGGAAATACATGTCAATCTGCATCATTCATTAGGTTCACCCACCTAGGTCTAGCAGAACCCAAAGAGAAGAAGGTTCAAGTGCATCAATTGGCCTTGTATGTTGGCCAAAATCATTGTGAGAGCTTGGCAACCTCTCGTGGTTCAAACCTGCATTATTGAGACCCAACAGGTAGCAAAGGAGAAGGTTGTAGTGCAAATCTAGATCCACGACATGAAATAATGTGTTTTGTATTGTTGGGCCAACCCTTATGGGAAGTGAAGGTATGCCTTTGGATGAATGCTCAACATCATCATAATATTTGATCATAGTTTTGTTGGTTTGGTCTATCCAATTCTCAGAGTATCCCAATGCTTTCACCAATTTTAGTGATCAAATATTCAGACCTGTTCCCCCATCTACTAGGACTCATCTGATCTTATGTTTATTAATGCATACTTCAAGGTGTAGGGCATCATTATGGTTGGATTTTTGGGTGGAAAAGTCTTCTTCAGAGAAAGTGACATGGTGTGGCATAGCTGCGTATCCAACCATGGCTTGAAATTCATTGAAATTTAGGTGTAACATAGAAAAATGTATCCTTGGACATTTTCAAGCTCATTTGGGTCTTTTCTTATGGATTTTGGCCTGATTTTGCCTAGATTTAATGTTTTAATGTGGCCAACACATTCACATTAGGCCTTGAACTCTTATAAATCAATAAAAACCTAATGATTTTTTGCAAAGGTGTTGTAACACAATTTCACATTTTTTTAGGACCTTTCTAATGTATTTCACCTAAATAACCTCTTTCTGTCACTTACCAAGACTTATTTAAAAGTTTTGTAAGGAGTTGTAACAAACTCACACTAGAGTGGAATGGGTGAGTGGGAGCGAGGTTTTGAATTTTCTCCTACCTAGCAATGGTTGTCTGGTTTGAAGGCAACTAGATCTTTGCGAGGGGGTGGACTTTATGTGGATGCGACAGGAGAGAATGTAGGTGAAGAACAATGGGGAGTGGTTTATGAGGACTAGGGCCTAGGGAATCAAGGGGACCCAGGTGGTAAGGTGGACCCTGGAGGTAATGTGTTTCTTGGTCCCTCTTCGAATGGAAAGGCTGGTGGGGTGAGGGTTTTGGGGAACTAGGATGCGGCCAAGGACTTTTCTATTAGATTGGGGTCTTTGAAGAATTTTTTGAGAGAATAGTGTCGGGAGGACTCAAAAAGAAGATGGGCCTCGTTGTTTAGGACTAAGCTTGTTGATTAGTTGATCTTTCCTTTGGTTAGCAACATTCCAATCCCTTTGAGTGAGACTTTTTCTATTTTAGTTCTTGATCCAGTGATTGATCATAAAGTTTCAATGATGGCCTCTTCGCTAGTGGGTAAATTCATGGGCCCGAGACCAAATTTTGAAGTGGTTAGGGATTTTGTTAGGAGGAAGTGGAATGAAAAAGGACAAATTGACATTGTGGCTTTGCCCAAGGGTTTCTTCTCCTTTGATTTTTCCTATGAGGAGGATAAGCTCACAATACTATGTGGTGGTCCCTGGGTTATTGGTAAGTCATCCTTGGCTCTTAAGAAGTGGTCATTCTCAGAAACATCTTTTGAAGTGGTGCTTGAGAGGGTTCAATTACTAGGCTTACCTTTGGAGTTTTTGAATGAGGATGTCTTCAGGGGAATTGCAAACTCTTTTTGGGAGTTATTATCTATAGATTCCATGACTTCAGCTAGAAAAAGGTTGGTTTTTGCTAGGATTTGTGTGGGTATAACTGATTCCACTGACCTGTCATCCTCTATATAAATTGTGTCTAAACTTGGAAATTGGGTTTAGACAATCGAATTTGAGACTCTTCCTTTTTGTGTGTTTTGCATGTAAAAAATCTAGGCATTGGGCTATGAAATACCCAACCAATATGTCTAATATTGAAGCTAATTCGATCATCAAGGAGACCAAAATATGGAAGGAAAAAACATCAGAGAAACCCTTGGATGATGTGAACAAGGGTGAGATGAATAATTCTAAGGATGGTCAAGATAAGAATGAGGAGTGCCAAAATCCCAATCTGGGGGTTAATAATGATGAGGATCCCCTGAAAGGGAACACTTCTAACAACCTTGAAGCTCCAAAAGTAGATGAAAAATCTCAAAACAAAGAGCTAATGGATTCGAGAACTAAGGGGTCCTAGGGAGAGGATGAAAAGATAGATGGAGGGAGTATTAGTTATCCTATTAAAAACATGAACTTAGTAAAGAGGGTTCCAACCTCCTATGGTGAGTGTTCGGAGGAAACATCTTGTAGTGGCCATGGGGTAGGAAGTAAAGCAAGCTATGAGGAGGAATATTTGGTAGATGGAGAGAAGACTCTTCCCTCCTCTTTCCAAGATGGTTCTCACAGTTCACCTGAGGTTGTGAAATCTACTTTTGAGAAAATAATGTGACAAGAATAAACTGTATTCTCATCAATATGATATGAGATGCTTAATTTTACAATGAGGAACCTTGGTTATATAACCAAGTTTAGAACATAGGAGTGCATAAGATTATGACAAGTGTCGTAATCTTATGACATGAGACAACAATGAAAATATATCACTCCACCTATAATGGAAAGTGATAATGTGATAACCAACACAAATAGTGGATCACTCACAAAAGGTGGAAACCTAATCACATGATATGTTTATGAAAGGTGGGAGTCATAGAGTGATAACATGATAAGTCCACCAAAGGTGGAAAATCTCCAACAACTCCTATGTGGTCCCTAAGTAAACTTAACTAAACTGTAATTATGACCTAGGACAAGGTACAAAATATTTAATTACACCAACACCCCCCCCTTAAGTGCAACTTAGGAAGAATGGACATAAAATAAAATAATGCAAGATGGGTCCCGACAACTAGGCCATGTTGGGTACCCATGTACAAATGCAATGAAATCTCTCACAAATGGAGAAAAGGAGAAAACCCAGTGAGACAAAACTCCTCCCCAAAAGAGAGATGAAATACAAAATATAAATGCTCTCAATGATGCATGAGAAGGTAAAAACCCCATGTGAGGAAAAAGACCCTCCCATAAGAGAGAAGTAGATGTCAGAAAAGACAACCCCCCTCAATGTGATAACTTGCTGCAAGAGAAACATTGGAAGTACAGTGTGAAGCAACACTGGAATCCTCAATCTGACAAGCAAGGAAAAATACTTTTGTTTGCTACTAAAACCATATGCAAGTCACTGATTGACTCAAGGTGGAATCATGATAAGGCAACAATAGACCCGATGCCAAGAAACATTGGAAAACTCAAAAACTGGAACAACCCTGGAATCCATGAAGCAAGAGTATATGAATAAATGATGCCCCTCATAAAATGGAATGATATGATGAAAAAATCTGGAAGCTATATGTCTCTCAATGCCGATGTCAAACTGTGACTAAAACTTATCCATAAGAGCAATTACCATGAAGATTCTAGAACATTAACCATAAAATGAATGGCCCTCAAACTAAGATGTGACCCGATGTGAATCTGATGTGATTCAGGATCATTAACCATAGACTCTCAATTTGAGATGTGAACCGATGCGAACCAAAATGTGTCAAGCTATGAGCAAGATGTGGCCAAAAGAAACAATAGAATCCAGATACAACTCATGTGAGTTCTCATCAATACAAATATTAGATCAAAGTGCAACTACACTCTAATCAGATTATTATGCAAGAAACCCCCAAGATGGAACTTTATGTAATTTCATTTATTACAATACCCCATGATTGTAAAAGGAGAATATGTAAAACATGCATAAAACAAAGAGAAAATGCAAACCTAATGCATACAAAAAAGGAAATAGTCCATGCACTGATGAATGTTCACATCTGCCTCCATGATGAAAAATAACCTCAAATTTGTGTAGATGACCAAATCTGAAAAAATGGCCTACACCACTATGAAGTGCTTGAAACTATCTTTCTCTCAATATCTCATTTGCCAAAAATGGACACCATGGCCAAAAGTTATGAATTTTTCAAAAAACTGAATTTAGCTTGTAGGAAACGGGTTTTCTAGCAAAAACATTTATTTCTAATTTGATTTCTAGAAAATCTACTCATTGTTTGTAAACAAAAACAAAAACCCAAAAATTATTTTTGATCCAACAAGCAGAAGATAAAAAAATAATTTTTTTTACCTTTAGCTAGGAGAAAAATGACGCCTGACACTTTTTGGACCACAATTTTCTCCAGATCTGTGCAAGATATGCAAAATCTAAAAGATACCTAGTTCATATTTCGACGCTAGCTACAAAATACAAAAAATCTTTTTCCTGCAAATGAGTGAAAACAAGATGTTTGAAGTAAAAATGATGATGGCTCCAATAAAAAACGGCTTGCAACAAACGCTTGCTTTCCAAAAATGCAAATGTTGATCAAATTGAGTGAACCAAAAGCCAAATCTGACTTTTTCAAGCCTCCTGGACACAATGGTAAACTCAAATTTGCACTAGCAAGCTCCAATATGAACCTGCGATTAAAAAAACCAAAAATGGATCCTCTCCAAATCTGATACCTCTCTTCAAAAAAAGACTCAAATGGCACCCAACCCGCTCTGATACCATGTTAGAATCAAACATGCTCTAATACCATGTTAGAATTGGCTGTGGATGCTAAGATCTATGGACCAAATAGAAAGCACAAGAAGAAAGAAAATAATGTGACAAGAATAAACTGTATTCAATGTCAATGATATGAGATGATTGTTGCTTATTTTACAATGAGAGACCCCTTGGTTATATAGCCAAGGTGAGAACATAGAAGTGCATAATATTATGACAAGTGTCGTAATCTTATGACATGAGACAAAAATGAAAAACTATGACTCCACCTAAAGTGGAAATGTGATAATGTGATAGCCACCACAAATAGTGGATCACCCACAAAAGGTGGAAACCTAATCATATGATATGTCCATGAAAGGTGGAAGTGATAAAGTAATAAGAAGATAACTCCATCAAAGGTGGAAATTCTCCAACAAATCTTATTTGGTCCCTAAGAAAACTTAACTAAGGTGTAATTATGAACTAGGACAAGGTACAAAACATTTAATTACACCAACAATTGATATCTGCAGGGAGAGGAATGACCTAAGGCATTCTCCGATCAATGAGGTTGTTGCAAGAAATGATTTCATGGATGGTCAGGAATTCATGGGACTTGAGGACTTGTATCTGGAAGGGGATAGTTCATACACAAAATTTGAAAAGAATAAGAGTAAAAAAGGGAACAACATTGTGGGGGTTTCTACGAGAAATAGGTCAAAAGCATATTGTGGTAACCAGAGAAGTTCAGGTAGAAAGTCAAAAAAGTGGCATAGAGAGCAGGAATGCATCCAAAATATTGCTAATGGGGTTCAAAGAACCATCCCAGAGATTTGTCGAAGCAACACCCCACTAAAGAAATGAATTTCATATCATGGAATTTTCAAGGGCTAAACAGTTCCTATAAACAAAATATTTTGCACAATTTTTCTAGGGATCATAAGCTTGATATTTTAATTGTTTAAAAATCCAAGATGCCTAAGGATAGAGTGGAAAGGATTAATATTTTCAATAGTTGTGGTGTGTAAGGTAGGAGTTCAAAGGGCACATCTGGAGGCTTAGTGACATTTTGGAATCAAGACCATATTCATGGTACTATGATCTGGGAAGATGCTAACCATGTGGCCACTAGATTCAAGCATATTAGAGATGACTTCAGTTGGATTTTGTCTAATATCTATGCTCCGAACAAAAAATCATTAAGAAGGAATTTTTGGAAAAGACTTGAGTATTTTAGGCTAAGTTTCCCTAATGAGAACTGGATCATTATGGGAGACTTCAACACCCCTTTGCTTGTGTCGGAAAAATTTGGAGGATCTCATATACAAATGGATATTAAACTGGATTTGATAGATTTTATTAATTCCCAATGTTTACATGATTTGTATCTTAAGGGGGCCACCTACAATTAGTCTAATAGGTGGGGTGGGAATGATCTTATTCAAGTTAGGCTTGACATGGCTCTAATTTTGAATAATTGGATGATGGATTATTTCTATTTTTTAATTGCTCTCTCTAGGATTGGGTCGAACCACTTCCCCATCAGTTTTGTGGTGGAATCTATGTTAGGTAAGAGGAACTTCCCTTTGAGATTTGAAAGAGTGTGGTTATCTCATCCTCAAATATTTAATTGCATTCAAGAATGGTGGAACATTAAGGTTAGTGGTACTGTTATGTTTCGGGTAGCCAAAAAGCTTAGTGAGGTCAAAACTAAGGTTAGACTTTGGAATAAGGAAGTTTTTGGGGATATATTTGCAATGAAGTCTTCCATCCATATTGAGTTAAAGGAAATCTAGGATAGAATTCAGAAATATGGTTATGTGGAAGACTTCCTCTTCAGAGAAAACAAAATCCTCACAAGTTATCATGACATTATCTCTAAAGAAGAAGAATTTTAGAAACAAAGATCAAGATCAGCGTGGCTTTCCTAAGGAGCTAAGAACACTAGGTTCTTCCACATGACAACTTTGAAACATAGGGCATCTCACCGTATTACTCATATTATGAAGAATGGCACCAAAGGTGATAAAGAGGATGAGATAAGGAGTGAGGCCAATCAGTTCTTTGTTAATCTCTTATCTGTGGAAGAAAGGTTGGATGTGAATGCTCAACAAAATCTCATTGATTCTATCCCTAAAATTTTGAATGAGAATCAAAATAGATCTTTGAATGCTATTCCCTCTATGGAACAGGTTATAAAGGCCATTTTTTCTTTGAAGGCAACAAGAACCCTGGTCCTGATGAATTTACGATGTTTTTCTTTCAAGTTTTCTGGGAGATAGTGGTTGAGGATGTGGTTAATGTAGTCAAAGAGTTCTTTGGATCAAGAAAACTATTAAAGGAGCTTAATTCTACTTTCTTTGCTCTTTTCCCCAAGTTCCCTAGTGTTGATGCTTTTGACTCTTTCCGTTTTATCAGCTTATGCAATTCTTCTTACAAAATTATTTCTAAAGTTGTTACTACTAGGCTGCTTGGTGTTCTCTCGCTATTGATTTCTCCTCAGCAGAATGACTTTGTCCCTGGTAGATAGATTTTGGACTCTATCATCACTGTTCATGAGAATATTTATTCTTTGGAGGTTTCAAAGAGCCAAGGCATTTTACTAAAATTGGATATGTCCAAGGTCTATGATAGGGTGGATTGGGGGTTCTTGGAGACATTTATTCAATTGATATGGGAAATTATTTCCACAACTAGCACTGTTGTTATTATCAATGGGTCCCCTTCCCATTTTTTCAAGGTTTCAAGAGGGGTGAGACAAGGAGATCCTGTTTCTCCAATCCTCTTTACTTTGATGGCAGAAATCCTGGGAAGATTACTACACAATAAGGTGATGGAAGGAAGTTTAAAAGGGTTAAAACCATCACGGCTAATCTTGTTTGTTCTCATCAACGATTCATTGAGGACACTATTCTTATGGGAAGATCAAAATTGGAGAGGCTAGAACTTTGAAGTGTTGCCTTTTTGTTTATGAGGATTCCTCAGGGTATAAAATTAACAAGATGAAAAGCTCCCTCTTCTTTTTCAATGCTCTGGAACCTAGGCAAAGGGAGATTTTTGATATTCTTGGTTGTGTTGTTAACTCTCTTCCTTCCATTTATCTGGGGCTTCCCTTAGGAACCAAACCGCTCGATTCTTTTTGGATTTCCCTTGTGGATCAATTTAATCAGAAGTTGGTTGGATGGAAAGGTGCTCTTCTCACTCAAGCAGATAAAATCATGCTACTAAAGTCTTCCCTTCATAATTTTCATGTCTACACTCTAAGTTTATTTAAGATCCCTTCCAAATATGCTGAAATTATTGAAAAAATTCAAAAATGTTTTCTTTGTTCGGGGGTTGAGGAGAAAAAGATGATTTCGCTGGTTGCTTGGGAGAATGTGTGTAAACACAAAAAATATGGAGGTCTTGGTCTGAGGAATATTAGAGTCTTTAATAAAGCCCTCTTGGCGAAGCAGGTTTGGAGATCCTTTGCTGAAGACCGTGAATGGAATGCTATTTGGCACAAAAAATATTTGTGGGGCATTGTTTCTTTCAAGGAATTTCTTAGTTCTCAGAATCTCCCTCTTGGCTCTACTCTCTAGAATAATTTCATTAAGGCTAGGGATCTTGTTGGGAAAGGCACTATCTGGAAGCTTGGAGATGGTAGAAATTTTTTGTTTTGGGAAGATAAGTGGATTGGGAATGAACCCCTTTCTAACCACTCTATCTTTAAGAATCATTAGGAGGAATGAAAAGCCATATTTGGTACTTTAGTTGTGGATTATTAGAGGAATGATCAGTGGGTTCGCATATCTACAATAATTTTGGACCTTTCCCCCTGCAGTCTCTTCTAAACTCTATTGTGTTGAGCCCGCGGGGCCAAGAGGATTATATGGTTTGGAAAATGTCTTATGTTCGGGCCTTCTTTGTCTCCTCGACAGTGGCCTCTTGTCATCATTTCTCCCTCTCTCTTATGTGGGTGAAGGCTTGGGTACAAAATATTATCCCAAAATCATCATTTTTGTGTGGATCCTCCTTCAGAATAAATTTTTGACTAATGACAATCTATGTGGGTGTGGTCTCTCTTCCTAATAGATGTTATCTTTGTTGTGCGGAGGCTAAGACTATTTCACATATATTTCTCCTCTATCGTTTTACTTATGATATTTGGTGCAGGTTCTTGTAGTGATGGAACCTCAACTAGGCTTTTCCTGGCTGTATCTTGGAATTCTTTTGCCAGTGGAAGTCTCCCTCAAATAACTAGGTGTTGAAATTTCTTTGGTAGTATATCTTCCCACACCTTGTGTGGGGTATTTGGAAAGAGTGTAACAATAGAATCTATAGGGATTTTTCTCTTTCGGAGGAAATTGTCTTTGGTAAAATTATTAGAGCTATGAGAGAGAACTTAAACTGGCTTAAGTACAAAACTAAGGAAAAAGGAAAGGTAAGATTCCAAGATTATGAGCTCAAAATTTTTGATGCTTGGAAAATTAATGCTGACATATCTTATCCTCTTAGACCAACTAAGGGACCCAGAGATGGCATCCATTGGAACCTTCCTCCTCCTGGTTGGGTTAAAATTAACTTGGATGGGGCGGCTAAGGTTAATCTTGGGCCTATTGGGTGTGGGGGAGTGATAAGGGATGAGAATGGCATTTTTATTTCAGCGGTGGCGCTCCTCTTGGGTACCCAGACTAACCACTTGTTGAAGCCATATGGGCTTTCCAAGTTTTGAATCTTTTCCATCAATTGAACTTCAAAAATGTGTGGCTTGAAGGGGACTCGAACAACATCATACAATGTATTAAGGGCCTCCAAAATCCTTCATGGACCATAGAGAGTTGGAATAACCTATCAAAGGGGATTATAAGCTCTTTTGATAATTGCTTCATTTCCCATGCTTACCAGGAAATTAACATGGTGACAAAATTATTTGCCAACAAGGGCGATTAGGACAATGAAAGAATACGTGGAAAAGGGTTGATAAGTTGGAGGTTGATGCCATTTCCTTATTGAGGTATGATAGAATTCATGGGAAGGCCTCAAATTCCCATATCAATTAATGATTATGAGATATGAGTGTCAATTCATGCAATCTTAGAACTTCTATTCAATAATTTCATATAGAAGGTTAGAGTGCCAAAGAATTAATAGCCACTCTGATATTCTTCTCCTCACACACTTTCTAGGTATTTTGGTTATCCATTCATGTGGCTTTCAAGAGTCTTCTGAGTGGGCTTGTAACTCTACCAATATGGGTGGTGAGTGTCGTCGTGTGGAACCGGTGGAATGTGAGGAGCTGAGGAATCATGCTAAGGTATGGCCAATGTTGGAGAAGGGAGGGATTACCTCTTATATTGAAAAAATTCATGGTTGGGACCAGAAGGTCACTAGGTACTTCACCAAGGAATGAAATAATTGGTAAAGTAAATTTGTTTGGGAGAAAGGTTTCCATCGACAAGTAGCTAATTGCTGAGGTTACAGGGCTCTTCATGGAGGGTCTTAAATTTTACAAGGACAAGAAACTTTCGGATCATGCTATGAAAAAGTTTCTGAAGACAGAGAAGGAAAAAGAGGACCTACGCAAGGTTTCTAAAAGTAGTTACTACTCCAAGAATATTAAATTGCTCTGGCAGGAGGTGTTGAAGGTGATCATGGAATACATTACTCTAGATGGGAGATACACTAGGGTCTTTGGCTACCATTTTGTGTTCCTCAACCATTTCCAACATCAGGTAAGGGTTTCATTCCCTTTCTATCTTTCCAGCTCTTTGAATGCCATCCTTAATTACCATAACATGAACCCTATTAGGTACCCTATCCTTCATGAGGGCTTTCTTGTCCTAATATTTGATAATTTTAAATCTATGTTGGCTCTATCTCATTTGTCCCCTTCTCCCCACTCTAATTCTACTCAGGATTAATTGGGCACTAGTTACATAGAAAAGGAATAATGGAAAACTGATTTGGAGGATGAGGTTGGCAGACCCTCAAAGGCAATTTGAAAGCTAGTGCCCCTTCTAAACCTATTCCTATGAACTCTAAAGGCAGATTTAAGGTTCTTTTCGTGGATTTTGAAGATGCTAAATCTAAGGCGAAAGGAAAATTTGTTGTCTCCCCCCAGGAGAAGATTAACAGAAAGAGTTTGGAGGATCCCTCCTATGATACAAATCAAGATGATTCTCATTCGGCCCCCTCATCATAATATTCTAGCTACCCTGTCACTGACAGAGAGGATAGGCCTCATTTTCCTAGATATCTCAAGGTTGATGACCATTACTTTGAAGTCGAACATGAGTTTCTTGTTGATATCCTCATCATTGCCCTAATGGGTCTGCGGATTTTTTTAGACTAATGCGATGGGTGTTTTTTGATATTAAGGAAATTAAGCTGAAATAGAGGGCTGTTAGCAACAAATTGGAAGGGCCTGACCTGATCGACCACACACCAAGAGACAGAGAAAGGGCCATTGATTTATGGACTGAGGATGAAAATAAATACATGGTGGACTGCCTCAAGAAAATAGTTGAAGACCTTCAACACTTTAAGAGTAACCATGATGATAATCATTCTGCTATGGAGGACAAGCTTAATAATATAAAAGATTCTATCCAAATAGTGATGGAAATGAGCCACAAGATTTTAAAATCTACTGTGAACACAATGAATATGATGATTGATAATTTGGAGAATGTTTCTCAGGAGAGAACTATTGTGGATTTGGAAGTTGAAAAAGAACAAAGCTAGGCAGAGGGTGTCGGTTCGAGAAAAATAACTAGAGAGAATATGAAGAGAAAGGCTGACAAGGCCCCTATTAACATTTAGGATATAAAGAAATCAATGTTAAATATGAACAAACTGGAGTAGGAGGTGGTGGACATCCCGAGAAATATGGTCTAGTGGTTGGTCTTTTGTTGGGTTTTTGCTGGTTTTTTTTGGTGCTACTTATGGGCTGGTTATGTTTTGATCTTCTTTTTTGGAAGCTTATTGTTCTCTAATTTGTACTTGTTCATGCTATATTTGTCTCTTCTTTGTTGTTAAATGGTTTTGGGGCCCCTTCAAAACCTATTTTCTCCTTAATCAAAAACAAACTCTCACACTTTTCTAAGCTTGTCATCAATAATTTGACCCTTTCTTATGTTTAAATGACCCCTTAATGCACTTACACGTCATACTTCAAATTTTCCTTAAGAATAATCCCATTAAACATCATTAAATGCACTTTAATTTCTGACACTAGTAAAATTGCCCTCATGGGACCAAGTTGCCACTTGGGGTGACTTAGTCCCATGTGGCTTAAAAATCAAAATTATTTTATTTTTATTATAGGATATTATTCTCTAGACCTTGAGGTCGGCCTATGAGGAGGTATTTTTGGGATTTAGGGAAAATCATGTATAAATAAAGGGCTTCCCCCTCATTTTCAACTCTAATGATAAAGCTATCTATCTTCCCCAACAATACAAGCATTCAAGCATTCTAGGCATCATCAAGCATTCATCCATTGGAGCATCTACTTACATATGTTCAGATTTCTACTTCAAAGATTTGGTGAATTGTAGCATTACATGTTCATTCATCATTCTCTTTCCATTTCATTTCATTTTCAAGGGTTTGATTACCAAACTGGGGTTCGACTAAGGCAAACCCCTATTCTCTAAAATTCGTTTTCCCTCTTTGCATGTGTGTTTTTTAGGTCTTATATGAATATTTTTCAAAGAGAAAGGTGTTAAAAGGTGTCAACATCTCATAAAAGTCATTCAAAGTCAACAAAACCCTAAAATAATCTTGGATATCACCTATAGGTCAAAGTCTACAGATTCGGATCCAGATTCTCGTCAGAAGCTGAAGTACAGATTGAAATCTATAGATATCATCTTTGAGATTCCTGAAATATGAAGGTGGACTAAGACACCATCAGTGGTGAATTAGTCGCACTATTGGGCCTAAAAAATGTTTTTGGTAGTTTTGGATACCCATTTTCCCGAAACCTGTTCCGACAGAATCTTCCCAAAAAATGGTAATAAGTCGCCCATCTTGGCATAAGTGTCCCAGTTGGCTTCTACAAAAAATTCAGCAAGATTCTAGAGCCTCTCTGCAACACATTCTAGTTTCCATGTGCACCTCTCTAGTCATTTTCATTTATGTTACAGTTTACATGCATTCTTAGGTCATTTCACATTGTGTTTTCAAAAATATTGCATTTCATTAGTTTTGCATTAATAAATTCATCTTCTCGGTTTATTACATTTAGGACATTTTATTTAGACATATTTCAATCATACGTGTATTAGTCTTGAATGAACCCTTAGATTCCTTTAAGGGATATCTTTCTCCTTTTAGGTGAAAAACCCTAGAAGTGCAAGGAAGCCCTATTCCATAAAAATACACGGTTCACTAGGTTATTAGGTACAAATACTTCTTGCAATGATTTATCAAGGATAGCTCTGTTTTGTGGTGATATGCTAAGGAGCTCCAAAATGGAAATTTGTGTGGGCATTTTTCCTAGCTGGTCTAGGAGATTATATTGGCCTTTCGGCTGTAGATTGGAAGGAGGTCTTGGAATAGTTATCTTGGTTTTGTGAGTGGTAACAACACATTTTGAACTTGGCTTATTTATGGTAATGGTGGAAATTCTATCATCAAGGGGCCTAATATTAAGGATAATAAGTTTGTAATCATGTTTGATGACTACATAATTAGCATTGTCAACATTCCCTGAACTAGAGGCTTTTCCTTTGTCATCGTCTTGCAAGGGAGCTTTGAATATGGTGTGATCAGTATTAGTTTTTCCTTGTGAATCTCCAGTTGAAATGGTTCCATTTTCAATAATTTCTTAAATGATATTCTTGAGTGTCCAACATCTGGCTGTTTTATGTCCTTTTTTGTTGTGATATTTATAGTATTCATCTTCTTTCCACCAATCAGGTTTGATTAATGATGGTTCATAATTTTTGATGTCTAGTAGTGTGATGACATTAGATTGAAAAACTTGTTTTAGGAATGATTTGATGGGTTCACCCAATGGGGTATATGTTCTCTTAGCGTGAGGAGGATATCTACATGGTTGATTGTTCTAGATTGCATTCAATGTTTGGTTTTGGCCTTGTGTTTGGGTGGTTGATGTTTTTGGTTTATTTGGTGAGGAGGGACCTTTAAGATGAATGGTTTTACCTTTGGTTATCATTTTGGCATCAAAAACTCCATCATTTGTGACATTCTTTTTTTGGGACCAATATTTTCTTTTCTCATTATTGGGCTTTGGAGTTTCTTTGTTTGTTTTGACTAGTCCATTTGTAACAAGACCTTTTTCAATAAGGACTCTTTTCTCTAGGATTTCATCAAAATTTATAAAACATTGGATTTGTAGGCTACTCATCATTTCTTTGTCAAGGTTCTTAACAAACATGGTGACCAATTTTTTCTTAGGAATGTAACAAGGGAGTTTGTTGACCAAACCTCACCATCTCTGGTAAAACGAGGTAAGTGATTCCCCTTCTTCTTGTTTGATTGTATTCAATGTTGCAAGGGTGACATCATTTTTAATGTTGAAGGAAAAATGATCAATGAATTTTTCATCAATTTCACCCCATGTTCTAATCCCTAGAGGAAGATGTGCAAACCAATCTAGAGCTGGCCCTATGAGGCTTCGTGGTAATAGTCTCATCAAATAGGTAGGACTATATGAGACTTCCATACATGATGTGTTGGATTCTTGAATGTTCTCTACTGAATCCCTTGTCTCCTTATACTTAGGAAAAGGTGGTGTTGTGAAATGAGGGGGGAAGGGTGGCATGTATAGATTTTTGTCAAATGGAAAGGGGCACAATTCCTCCATGGAACAGGTCTTCATGTTGGTCCCCAATTGTATATTTTTCATCTGTTGTTAGAGGGCCTGTATTTGTTGCATCAAAGTATGAACAAGAGATGGTATTACATTTGTTTCATTTGGTGTCATAGTGTGGGTGTTGAGGTCACATGTTGAATTTGAATTGGAACTGGTATTTTGAAGTGTGGAACCTTGGTTACCATGTGTGTTACATTTTGGTTTGGAATGAAGTTGGCATTTATGTTTGTTCCAAAGGTCATGTTTTCATTTTGTGTGGTGTTTTGAAGTTGATGTGTAGGTCCTTGATTTTTTCCTTGAATTTGAAATGTTAGTCCTTGATTAGAATTTTCAAATGTTGGTCCTTGATTAGCATTTTGAAATGGAGGTGTAGGTTATTGATTGATGTTTTGAAATGAAGGTGTAGGTCCTTGATTAGAATTTTGAAATGATGAAATGGATCCTTAATTAGTGTTTTGGAATGATGTAATAGATCCTTGATTGTCATTTTTAAGTGATGGAATAGATCCCTGATTAGAATTTTCATTTTGGATCCTTCATGGGGCAATGTGAACCTTTCTAGATTTGTTTAGTTGATGTCAACTTGATGAAGGTGTGCTTTAAAATTGGAATAAAGGACCTTGATTTGTATTTTTAAGTGTGGGTATAGGACCTTGATTTTAATTTTAGAGTAAAGGTGTAGGACCTTGTGATATGGCATTTTGATTCATGTTTTGGAAAAGGGGGTTTGTAAAGGTCTTACCCATGGAATTTGATGATTTTCCGAATGCGAAACTTTGTCCTTGTGTAGTAGTATGGGTTACCTTTTTTACAAATGTTGAGATGATTGGGATGTGTGTGGTAGTGGTAGTCATGTGTGTAGTTGTCCCAAGTGGTATGGTTGACATTTTTGTGATGAGGGAATACCAAATGCAAATGGATTTTATGTATCTTCTTCTATAATGGTTGAGACATCAAAGCCTTGAGGGATTTTGGCACCCTTTTTAGCTAGTGCATAGAAGAATCTATCAAGGTCAACACCAACGAGTTGATTAAACATGCTCGAAACTCTTGGGTCTTGTTAAGCTCTTTCAATTTATTGAGGAGTCAATTTCTTGTTGAATTCTTCTAGGCTTAGGTTTTCCCATGTGTCAGATTGGTCTCTTTGTGGTGACTCTCTTTGAGGTGTGGAATTATTTGAATTTTTTCCAAGGGTCGTGTCATGAAAAGGGTCACTTGAAAAATTCATTTCCTTTCTTTTGATTCATGACCTTGTTTCAACCATGTGAGACTTGCAAGTTCAGAGGTAATGAAAGGTGATAATGAATCTAAACTATGTTTTTGAATTTTTTTTGAATAATAAGGATGCAAGGTGATTATGCAAGGATAATAACGACCAAAGGATTAAGCTAAATGAAGATAATGGATGTTAAAGGATGTTAAAGTTCGATTAAATAATGACCAAGGATAATTATTAAGGAGACTAACATGATGCTAAGTTTGATGATGAAAGGTAAGGGTGCAACTAAAGTTAAGATGAGATTAAATTATGTTTTTTTGTTTTTGGGATATAAGGATGCAAAGTGAAAGTGTAAATTAATTGAAAGGCTAAGGATTGCTAGCATGATGATTAAGGCTATGGTTAAAGGGGTATGATATGAATCTAAATGAGACTATGATAATTCTAAGGATATGAATTCTAAAATTTGAGACAAAGGATGGTAATCAAGATAATGCAGGCCCAAGATAACAAACCCAAATGTCATTGACCTTTGTGATAATCAAGAGGATAATTTTGACAAGGTTGAGTCAAGGATAAGACATAAGCTTAAGACTCAAGTTTTCCAAAGGTGATAATGGTAAAGGTTGATAAAACGAAGGATTAAGGTCAATGAAAAATGGATAAGCAACCAAGGGCTATCCAAAAGGTTAATGGGCTTCGTAAGTCTAAAATTTGAAAGGTATATGCAACCTAAGGTCTAAAATTGATTATGCAAGGTACGGATGAAACCTAAAATGTGATGGAATCCTAATTGGTAATGATGGGAAGGACTAGTAAGTTCTTGCAAGTCTCAGGTTTAACAATTAGGGTCACTATAAAAATGATTGGTTTGAATTTGAACAAGGATTTTGACAGTTTATGTTTATCAGACAGTTTCAACTTTGTTTTTTGCAAATGCATTATTTTAGGTTGCGGGTTTCGAGAGTGCAGTTGCAACTCAATATGATATTTGTGGATCTATTTTATGCAAGTGTAGTTCAAGATGGAAAATTTGGTTTTCCAATGATCAATTAAAGTGGAAAATATTAGTTGTATGTTTGTTCTTGAAAGTTGCGGTTCACATAATGTTTTTTTTGCGATTGTGATGATTTTTGACCTAGTTTTTGAGTGGATTTTTATGGGTTTTGATGAAATTTGATTGGAAAATATAGAATATAGTCTCAAGCACTTGTTTTTGTTTTGGTTTTAGATGTGAAATTTTTTTGGTCTTAGAATAAACACACATAGACAACAATACACAATTCCTAAGGTTGGTAAGGAAACCACTGGTTGATATCCCCACTTTGATTTCTCAAGCCACTTAAGCAAGGTGGACAACTAGAGACTTGATGGCACTGGATCCCCTCCCTGACACTCACTTCTTGGGCTCAAAAAGTCTCATTCCCCAAGGATGAATTCATTTCTGTACACATGCTTAGTGAAGACATGGGGCATCTTCAGATGTTCGACCTCCTGTGTTCAACGAATGTATAAAAATGGTTTTTTGCCACTAACACAAATTGGTTCTTAGTAAGGGCATCCATTTGAGGTGGCCATACATGCGAAAAGATTGGCTCAAGACTATGGCCAGTCAAGAGGCCTCCCAATCCTTTCCTAATAAAGGAATTTTCACGTAGATCACATGGCTACTAAGGGTGGAACTTGTCAGTATGACACATCTGCACCCATTGTTAAACTACTTTCATCAAGAAGCACATTTCTTATATAGTGGTTCAGAAACATCTTGGATTTAGCTTATTACTGCTTGGGTCAGTCCCACCTTTTGAAGTGGGGTGGTAGAACCTCTAAAATAAAGGTACATAATAGCAAAGAAGTACAGTTGTTTCTAATCTCCTAGAGCACACATA
The DNA here is from genome assembly GCA_007115665.2 of Sequoiadendron giganteum. Taxonomy (NCBI): domain Eukaryota; kingdom Viridiplantae; phylum Streptophyta; class Pinopsida; order Cupressales; family Cupressaceae; genus Sequoiadendron; species Sequoiadendron giganteum. Next base: position 265,020,341 of record CM021107.1, read on the forward strand.
GCGCAAGGAGAGAGCATACTTAGTGCCTTTTCCTCACACTCACATGGGGTTCATTTAAGCCCAAAATCCAAATGTGGGGTGTGATTGTACAAATTCCAAAGAGGTACTTTTAATCACTCAAGATTTCCAAATGGTGTGAGAGGAGAGCATACACACTCTATGAAAATTTGCAAACCACCAAAAATGAAAGAGTTGTAAAATTTAAACCTTTTCTTATGATTTGAAGACACTTGGATTAATTTTATGCTAATGTCATTTGATGCAAGTTCATTTTAATACCCATGAGTTTAAAATGTAGTGTGTGGTTCTTTTTAAAGCCTTATGTGTGAAATATGCAAGTTCATTTTAACCTTATGATCTTAATGCAAGTTGTAGTTGAAAAAAAAACAAAAAGGAAATTGCTTAAATCTAAACTAATAAAAGAGTTCATTTTTTGTTGTTTCCAAAGAAAAAAATTTTGAAATTCCTTAACTCCAAAGCGACATGCTGAAAATAGAAAGTTAGCAACCAAAAACTCTACTCTACTCAAAAACCCAAAATAAAAATTGAAAAAAAAACATCAAAAAATCTTTTTTATATCAGATAGGTAGTTGTGTCATCTGGAACTTTAGATGTGTCACTACATTGCATCACACTGAAACATTTGTGTCACACTTTCAAATTCAAATTTCTTGCCCTTAAATGTGTCATTGTTCTCCATAGATGCATCATAATTTTAAATCTAATTACCCTCCAAATAGTTGTCATTCTTTTTAGCAAATGCATTGTTTCTTATTAGTTGTGTCATTATGCATGTCAAATATGTTGTTCAGTACAAAAAACTTGCAAAACAACCAAAAAATGTACAAATATTACAAAAAATTATTTTTGCATCGGGTTCGCCAATGTGGGACTGGTAAAATATGTTAGCTTAGATCCTAGTGACAACCGTAACACTACTAATCCAAAATACAATCCAAAAAAAGATAAAACAAATAAATCATGAGGAAAACAAAACAATCAAATGAAAAAACTCCCCATGTTTGAACTTGAATGACTTCTCTTGTCTCTCCTCATTCTTCTTTTGCAAATATACCCTAAGATTTTGTAGTTGAAGTCTGCAAATACCTGCTAATTGTAAGCAAGAAAGTTGGAGATAAGTGGTTGTTAAGGAAAAAATTGGGGAGAATGGATTCTTTTATAAACAACCATTCAAATGGACGGACGAGATCAATCTTCTAGAAAGATTCCAAGATCAACAGTGGAGGATCGATGCACCAGAAATTGGTGGGTTAGGGACAACTATGACACCGATGGCTATGATGTCGACGACTATGACAAAGACGAGTAAGATTAATGAGCAAGTGGAGGGATAAGGGATGAATTAAAAATAAAAAATAATTAATTCATGAGGAAAGAATCTTTGACCAAGAGAAGGCATAAATGATTTTTTAAAAATATTGATTTGGAAAAAAGTAAGTGGGCATTTAATTAAAATAATTTGCATAATTATTTTAATTAAATGAGAGGAAATGTGAAAAGAGGCATTAAATAATTAAATTGAGTTAATTATTTAATTTAGGATACACATGGAAGACAATTAAATAATTTTGACAATTATTTAACAATGGAAGAATAAAAAGGGGGGAGTGAAAAGTTAAATAATTAATAATTATTATTTAACCATAGACTAAAGATGACAAGAAAATAATTAAATAAATAGTAATTTATTTAATTGATCAAGATAGAATAAAGTTAGGAAGTGAATTAATTAAATAATATAAAATTATTTAATAAATAGAGAAATGTGATCAAAGATAATAATTAAATACTTAAAATTACTTAATTGTGTGAAGACGAGGACTGAGAAAAATGATGCTCACAGACCTAGGACATTTTTCAGTGTCTACATTCTTGATTTTGGCTTATTTCTCCTTTATTTTGTCACAATGGAAGATTGCAACTTTGTGCTTCAAAATGGTCCCTAGTTTTTGTCAGTCGATCCTTTTAATTTCACCATGGTCTCCCTTCTTTGATCATGTTCTTACTAAAATCACTTCCATAACCATTTGGATCATATTGTACAACCTCCCTAATGTCATGTTGAATCCTGAAATCATAACCAATTTGATTGTCTCGATTGATTTCTTTGTAAAGTTGGATGTTGGTTCAGGGGCGTCTCATCGCAGATACACCAAAATATGTGCACTCATTGACATTTCAAAATTGGTGCACCATTTTGTTTAAATTCACTCTTCCCATGGAGTTTGGACACATTTTTAAATTATGGAGGTCTTCCCTTTAGATTTTTTCACTCCAACATGATTGGTCACAAGGTTGTGGGATGTTCTACTTCTAGGCAACCCGCTTCAAGAAAGTTTAGTCTGAAAAATGGGTTAGAAAGTCAAGCACCCCCAATGAGAATTTTGTATGGCACAATCAAAGAAAATTCTCTATTCCCCTTAGGGATCCTAGTCTTGTTCCTATGGCTCTGGCAGCTGCCTATTCTCCTATAGCTTTTCCTCCTTCTCAGCAATTGGGTATCCCCTCCGCTACTTTGGTTCCTCCTTCCTCTCTGCCTAAAGAGGATCTCTTGGGCATTTCTCAATCTGGTGAGGAGGGTGGTGGCTTTGACCTTGAGGGTTCTTACCCATTCATGGAAGATATGGATGAGGATTATACAGATTTCATAGATGATTTGGTCATTAAAATGAAAAAAATGTACCATTTCCTAGACGACTAGCATTATATCTAAACTAAACATTCCAAAAAAGAGAAAACCAAAAGGACATAAATCTGAGGCTAAAAATTTGTGTATTGAAGGTCATGAAGTGGTTGATGATGGGACCTAGTGGACCATGGATTCCTGCCTCCCTAGGAGCATGAGGAAGGGGTTAGCAACTAAGGCTAAATGAGTTGCTCTCATTTGGCGGTTGGTCTTGTTGGTTCTCTATCACTTTTTCCTATTCAGTATCGAGCTCTCTTATTAAAGACTTGTGCTCTCTTTGGTCTTCTAAGCTTGCTCTAGGCTTCTTTAGTCTTTTCATTATTGTTTTTTCTCCCCACTTGTGGGTCTAAAGAATCCTTTATTATTTAATTTTCTATATATTGGGAGTGGGCCCTAACCCCATAACTAAATCAATAAAAAAATATTATTCTATCCACCAATTGAGTTAACTAACAAAGCACATTAGTTCACTCAGATTCAAACTCGCTCTCACTCTCACTCATCCATGCAACCAGTTAACTTACCAATCAATCCCTTCACAAGGACACATGCCACTTTCACATTCCTTATGTCATCTCAATCAATCTCATGTATTGATTATTTTGATCACTTTCCACCAATTATCAATATCAGGTGAAAACCATAAATCAACCATTTTCCAAACTATCAAGGATTCACAATTTTTGAAAAAAATGGTACTATCATCACATCCATTTTCTATCACAAGTTATGGTAGAGAGTAGATAAATTTACATATTATACTATTGAATCATATCCAAGGTCAATGGAGTTGTAAGAGGTAAAAGTGGAATGGATTAAGCATACAAGAATTCGATCAAAGAACTCAAAAGAAGATAAAAACCAAACTACCAATGAGATTGGATTGTAGATTGAGCCATGAAATCAAACACTAATGTTAGCATAATCAAATCAAACATAATTAAAATAAAAAACATGAAACAATCTCACCATCCCATTGTTGGAGAGCTTGGTGTTGTATGGTTTTGGATTTCTCAAACACTTTCAAGGGACCCCAAAACCCTTTAACAATAGATAAAGATAAAGGTAAGAACAAGTTTTGAAGGGACCTCGAAACAATTTAACAGTAGATAAAGATAATAAAAACCATTAATATTTCAACAAAAGATGAAAATTTGGCAACAAAGAAAAACCAAAGACTAACGCAAAGACAACACAACAAAGAATCAGTTAAAAGCCAGCAAGAAACCAGCTACTAAGCCAGAATTCTTAGAATATCAACAACTTCCTTTTCTATATTTTCCATGTTGATAGCTTCTTTTTCCATCTCCTGAATGTCCACAAGAGTCTTTTCCATCTTCCTTTTCAAGTTGGCTTTGGTACGTTTGCTTGGCCCGACCCCTTTAGCCTGGATTTGTTCTTTATCTTCCTCTACATCCACCACATATTTTACCTAATGAACCCTTTCTAGACTCTTGACCATCATATTCATGGTATTGGTAGTGGACTTGAGGATTTTATGGCTCATTTCCAAAACTTTCTGAATAGAACCTGTAAAATTCTTTAGCCTCCCCTCCATATTAGAAAGCTTTCCATTGTGGTTATTCTTGAAAATCTCCAAGTCCTCCATAGTTTTCTTCAGGAGCTCAACCATGTACCTCTTTTCATCTTCTGCGCACAGGTCCTTAGCTCTATATTTATCCTTTCTTGTGTTATTAACCACCTCCACCTTTTCCATCCTACTGTTATAAGCCCTTTGATTAATCTTAATCTCCTTTATCTCAAAAAAGGCCCACTTGGACAGATGAAAATATCAACAGAACCACTATGGGAAATTTCAAGGATGTCAGAAGGGTACTCACACTCAAATTTGAAACAGTGATCATCTTCCTTTAGGTCATGAGGGAGTCGATGCCTATCCTCCCTATCCGTGGTTGGGTAGCTGGAGTTTTCAAAACTGGTATGCTGAGAATCCTCTTGGTAAATATGATAGGAGGGGTCCTCCTCCATCTTTATTTCACCCTTCCCCTTAGGATAAATGCTAGGTGTCCCTTTTGGTTTCAATTTGGTTACATCAGACCCCAGATAGATAATTTTTTCCTTTCCAGTTGAGTTCATCGCACTAGGTTTAGGGAGGGCATAGGATTTAGGTTTGCATTTGGGTTTTCCATTCTTCTTAGCTTTCATTGGGTGGTCTTCCTCCCCTTCCATTTCAGTGTCCCACTCATCCTTCTCAGAGTAGCTATCACCCAATTCCTCTTTATCAGAAACAAAGTGTGGAGAAGGGGTTTTATGGGAGATGGCTGACATTGCTTTAAAGTGTTCATAGATGAGAACAAGTAAACCCTCATGGATAATATGATATCTCATTGAATTAGACACATGGTCCTGTAGATTCAAATTTAAAGAAGTGGAGAGATAATAAGGAAGGGAAACCTTGACCTAGTGTCTGAAGTGGTTCAGGAGCACAAAGTGATACCCAAAAACTCTGGTGTATCTCCTGTCTAATGTAATATATTCCATTATCACCCTCAAAACCTTCACCCACAACAACTTAAGTTTTATGGCATCATAGCTACTCTTTGTAGCTCTCAGAAAATCCTCCCTTTCTTTGTCAGTACATGGGAAAGTCTTAATCACCCGATCGGAGAGCTTCTTGTCTCTATAGAACTTGAGACCCTCCATAAGCATCCCAGTAACATCTAAAATCAATTGCTCATCAATCGTCACTTTCCTCCCAAAGAGTTTGATTCTTCCATTGTTCCAATCCTTTGCAAAAGCCCTAGTGGCCTCTTGATTCCTACCATGGAGCTTCTCCATATATCCCATAATGCCACCCTTCTCCCGCACCCTCCACAATTTATCATTGGTCTTCAGCTCTTTTCAATTTGTTGGTTCCAATCTATAGCGGTCACCGCCCATTCTATCTACAATGCAACCTTTCTTTGAAGACTCCAAAATTCCTCTATAGTTGAGTGCAAAAATGCCCAGAAAGCATGTGAAGTACCAAAGTTTAATTAGGCTATTATATCTACAGTACTCCATCCCTTGATGAAATATGATGAGACACTATTTCCAATACTGCTTAGAATAACACTCCTTCACCTTAATCATTATTTAGAGAGGGAAATTTAACCTTCCCATGGATTCGATCATACTTAATTAAGGCCATGATGTCAGCCTCTAAGCCATCAGTCCTATGCCATATAATTTTATTATTAGATTTAACCCCTATATTTACATAGTAATCAACCACTGTATTGATCTCCCTATAGATATGGGTGATGAAGGGGTTCTCAAAGGAATTAATGATTTCCTTGGATAAATTTATGCAGTTCTCTATAGTCTAGGAGGTTTTTTGAGATCCCTTTATACATTGGATAATATTATTGGAATCCCCTTCAATCCACACATTCTTTAAATTCAACTGCCTAGCAAGGTTAAGGACTTGGTAAGCCCCTATGGCTTCAAAAAGGTGGTTGGTCTGGGTGCCCAAGGGGAGCACCACTACTTTGTGGAAGATAGTTAATGCATAATAATAAAGACTAATATTTTTGATGTTGGTTGTTGTTCCTAAAGCTTATTTCGGGTATACTTGCTATTTGGACATTCATGTAGCATGATACAAGTTTTGGTATGTCTAATTGCATTCCTCCGGTTGAACTAAAATTGATGTTGATCAATACTTGGTCTTGCTTGTGGTGTTCCCATAAATTGATGTTGATCAAGATTTGGTCTTGGTTGTAGAATTCCTATCGGATCCAAAATATATCTCATGTAATTCAAAGTTCACTATATTTTTTTAATTATGCTAGGTGATGAACTTATCTTATGTATGACATATTTATGGGTCTCAGTGTAATGTGGTAAGAAGATATTTATGTGTAACCTATCCTTTGGGTCTAGTGCTAGTGTGCCAAGCCTTCTTGAATATTTCAAGGTTATTCCTCAAGCCGACATGTTTTTCTAGGTCGACTCATTTTGTTCTCTGGGTATATATATGTATGTAGAACATCCTTTTGGTATCCAAACAAGAAGTGTGGTGTGTGCAAACAATGATAAGGGTTTGAAGGATTGTATGACAAGAAATAGGGAAGGAAGTGAAGGAAAGTGTCAGGAAGAAGCAATTTGTATTGAAAAAGTTGTGCAAGGAAGGTGTGTAGAAGATTCTTCATTGGATCTACTACAGTCAGATATTGTGCTCTTAATCATGACTGAATTCATGCATATGTAGATGCAACTTCATCAGTTCATGTTTTGTCTATTTTATAATCAATGATATTTTGTATTAATTAGATAGTGATCCCATCGGTAGTGATAATTTTGGATGTGAGCCCTTGTAAAAATAACTTTAACCGGTGTCACCTTAACTGGTGCTTTAAAATTGAGAATTAGCATTCTCTGTGGTTTTCTCCATATTGGGTTTCCTCGTAAATTTTGGTGTTCATTGTGCTTTGTTTAGTACTTACATGTTCATATCTATTTTAGTTAATATATGATTGGTTTAAGATTGCTTTGGATTAAGTAAAGAAAGAAAATTGTTTTGTGATAACTGATTCACCCCCCTCACAGTTATCTAGACTGTTCAACAATTGGTATCAGATCATGGTCCCTTGCAAATAGACTTGACCGCTTGAGGGAGATCTTGAAAGTTTGAACAAGATAGCAGGATATTTTTACTTTAAAGAAGAACTAAAGACAATATTGAGTGATATGGAAATCATAGAATCTTAAAATGATGAATGGAAAGAAAACATCAAGGAGGAAAATTCCTGCATCTTAAAGCTAAGGGAGAAAATCCATCAATTCAAAGCAATACATAGAGATGTCAGTGAGGAAGTAAAGGATTCAAAGTAAAGTGTTGTGAATCTAAAGCTTCGTTTGGATGAATTCATAAAGATAGAAGAAAGTTTCAAGGACACCAACAAACAAAAAATGGAAGAATTGAAGAATAGAAGAACACTAAAGAAAATCTCAAAGATACCATCAAACAGAAAGTAGAAGAAAATGAGAAGTTAGATCAAGAGTTAAGGAGGTTGAAATCAAAAGCAAGAGTATGTGAAAGTAGCATGATTCTGGATCAACTTTTGCTCGTATAGAAATTTCACAAGGATAAGGAAGGGCTTGGCTTCTTAGGTGAAAAATCAAGTCAAAATATTAAGGGTAAAGACAAAGTAGTTGAAGTTGAAGCAAGATCTGGTGTAACAAGCAAGGTTTGGAACTCTAGAACACGTACAAAAAGACCTATGGTGAGGAAAAAAAAATGCTCAAAGGTACTTTTCATTTAACGATCATTGTTTTCTATGCAAAAAGTTTGGACATAAGGTTGTAGAATGGAGAAGCAAGATGGAACCGAGTATTTAATGCTTTAACTTTCACAAGTTTCATCACAAAGCAAGTCATTATAGAAGTCAATTATCTAATCCAGCTAGAAGGAATGAAATGAATAATCTCTTGCATGGTTATTGCTACTTATGACATGGTTATGGTCACACAACTAATAAGTGTAGATCTAGGGTTCACTAAGTTAATTTAGGACAAAGATGTTATAAGTGCAATCAATTTGTACATTATGCTAACACATGCAAATATGTTGCTCTGAAAAAGTATGAAAGAAAAAAGAAGGGTGCAAAATCAAATGAATCTAGAAAGAGGACCATCACCATTTGGAAGAAAAAGGAAATGAATGTGGGGAGCTCATTTTTGGTACCAAATCATAGTAGAAGCTCTTTCAGAATCTGATCCTACTGCCTTGGCTAAGGAGGAGTTTTGCAATGCATATCCTATCAGATCCCCCTTTCTTAAATAATATTGAGGTATTTTTGGCATGAATAAGTTGGATCTAGGTGATGTTGTATGATGAATCTTAATCTAGATGATTTAAAATTGAAGTACAATTGATGGTGTCATCGATGCATGTTTTGGTGGTGAAATCATCATGAGCAATTAAGGATAAAAGATAGAGCTTTCAAATCATTTCTCAAAGTTTGTAAAGAAGAAGAAGATTTTTTCATTGAGTGATAAAGGATTGAAGAAGTTGAGCGTGATGATGGAATCCATGTTGGTTGATAGTGAATCCAATGGCACTATTCTACTGAAGTTGAAGGGAGTTGAGTTGGATAAATTTGATCATCGAAAGATGAAGGAAATGGAGCTAGGGTTGAAGTTTGATGAATTGCAAAATGTATGTGCCGTAGGTATGGATTTATGGGGAGAATTCCCTTAGTTTTTTGACAAAGAATCTATCTTGTTCTTGTTGAGTGATTTCAAGGATTGAAGCATCATGTTAGAAATACCCTATTCTATCACTAAGGAAGCCATTGAAGCTATTACTGGATTGTGCAGATTTGGTGACCTCCCTAGGAAGAAAATGGTGAAATATAGAGATGTGGAGGAACTTATTGGTATCGACAAATATCCCTGAGCTCTATTGATAAATACCATTGTTGATCCTATAGTAAGGTA
>CM021107.1:265029591-265188092 GCA_007115665.2 Sequoiadendron giganteum
CTCGTTATTGAAAAAATCAACGTGGTTGCTTCCTAAGATGCTCGTGTTTGCAAAAAAACATTGGTTTACTAAGTTTGACTTCTAATTTAAGTTGCTTGACTAGATTTTAACAAATTAATGTTGTGGTTTGAATGATCACAAGCTAAACTACATCCTCTATATGCCAAAGAGCATAGAACTAGGATCCTAGAAAAGATAGCTCACATTTAGGAGGTTGAGAAAGATTTTCTACAGGTCATGGGATTGGATCATATTGTGTACATGATTGATATATGATCTCACAGAGCCGTGACGACAACTTTGGTAGAGCGATGGCAATCAGAGATAGCTACCTTCCACTTTCCTACAAGTGAGTGTACAATTATCCTTGAGGATGTCTAGAGGATTCTGAGGATCCCCATCCACAGTGCGATGGTGACTTTTAATGTTGAAAGAGGTACATGAGCGGCATAGAGGTTACTAGGCATTTGAAAACTCACTGTCGTGGAGTCTTAGATGGATCTGAATCCATTTTTGGATGATGTTGATGACATGATGATTATTCAAATGATTTTTGGATTTTATTGTGTATAATTTTATGCAAAAAATTATACACAATCAAATCCAAACATTATTTGAATAATTTACAATATGGATTGTGGAAATTTGATAACACTAATTGACATGATGATTGTTCTAACTGGTTTGGGTATGGTACCTATGATGCTAGATAGGAGATCTCATACATTTATAGTTGATTGGGGAGTTTTTATTGAGATGATGATGGAGGAGGGGACTTGATATGCATGGGGACCCTTTTTATTAGCTCACTAATATCATGACATGCACTAGGTAGTTTACCATGGGGGAGCATCATTTCTATAGGTGTCACACTATTACATGTTTGGGCCTAGGATTTCATTGATATCACATGGTCATAGGATGTTGATTAGAGAGATTCCCATGATCCATATTCATATAGATACCATGATTGATTGCACTACCAACAATTGGGAAGAATACAACATTGGAAAGAAGTTTTTGATGACATGAATAAGTTCATATGGAGACCATACCTAGGAGGCTAGGGAAAATGATCTAGAGCACTTGGTGTACTACAAACAAACTTGATACTTGATTGGTCGAGTAGACACCATCCTTGAGAGATATCTTCCTATTAGGGTTCTCTGACAATTTGGAGAGAGAAATACCACATTAGCTAAGGACTACCATGCCCGACATGCATAGATCATGAGAGAGGTCAATGCATGGGGGGCTAGAGTAGATTCTAGGAGAGTAGTGGTAGACTTTAGAGCATTGGCACCAATTGAATGGGATTGGGTGGTAGGTCCTATGGATCCTGGGACTACATGCAATTTTGACACATGGTGGGCTAGGAGGAGGCCAGGAGGATTCACTATTTCTCTAGGTGGAGTAGGTGTAGGAGGTGTATTCATAGGCTAGAGGAGGAGAGGAAGTGTTGTAGGTAGGTGAGAGGATAGGTAGAGATAGAGGATATACCACAAATAGAAACATTGAGCATAACAACTTGGGTAGGGTGATAGATAACATGACGGGTAGGTGCCCCAAGATTAGGGAGATGGATAAGATCTAAGTCACTGTCATGTATAGGTACCGTAAGCACCTCCTCCCCCACTAGGATATTTATCTTCATGAGTTGTACAAGATATTATAGAGAGGTATCAAGATTGCATTGAGAATAATCAAGCTATTCAAGATAAAGATGTTTGTGCTAGGAAGAGGGATGTAGAGATGGTGTGTAGGCAGGTCGTGAATGCACAGATTGTTATTCTTACAGCCAAGAGGATATAGCTAGAGACTGTACAAGCCTCCTCCGTTCCCCATGCACAATATTAGTAGGAGCATGACCTGTTGATGGAGGAGAAGACTTATTATAGGACATTTTCTGAGGCTCAGGTTCCTAGGTTTGATGTGAGAAATACCACCACAATAGTAGAGCCTAATAGTTCATGTGGAGGTTTAGTTATCAAACCACTGGTATGGCCTTTTGGTACTCTTTTATAGCCTCACCAATCACCTCAAAGTGTTAGAGATCACCTGTTAGAGAGGACCAATAGAGACTATCGCCTGATGGAGAGCAACAAGCTTGATCTTGTTTCATTGTTTTCACATGGACTTGATGTAGAAATAGTTTTGTATATACATTCATCGGCCCTTTTGTGCCTCATGTAGATTTTGTATTTTTTTGATGTATCACACTTATCTATGATGATGATGATGTACTGACATTTCCATTTTTTATGATATATGAGAGGACCATTTTTTATGTGGCTTATTATGTATTATGAGATGATATATGATATGCATTATTTTTATAATAATGATGGATTTACGTTATGCTATGCAATGATGTTAGTGATTTCTCGATACTATATGGATATGATGATTTTATGAGATGCTCATTATTTTCATTTTTTGATGCTTTGGCATGGTATGCATAATGTGGATGATATATGATGATGCATGTATGGAAGGGATGATGTTTTATGATGTATGATGCTCTATAGTATGATTTATTTATTGTTCTAATGAGTTTGTGGATGTAGGATGCATGTGATACTAATGATGATGTAATGTAGGATGGAGATGTTAATCAAAATAAATTTTAGTACTAGGATTAGAGGGCAGAAGAAATTGGATGATCTAATTGTTCAAAAATCCATAGATTATGATGATAGGTGTGAATGAATGATAACGATTGACAATGTGTAAAATATGATGGGTATGATTTTTCTTCATGGAAAATACTAAGTAATTTTCATCATAGAAATCCTTATTGATGTAGCAAATAGGGACCATGCACTAGGTTATTAATGACCAAGGTTGATTTGTATCTATTGTGTGGAATTTGACTCTACAAAAAGGATTATCCTTGCTCACAACAAACATACATAAACCTTGTTGTAGTGTATGGGTTGGAAGTCTAGAGTATTTTGGACCAATGCATAGAGAGGTATGAGGAACCTAACATGGAAGGCCTCTTTAGTTGCCTGAAACGACTTCCACACACACAAGGAAAGTATTCACCATGATTGTATTGTAACTTGTAAGAGTATCCAACAAGCAAAAAATATGAAATTGATGATCACGCTCCATTCGTTCCTCTCTAAATCCTTATGGAAATCCTTGAGAGATCCCAGAAATGAGAAAATAAGATAAATCAAAAGAAAAGACCAAAACGGATAAAACAATGATTTTGTATCACTTGTCATGGATGTTTTGATGCTTTAGGGTATTATCCATCAATGGTGTCTATTGTAGGAATGATTTATTCATTAAGACACATGTTAGAATGTTGATGATTCTAATAGGTAGTTAGTTAACAATTAGGCATTATTTCAAACTGATAGTGATCAAGTTTTTATAATTTTTTCTTAAATATTTTTGAAATTTTGATGTTTACTTTGGTTGTTGATTTCTTTGTCAAAGCATTAGGGTGATTAGTTTTTATTATGTATGGATAGTTTTGTTGGAAAAACAAGGATAGACAGCTAAGAGGGGGGTGAATCAGTTGTTACCAAAATCAAACTTATACAACATTAATCAATCTTAGATCACATATCTGATAATTAACAGTGCAAGCATTAAATCAACATCACATTAGAGACACATTAACACCAATATTTTATATGTAGAAACCCTATTAGGGGAAAAACTATAGTGGATGTTAGTCTGCAAGATTATACCCTGTTAGAAGTATAATGAAGAATAAAAATGAATGCACTTCCATTCAGGCGCATTGCCTAGAGCACACTGCTCAAAGGGAAGGCTCACTGCCTTACATATAATAATCATATTAAATCCATCTGATGAAGTTGAAATAAGAAATTAGCTTCTACAAAATCTTGATTATAATTCTGATTAAGCGCACAAAACCTTCTACAAACTCTTCCACCCTCTGCTCAATCTCTTCCACACTCTACTCTGAATGATCTAACCTTTATTTGCACATGTACATCACTTGTACAGCTGAGCACTTGCCTCTAAATGAGGAAAACAATCTCATATATATATTTTCCACACGAATTTACATCCACTATTCAGTCGACAACAAATAAAGAATAAATTACAACTGTTGGCCTTGATACATGAATAAATTTCAATGCGCACCAACACAAGTTAGTCACAACATAGTGAGGACCCAAACCAATACCTACAAACACGAAAAAAAATAAAATATTAATCCTCATGGATCCGCAACACACTAACACCATCATATCGGCCAAGAACATGAAAAATCGAGCACACATTGGAAAAATCTGTGATCACGAACACTCCAATCAATGTGGATGTACAACAAGGATAGAGAATGATCTATACTCATCCATGAATGTCACAGGTACATGCACAACACATGAAATTAATATAATTTCAACTGCTTCAACCAAGAAAACCATCTACAAAAACTGAATAACTATAGGCACACAAATCTTCATAACTTCCACAAATATTTATGCGAATTTTTGAAACTTTCAGACAACATACTAGAAAGCTTCAGCAACAAAACCTTTGAAGTGAACCTTCAGATCTTCAACATACAAAACTTTCCAACATTTTGACCTTTTCAACTCCACTGGTTGCGTGTACTATTTCTTTTACAATTTTCTCAATCTTCTCGACATATACAACCTTAAGAAAAATTAATACTAATAGTGTTGACATCAATGACAGCCACATATTAGCAACACAACCACAACATCCAAAAATATCCCCCTTTGGAATTGATGGCAACACATGATGTGAAAAATAATACCATCAACCCAACTAACTCTTCAAGATTCTCCCCTAAGATTGTGCACTCTCTCCTTCATTGCTCTTCTTTCCCACATTGTTTCTCTCCTCCTTTGATATCAATGGAAAAGGTACATATTATCTTATCAAAAATTTGAATCATTTGACTACTCCCCCTGAGTAGCAGCCACCACAACATCAATGCAGAATAAGATATGGCTATGAATTCACAAACTGATGCAAAAACTTGCATCTTAGTTCTAATTAGGAGGAGAAATCACCCCTAACTTTCCTCTAAGGTACTCAAAAGTATCCATAGGTAACAACTTGGTAAAGATATCTACAATTTTCTCTTTGGTAGGTATGTACTCCAATCTAACTTATTTGTCACTTACTTTGTCTCTCAAGAAGTGATACTTGATGGATATATGCTTCATCATTGAAAGCAACACTAGATTCTTAGAAATTTTAATGGCACTTGAATTGTCATAGAATATGGAAATGGGTTCTTCATACTCAATTTTGACATCTCTAAAAATTTTCTTCATCCATAATACTTGGGTACAACTGTTTGCAGCAGCAATGTATTCTGCCTTAGCAGTAGATAATGAAACTGAGTTCTTCTTTTTTCTTAGCCAAGATATCAACTTATCTCCTAAGAAGAATGAACCACCACTAGTACTCTTCCTTTCATCTACATCTCATGCCCAATCAACATCAATAAAATCACTTAGGATAAGATCATCATCCTTAGGCTACCAAAGACCAAGATCAACTATCCCTTTCAGATATCTGAAAATTCTTTTCACAACAGTCAAATGGGACTCTTTAGGATCAACTTGAAATCTAGCAACCATACACACAACATTCATTATATCTGGCTTGGTTTGAGTCAAATAGAGTAATCCACCAATCATTGACCTGTATCTTGTATGATTTTATTTAGGAGAATCATCATTCTATGTTAGTTTGCATCTAGTCACCATAGGTGTACCAACTAGTTTTGAACCTTCCATGCCAAAAAAAATTAGTAACTCTTTCACATGCTTAGACTAACATACAAAAATTCCATCATCTAGCTGAGTGATTTGCAATTCTAAAAATAATTCAGCTCTTCTATCATTGAAATTTAAAATTTTCTTTTCATTTCATCGAAAAAATTCATACACAAATCATCATCACCTTCAAAAATAATATCATTAACAAAGACCTCAATGATCAATTCTTTGTTTTGATCCAACTTGAAATAAAAATTATTGTTAGCAGTACCTTTATTGAATCCAAGTTTCAACAAGTATTTATCCAATCTAGCATACCAATCTCTAGGAGCTTGCTTAAGTCCATATAGAGCTTTCTTCAATTGGCATACCATGTACTTTTCATTAGTCAACTGAAATCCATCTGGTTGTTCAACATAAACTTCTTCTTCTAGTTCACCATTCAGAAATGTTGAATTTACATCCATCTAATAAACTTTATAATTCTTGAAAGTATCATAAGAAATAAATAATCTTACAACTTCAATTCTAGCAAGAAGAGCAGAAGTTTCATCAAAATCAATAAATTTCATGTATGAGTATCCTTTGCAAACCGATCTTGTTTTGTTTCTGACCACATCACCTTGTTCATTCAATTTTTTCAAGAACACCCAATTGGTTCCAATCACATTTTTGTTTTGAGGTCTAGGAACAAGATCCCATGTATCATTTTTATGTATATGCATTAGTTCTTCTTTCATGGCTTCCATCCAATGTTCATTTTTGCTTGCTTCACTGATATTTCTAGGTTCATCTTTAGAGATTAGATAATACTCTTCCAGAGTTATTCTTCTATTTTGCACACCTTTTCTCTTTTCTCCTATGATTTGAATATCGGAATGATTTTGCCTTACATATTTAGGAGTTCTGAGATTTTATCTTACCTCTTGGTCTTGTGTTCTTTCTTTTGCACTTCTGCTAGTTTCTACTTCTTGATTCCCTTGGTTCAGAGAAACAATTTGAAGTTGATTTTGTGCCTAAACATTACCTCAATTGTTAGCACTATCATGTTGATCATATGAATCATAACCACTAGATCTAGACGGTTTACCAATATCTTCATCAACTTTGACATTTTCACTTTCAACCATTTTCTTCAACCTTTTATTAAAGCACTAGTAAGCTTTTCTTTTAGTAAAGTATCCTAGAAATATTCCTTCATCACTTCTAGCATCAAACTTACCTATATCATTATCTTTCTTGATGTATCATTTTCTTCCAATTTTTTTGAAATACTTGACAGTAGGCTTATAACCAAACCATAGCTCAAAAGGTTTCTTACTAGAATTATTGTTGACATTCACCCTGTTAATGGTGTACACAACAGTACTTACAACTTGTCTCTAGTAGAAATGAGGAGCATTTTCTTCTAGCATCATGGTTCTAGCAGTGTCTAGAATGGTTATGTTCTTTCTTTCAACAACTCCATTCTGTTGAGGGATCTGAGGAGTAGATAACTGTCTTTGGATCCCATGCTCTTCACAAAAAGAATTGAATTCCCATGAAGTGAATTTTCCACCTCTGTCTGATCTTAGACATTTGATCCTTTGATTTGTCTCATTCTTTGTCATAGCTTTAAATATTTTGAACTTTTCTAATGCTTCATTTTTCTCTCTTAAGAAAGCAACTCATATCATTCTAGAATAATCATCAATGAGAAACATAAAATACCTTTCACCTTGTAGGCTTCTAATTTTGGATGGACCACATAGATCAGTATGTATCAAATCCAGTACTCCATTAGAGCTATACTATTTGCTCCATAAAAAACTTCTTGTTTTCTTTCCCATTTGGCATTCCTTGCACATAGTGTTAGTAGGCTTCACTAACTTAGGTAGATCTCTAACTACTTGAGTAGACCTTATCTTGACATAGTTATCAAAGTTCACATGACACAACCTCCTATGCCATAACCAGCTTTTATCAATTTTAGAAATCAAACAAATTTCACTAGCAACACTGAAATGAAAGATATTACCTTTTGTCTTTGTTCCTGAAGCAATCATATTTCTTGAAATTCCCCTTATTCTACACTTACCATCTATTGTGCATATTTTTCACACACGCCCCGCCATGGACACAGACCCCCTCTTTTTGTTCTCGACGGGATACTTTGCTCTTGTCTCCTTTTGTGTGCCCCTTTCTTGGAGCCTAAATTGGTCATGTCACATCAAACTATCAAATTCCCTTGACAAAATTCACCTACCTGATATTTTCTAAGTCTTTTGCTTTCGTGGAAGTGCCCCTATGGGTTTCCCTTCACTCGTTGCCCCAACGTCCTCTAGGCCTCATCCGCGTTTGCTCGATTTTCTTTTTCCTTAATTTTTTGACTTTGGTGACAGGTTTCCTATGGATTTGGGATGTTTTTGTTGCACCTAAGTGAACTGCCAAGGTTTCGTTAAGTTTCGGGAAGTTGCAAAATTTTCATTCTGAAACTCTGTCTCTTCATGGTTGTTTCGGGAACTTCGTCCATCCCTAGTTTTTTCTAGAAATCCACCCCTCCATGGCTATTTCTGGAACTCCATACCTCCTTTTTCATTTTTCCTTATGTTTTCCCTTAGTGTTCCAGCTCCCGAAACCCATCCCCTCTGTGGTTGTTTCTGGAACTTCATCCCTCCGTGGATGTTCTGGGAACTTCGTTCGTCGCTGGTTATTTTTGGAACTTCATCCCTCTGCGGTTGTTTTGGAAAATCCATTTGTCCTCGGCTATTTCTGGAACTCCGACCCTCTATGATTGTTTCTATAACTTCATCCCTCCTTTTTTCATTTTTTCTTTTGTCTTCCCCCAACATTATGGCTCCCAAAACTCGGCCCCTCCATGGTCGTTTCCAGAACTCTATCCCTCTACGGTTGTTCTGGGAACTTCATCCCTCCCTTATTTCTTCAGGAACTTCATCCCTCTATGGTTGTTCTAGGAACTCCACCCCTCCGTGCCCATTTCCGAAACTCCATTCCTCCTTTGTCATTTTGCCTTTCATCTACCCCCAGTGTTCTAGCTCCCAAAACCTGTCCCCTCTATGGTTGTCTGTGGAACTCAGTCCCTTCACGGTTGTTTCGGGAACTCTGTATGTCAGTGGTTGTTTCCAAAACTCCACCCCTCCATGGTCGTTTCCAAAACTTCATCCCTTATTTTTTTCATTTTTCCTTTCCTCCGCTCCCGGCGTTTCGGCTCCTAGAACCCGGCCCCTCCGTGGCCATTTCTGGAATTTCATCCCTCTGTAATTGTTTCGGGAACTCCGTCCCTCCGTGGTTGTTCTAGGAACTCCTTCCCTCATTTTTTTTTAGAACTTCAGCCCTCCACAGTTGTTCAGGGAACTTCTTTTGTCCCTCATTGTTTTCAAAACTCCACCCCTCCATGGTCATTTTTGGAACTTTTTCCTTCCTTTGTCATTTTTCCTTTTGTCTGCCCCCAACATTCTGGCTTCGAGAACCTGGCCCCTTCGTGGTCATTTTTGGAACTCCGCCCCTTTGTGGCTATGTTTGGAACTCCGGCCCCATTCACTGTCTGCCTTCCTTCTGCCTTTTGTCCGTTGGTGCTTTTGAGCCTGGCCTTGTGAAATTTTGTCCCTCGTTTGTTATCCGCCTTCCTTTCGCCTTCCAGGAGTCCGAATTTCGTCGGTGCTTCCGGGCCCATCCTTGGGGAATGTTTTCCCCCATTTGTTGTTCACCTTCCTTCTGTCCTCCATCCATCGTTCGCCCTGGCGCTTGCCACCTTTGGCACACATTAATTTTTGTGGTCCAACTGAGCTCCAAATATGTATATTATGATCTTTTGATGATGCATAAATGGATCTAATAAGGAGTTTGTAGGATTTTACTAGCGTTTTCCTTGATTTACATATGAAGGCACTTACAACACTTCATGTATGCGGGTTTCAAGAAGCCTACCATGGGTTCATCGGGGAGACCCATTGAGAAAGCTGAACAAGGAAAGCACATAGCTCCTATCACCATTCATTTTATGTCCATCTTTCTTCATAGCACCCATCAACAGAGCTAGCATTAGAAGAAGGTTTGTTCCAATGAAATCAATGAAAAAAAATGCAAGGGGTGTGGCCTTGAAGAAAGCATAATGGGAGTTGTCCTACTTTTCACCAGATGATGATGATCTTTAATGAGTTGTCCGCCCGAATCAGAGGCAACCAATCCATTGATGCCATTCGTCAATAGCCCCATTTGATCCAATGAAGAATATTGTAATTCCATCAAGCCGAGGGCAACTTTTAGGCAGTTTCAGCTACCGTAAAAGGGATATTGGCAAGAGGACAAAATTGCTACAACACTTGGGCACTAAAAGACAAAATAGGGAAAAGAAAAAATATGTATTTTAAATTGTTGAATATTGTGGGGTAGGTGAATCCCTAGTGCAACAAAATCTAGGCCACACAATTTAATTCAATCCTATCCATTGATTTGGGCTTTGGAAAAATATAAATAGGGGTCTCCCCCTCATTTGTAAATGGTTGGAGAGCTGGTTTAAAAGCATTCTGCAGCAATAGAAAGCAACATTGCATGATTTATGGGTGTTTCCTTTTGATCTTTCTCATTATGTGTGCATGGTTCTACTTCCCTTATTGTTTTAGTAGTCAGTTTCTTGAATGGAAGTGATGATGGTGTTTCTTGTTATTGTATTTGATGAATTTATAGCCCATACTTTTGGCACTTGTTGATGACAAGTTGTTGTGCAAAGTTAGCATAAAATTCCTTACTTCATTGTTGTGACCTGGTTCAATTGCATGTTCATGATGTGTGTATGCAATATGAAAATATTCATCCCTTAGAAGATTGCACTGGTTTTGTGTAACTATAGGATCCTCTTGGCTAAGAAAAACCTAGTTTAGGGAGTTTGTCTATTGTAGCAACCTCCATGATCATTGCTCATTCGTAGTTTCAGGTCCAAGAACTTACTCTCTTCCCTACTTTGTTTCCTTTTTTTAATAATTAACCTTAGGCAAGGTTCATTGCACATTATAAAGCTAAATCTGATGTTGAAATAGAGTTCAAGACTGTTGTTTGAACCTACAGCAAACACACAACAACTCTCCCATCTTAAGAACTCCATTTGCATATCCAACCTCCCTACTTTGTGACTCATCCATAAGACCGACTTGTGATTCCACCAAATCACATAAATCAACTAAGATATGGGAGAGGTGATGCACCTATACATTACCTATGTTGAGAAGTGCATAAAAAACACATCAACAGAACTGGCGCTAGAAGGAGGGCATGACATGTTGAGGCTAGAAAGCTAAAAGTTGGGAGTTGAAATGAACACTTTCAAAGAAGAAATATGAGATAAGGAGATCTCTTTTAAAGCTATAGCTTAAAATAAAAATAAATTGGAGGCAAACAAATTTGAGCTAAGATGGAGCAACATTAACAGATCAACATCACTCAGCTACATGCAGATTTGAATAGGAGATTGAAGAGACTATTGCAGTAGTTTGCATTGGTAGATAAATGTAGGATCCATTGCACTTGTAGGCATAATGAATTGGAGTGTCTAACATTCTTGGATAGAGTTGAAAGAGTCTTGCAAGGAGAAATTACCTTTTAGGAAATATACTAGCCTTTAGCCCTTGTAGACCAAGAGGAAGAGTTGACAACCATGGCAACCAAGGCATTTGGAGAGCTGAATCAAGAATGTTTGCGTAGAAAAGATGGACCAAGATTGGAGGAAGTACTAACGTCAAGCTGGTACAGATTTCACAATGCACCGCATTCAGAATTCATTTGTCCATCATGCGAAGACATCACCACTGATGTCAAGGGAAGTTTGAACAAGTTGGAGCAACCAACTCTCAATAAAGGTGAGTCATCCCATGAGGTAGGAGAGTTATCAAAATTTGGAGGACAACAAAGTAAAGATGAACCATAAAATTTGAAACAAGTAGTTGTTGGGACAACAAACATAGGAAATGAAAACCAAGAAGGAGCAGAGTGCCTTGGGGTAGCAAGTAGTCTAGATGAAAATTCAGCTAGAAAGAAATCAGAAGGTTGTCCCTCCATTAATGAAAGGCAGTACTCCACTCAAGAAGAGGAATGATTGGTAGTTGAAGATGAATTAAAATGTTTGCAGCAGCTCATGAGGATGTTGAAAATCAGAAAGAGGAAAATCAAAAAGAGGAAAAGGTTGAAAACTTTGGAACAACAGAAAATGATGATGAGAGTATAAGTGAAATCATATTAGAAGACCTCTCTTTCATCAATGACGATGATCAAGAATCTAGAAATGAAATTTTGGAGTGGAAACAACCAGTCACCATGGTTGTCTACCATCAAGCTTCTTTTTCAAGTGATGATGAGGACCCATTAGTGGAAAGATATGACCAAGTCATCTCCAAGTTGGCAAAGGATTGGTCCAAGCTGAAATACCAAGTAGATTTTTAGGTGCTACTGCTTCCGAATTGGTGTAGAATTCATGATTCATCACACTCAGAGTTCACATGTAGATTGTTCCAAGAAGCCATCAAGCAAGTCAAAGATGAAGTGAGGTAGCCAAGTACACCACTTCCTGTAGTTGCTTCAAGGATGAAATGTGAGGACCAAGAGCTTGAGCCAAGTGACAACTCAGTTGAAGGCAGTCCTCAAGAGGATGTTGGGACATAAATAGAAGGACAAAAATACAATCTTGAGTTTTCAAGCGATGAATTAGATCAAACAAGAAGGATTTCCACTAGTCATCAATAATTTCTTCCTCTTCAAGAGAATTTGTGCACCATGGATGATAGGCTTTATGAAAAGTCTTTGGAGGCAGATTTTGTAGTGGATTTTGGTCCCCTTGATGAGGTTCCATCAATTGATGAATTCTTTCCATTGGGAGCTATACTGCGGAGGTATTCTCATGTCGAGCAAGAGCACATCCTAGAAGATGGTAGTGATGAATACATACTCCTTGAGCCTTTGAATGGTGATGCACTAGAGTTTCCAGATTGGGAAAGGGGTTCCTTCCGCATCTATAGCAATAGTGAGAAAGGGGAAATGAGTGAACTTCATGATGAGATGCATGAAAAAAAAAGAGAATAAGACAAAGGTGGGGGTGCTGAGATAGATACCAACATAGATGAAGCACCTGGTCGACTACAATATGCAACTTGGAGTCCTTCCGCCATGATCATTGTTGAACCTCCTTCATATTCAGATTGCTAAAATAGGACATATTTGCGCATGTCATTGTCCAACGACATTGAACACCACATAAATAAGGCCAATACTTGGGAAAGGAAGTGGGAAAATGTGCTGCCTTTTGAGGACAACAATCAAGTGGACACTAGGTTTGTAGAAGATCAACGAGATGAAGTTTATTTTGTCGAAGAATAGCTGATAGGTATGGTCGATCCCACGCAAGATGTGGAAGAAGTTTTTTTTTCCCCATTCTCCTAGCCTTTTGTGAGCCTAATTCTCGAAGTGCTGCACCATCTGGTGCCTCCATCTAAAGCTGCCAATGCAAAGACTGACAATGCAATGCTCGCTCTTGACTGTCAAACACTCCCACAATTGCACAAAAAAATCCAAGTTATATCCTTCCTTGCTCCTGTTAATTTCCATAGCTACACTTATCATTTTGATTATGGGAATGAGGGAAAACATACTTGTTAATGGATTAATCATAGGTTTAATGAGCCTCCTCAATTTTTGATTCTTCGTGATGTTGGGGTAGAATTTGAATTCTACAATATTGAATTTATTTTCTTTGAATATAAAGATAAATTTGCATGGTTGAGAACTATAACGATTTCCCATTTTCTTGTACATGCATTACAAAATCCAATGGGTGTGAGTGTTAGTTGGCCTTGCCTAAACATAGTTCTTTGTGAATATCTTTGTACAGCTCATTTTGAGTAGTGTAGGTTTCCAATAAATACTTTGTTTTCCTACTTTCATTAGGTTAGTTGGTTTGTTGTAGGTTGCTTTCTTTCACTGTGCCGCTTTGGTTAGTTTTGGATGTTTCCTTTCCATTTGCTTTTCTTTCATTTTTTTGTTGCTTTGCTACTACTTTGATCGGGGTCCCTCTGCTTTTGGCTAGGCAATCTGTGTGCACACAAACCATACTTATCACCTAGGGTTGTTCTATGTGTTTCTTTTTTAAACTCTAATCAAGTTTTTAGAGTGGATGGTGAGGTTATTTTGTTAGTGTCAAGTGATTTGGATGTTTGATTCAAAGTGGATAAGTCATTGGTTGGTCTGATTGTGAAGTATTCTAGAATCTTATATCTCTCACATATTTTAAGAATCTTATGGTCCTATGGTCATTGTAGTGCCACTGTGATTCTCAACCATTAGTGCGAGCTTCAATACTTGTGGGTTGAAATAAAAATAATTGAAAATTAAAAATAAAAAGAAAATAAATAAAAGAAAGAAAGCAAAATATTGAAAATCAAAAGAAAAGAAATTCAAATTTTCAGGGGTATCCGAGCAACTCTACCAGGGCTATGGATGCCTGGCCGATAGTAGAGCAATGTTTAGGAGAATCACAGTGACAACCTCATCAAGGCTATGGATGCCTAATTGGCAGTGAGACAATGTCCCAAATGCATTTGGAGTTAGAATAAACTATGTAGCTTAACTTGATGGAGCTTAGGTTCTTGCAGCAACTAAAGGATGGGAATTAACGCAATTGCACACACTTGGATTTTTAGCATATTGAAGGTTGGATTAGCTAGAGTTTTTGATCCTTTGGTTGAGCGTCTAGCCTGTTTTCCCTAGCATGGAGATCGAAACCAGAGATTTTGGGTTGATTCTTCTAGTTTGTCATCAAAATTCTCTAGAGCATTTCCCCAACGAGTCACCATTTGTAGTACATGTTTTGCACACACGCCTCACCATGGGTAGGGACCCCCTCTTTTTGTTCTTGATGGGCCGCTTTTCTCTCATCTTGTTTTGTGTGCCCCTTTCTTGCAGCCTAAATTTCTCATGTGACATCAAATGATTGAATTCCCTTGACCAAATTCACATACCTAAGTTTCGCTAAGTCTTTTTCTTTCACGGAAGTGCCCCTACGATTTTCCCTTTGCTTGTTGCCTGGCGTCCTCTAGGCCTCATCCCTATTCACTTGATTCACTTTTTGCTTCATTTTTTGACTTTGGGGATAGGTTTCGTATGGATTTGGAATGTTTTTTTGGTGCCTAAGTGAACTTCCAAGGTTTCGTTAAGTTTTGGGAAGTTATAAAATTTTCATTTTGGAACTCCATCTCTCTGTGGCTTATCTGGAACTTCGTCTGTTCCTAGTTCTTTCTGGAACTCCACCCCTCTGTGGTCATTTTTGGAACTTCATCCCTCCTTTTCCATTTTTCCTTTCATCCACCCTCAGTGTTCCGAATCCCAGAACCCGGCCCCTTTGTGGTCATTTCTGGAACTTCATCCCTCTACGGTTGTTCTAGGAACTCCATCCATCCCTGGCTATTTCTAGAACTTCATCCATTTGTGGCTGTTCTGAGAACTCCGTTTGTCCCTATCTATTTCTAGAACTCCGCCTCTCTATGGTCATTTCTAGAAGTCCATCCTTCCTTTATCATTTTTCCTTTCGTCTACCCCCGGCATTCCGGCTCTCAGAACCTAGCCCCTCTGTGGTCGTTTTAGGAACTTCGTCCCTCCACGGATTTTCTGAGAACTTCGTCTATCCTTAGCTGTTTCCAAAAATCCACCCCTATGTGGTTGTTTCCAGAACTTTTTCCCTCCTTTTTTTTTTCCTTTCGTCTGCCCCCGACATTCTAGCACCTAGAACCCGACCCCTCTTTGGTCATTTCTGGAACTTTGTCCCTCTACGGCTATTCCGAGAACACCGTCCCTCCCTGGTTGTTTCTAGAACTTCATCCCTCTGTGATTGTTTTGGGAACTCCATCTGTCCCTAGCTATTTCCATAACTCTACCCCTCTGTGGCCATTTCTGGAACATCATCCCTCCTTTGTCATTTTTCCTTCCGTCCGCCCCCGCCATTTCTGGAACTCCATCCTGTTGATGGTGAAAATGACATAAACAATGTAAAACATAATATTTCTACTCTATTTCTCCTAAAAAAGAAAGATAAAATAGAGTAGCCTAACTCCCAAGGTCCTAGCAGTTGGTTCTCAATTGTCTGATGTCACTCAATTGGCCAATGCAACTATAATATTCAAGGGGCCTTTGCTGGATTTTTTCCCTGGGTGTAGAGGTTTGAAATACATGGCATGTTCATACATGCTGGTGTGCATCTCAAAATACATAAGTCTAGTAATAATCTGATCTAATAATTTGATGGGCCAGAGAATCTATAGATCCATATCCTGTACCATGTCTTCCATGAAACTCAGCAATGGCATGCTTAGCTTTTGCTGATCCAAACAACGCAAGTAAATTCCTTGAAAGTTTTTTCTGTATATAGATCCCCACTTGAGCATATAATTAGCAATCTTCATCCTCAGTGCTCTTCTCTGAGTAGCATTCATCCCTTCTGGGCATCTATTGTTAAGGAGGAAGAAGATCAAATCTGTGTACTAGGGATCCTTGGTAAATGACTGCACAGTGTACTACTGACATGTGATATTCATGTCCACATCTACCATTGCCTTTGATAAACCCTGCCCTCAGACGAGATTCATTGGATGAATCTTTAAGTCAAACTCTTACAAAATAGCCATCCACTTTCCTCTTCGCTCTCCCAATTCACTTTGCATCAAGAGGGTTTTTACAGCTGGATCAGGAACTATGGCAATTACTTGACTTCGAAGAATGTAATGCCTGAATTTATTTACTACTCGAACCAATGCAAAGGCTTGCTTCTTAAGGGGTGGGTACCTAAATTTTTTATTCTTAAATGGAGAGTTCATGAAGGCGATAAGTCTTTCCTCTCCCTCACCTATTTTTTGTGTTAAAATAGAGTCACACGAATGGTTAGACCCAAAAGAATAGATATAGAAGGGCTTTAGATAATCTGGGCTGGTCAAGATAGGGGCCTCAGATATTGATTGTTTAATCTATGAGAAAGAAGATTTGGCCTCATTTCTCCATTCTATTTTTGCATCTTTTTCCATCATCTCATTAAGGGGTTTGACAATTTCCTCAAAACCTGTTATGAATTTTCTGATAAAATTAATCCTTTCAAAGAAGGATCTCATTTCTTTTTCACTTCCTAGCCTTGTCGACTTTAAGATGGCCTCTACTCTACTAGGATCTATGGATATCCCTTCTTCTAATATGATGTGGCCTAGGAGTTTCCCTTCAGATAATCCAAACACACTTTATTGGATTGAGGGAGACACCATAGCTTATACACTTTTTGAGGACCTTTCCCAGATCTGCAACATGGTCTCCCCAGTTCTTGGAGAAGATAGTTAATTCATCCACATAAATAATGATACAATTACCTATTAGATCCTTGAATACTATGCCCATTGCATGTTGAAAGGTTTCCCCAACGTTGATAAGGCCGAATGGAATCCTATTATAGGAAAATGTGGCCCACTTAGTGGTGAAGGTAGTTTTCATTCTGTCCTCATGACTGATAAGGACCCGATTATACCCAAAATAGCCATCCAAAAATGACATCATCTGGGACTCATTGACTATTTATAATACCTCATCAAGAGAAGGTAGTGGGTAATTATCCTTCTCAAAGGCCTTATTTAAATTCCTGAAATCAACACATAACCTGATTTCACCATTTTTCTTGCGCACAAGAACTAAATTTTCATTCCACGTAGAATGTCTAACTGGGATGATTATTCTTTCAGATAGGATCTTTTGCACCTCCTTTTGAATCAAGGGCTTAATCAAAGCATTGATCGGGTATTTTTTTTATGGAAGGGCTTGGCTTCTGGCTTAAGAGGTATGGTATGTGTGATCACCGAAGTGTCAAAGGTCTTTAAGTCGTCATAACTCCAAGCAATGTCTGCAATGTTCTCTAAAAATTTAACTATCTTGTCCTTAATTTCTCGAGGACAAGTCTTTCCTATGAGAAAATTCCTTTCAGGACCCGAGTGAGTTAGATTAATAGATTCATACTTCCCCCCATCACTCTCTGTGGGCACCCTTTGACGAGCCTGTGGGTCAGAGTCAAAGATTATTTCTAAAGCTACCATCCCTTTTGGAATACTATTTCTTTTCAACTCTAGTATCCCTTCTACATCACCATTCTCAGGATCCCAATCTCCTTGATCTCTCTTAGATTCATCTATTATTTGTCCTTCAAAGACATCCAAACTTGCCAAGAAGGCCAATATATGTTGGTCATCATCGAATACCTAAAAAAATTTGGACATTATCCAAGATAGCTAGGACTGAGACTAATTCAACTGAAAATATTTTTAGCTTAGAGTCTTTCATAGGCTCTAAGGTGCTAGTAGTGATGGCAAGGGAATCTGTAATCAAATTAGCTTCTCTAGGAATCAGAGTGATCCCAAAAGCATCAAATTCTTCAATCAGATTCCAAATTCTAATTTTGTATGCAGCCAATCTTTTGTTATGACAAGTATACTAGTTGGGTACCTTCTTTACAATTACTTCATAATCCCCCATCACCATGAGCGTAGTGACCTTATTCTAATGGGAAAACATAAGTCCATGATCGATTGCTTCATATTCAGCCACATTGTTCGTGCAACCAAACTGCAACGTGTAAGATGCAAAGTAAGTCTTCCCTTTCGGGTTGGTTAGTTCAATCCCTGCTCCACTTCCTGCTTTGGACTTAGAGCCATCAAATTTAAGGCTGCATAATTGATCTTTAGCTGGGAGCTCTTTCTTTTTTTTGATAATAGGGGATGACTTACTTGAGATAGGTGGCGGCTCAGACTTTTTTTGGCTATCAAGAATTAAAGGTGATTGAGGATAAGGCTCACTTAAAGGATTTTCTATATTTAAATCTTGCTCAAGTATCACTTCCTGAAAAATTTCTTGGATCAAGTTGCAATCCAATTCATTTTTTATCAATGCCTTAGGCATTGGTAGAGTATCTGGGGCAGGGGTATTGGAGAAAGGTTGAGATGCCTCAATCTCATCTTGAAACTCAGAGCATAGAACCTGAATCTATTCCAATGGTGGGGAATCTTCCCCTTGAGAGAGACTAGTTCTAGTGAGGATGGTAGCGTCCTTAGCTTCAAATGGGAATTCACTGATGGGTGCTTGAGGTTGATCTTGGCCAATTAGTTGAGATTGGCTTATATGGTTTAATATGTCTAGGCAGGGTTGACATGTCAATTCAGAATGATTCTAATAATGTATCCTACACCAATTAGGAAGCAACAAACTGCTCAAATAATTCTCTTCTCCTAATACTAGCCTATCTTGTTGCAATTTTCTTATCAGAACTTGTTGGTTGACCGAGATCATTGGGTCACTTTGTTCTAGGGGCAGTGCATCATTAGGATTAAGTATTGAGAAGTTCATGACTTCCTCTTGCTTGTAAACTACTATCTCAGTCTCGAAGTATGCTACTTCATTTGGAGAATCATATTTTGTAATCATGTTTTTTAGCCTAGCTCTCAATTCTAATATGTGTTGCTATCCCTTTCCAGGGTAGCCACATGTGAGAGAAATCCAAAGACAAAAATCCCCCAATATTCTTCATTAGCTCCTAACTTAGGAGCATACTGGGATGTCAGCCACTTAAATATCTATGTAAGTTTGGATCCTTGGATCTAACCCAACCTGTACATGCATGTTATTCAGTTCTCGTACCACGTTAACCTTAGTTTTATCCAACTGAATTAATTTCTTATTAGTTTGGGTAGGACTTAATCCTAGCTTCTTGCAAATTGAAAAGGTAATGACATTACCCAATGGTCCAGAGTCCAATAGAAAGTTATGCAGATTCTTTCCAAAGATCCTTAAAATTAAAAGGAAAGGTGGGGTACTGGTCTTACCTTTATAGATGACCGCATTAATCTCCTTCAGTGGAGTCACTTTACCTTTTCCTTTTGAACGATCTACCTCCTCCAGTGCTTTCAACACAACTTCCTGTTGGTCTGAGCACCACTTCATAATTTCAAATAATGACAATGATGTCTTTTGTCTCTGCAGTTCTACAATAAAATCAAACTTTGAATCATTCCTAACTTGATACTTAAGAAAAGAAAGTGAATTACCTTTATTATGAGAGTTGTAAGGTCCCTTTGGTGGTGGTGGGTTATTATCTACATTTTGATTATGTGGGACCATGTTGTTTGGGGGTGCAGATGTAGTGAATGGGCCCTTATTCTAATTTCCCAGGAAGTGGCCACCTTTCGACTCAAATTCTTGGGCATCATACACATATCCTTGTTCATTGTATCATTGCATGGGAAATTTATATTTTTCCTCAATGGTCTCATAAGTCATAGCAGTACTTATTGACCCACCATCTTGATTGGAATTTCCTTGTGGAGGGTGGGAATCAACTTGTGCAATCTTCACCATTTTTTCCATCTCTGGGAAATTGACCTTAGAATGTGTTGCAATATCATGTAGTCTACACCAATTAGTCATGAAATTAAGGTCTTCCAAATTAGCAGTGTGTGGTTTATCCTCACCAAACTAATAGTTATGGGGAACTCCCCCATTGTTGGGTCCAGTGTTTCACTACCTATTGTTATTATTGGACCTCTCATTGTATCCTTTGTTCTGATTTTGATAATTTTGGTTAGAGGAGTTTTTGTTCTGGAAGTTACTATTGTTGTTCTGATTTGCATTCTGGTTAGAGTAACTACCCTGGTTGTTATAACCTCCCTGATTCTGATAATTCTAGTTTTGGTTCTGAGGGGGGTTATATCTAAGTTGTGCCATGTCATTGGAAATTTGAGACAGAGTATTTTTAAGAGTCTCTACCTAATTGGTTAGTTGTACAGTTTGTTTATTTTGTACAATATTCCTTACAGATGGAGAATGAACATGAGTTGACCCTCCCCCTTGTTTTTGGTGGTTTTGAGATTGTTGGGAAGAATCTTGCATGCCATTAGAGAAAAAATGCATGGTAGGTGTGGCTTGTAACTCAGAAATAGGTCCATATTTGGAGTAAGAAAGCTCTGGGACCATGTTGAACAATGTTGGGTTAGGCATCTGATAACCCATGGGAGGGAGAGCTACTCCTAAACTTCCTAATTTTAGACTTATTTGTTGTTGCAATTTAATGGCTAGATGATAAACCTTAGACAAAGAGTCAATCTTGTTGGCAGCATAGGTTCTCTTCAAGAA
Organism: Sequoiadendron giganteum; assembly: GCA_007115665.2. NCBI lineage: Eukaryota > Viridiplantae > Streptophyta > Pinopsida > Cupressales > Cupressaceae > Sequoiadendron > Sequoiadendron giganteum. Next base: position 265,050,525 of record CM021107.1, read on the forward strand.
TAGGCCAATCAAGGGATCAACAACTCTTAAATATGCCTCAATGGCAATATTTTCAGCCACTAAGTAGGCGTCTTGTAACCTGCAAAACATTCCTTGGAATCTAGTGTTGAATAATGGCAATGGTTCATGATGTTCCTTTCTTATGGTAGTGAATTGATGATATAAGATGGTCGGGTCTACATAGACCCAAAACTGATTAATAAAATCATTTTCTAAATCCGCCCAGGTTAGAATAGACACTTAGGGCAGATTTAGATACCAGTTGTATGTCATGTCCCCCAAAAATAAGGAAACAAACTAAATACAACATCCTGATGAGCCACCAGAGAACGGGTAGAGGCATCCTTGAATGCTTGTATATGTTCCTTTGCGCTTCTTGATTCTCCATGCATATACGTGGGGATTAACCTTTTTGGATTCATTGGTAGATCATGGATACCCCCAAGAATAGTCCCTAACGGAGAGGGTTTATTCACGAAGTAAGCCATGGGTGTGTTGAATCCCTCTTATGTTGTTTTGTCCTTGATGTCATCTTATGGTTATCTGGCATCTTGATGGCTTGATGGTTATCTTCTCAGTTGACTCATATTTTGGTTGGCACATTCACATCATTGGTTTTATTATTTATTATCTTGGTGGCACTGATCATTTAACTTCATGTGCAAATTACAAATGCTTGTTGAGGCATTCTCGTTACAAGTCATTTGTCTCCATTTTATCAGGTGATACATTTCTAGTTTAATCTTTGACTAGTTTAGTGATGAATTTTTACAGGTTGTTATAGTATGAATTTAACATGCAAAATTAGTCTTAATAAGTCACTGGGCACTATCTTGGCATTGACACATCATATCAAAATGGACATTTCAAGAGGACAAGTTTGGCTTTAATGAATTCAGTTTTTGGTATTTGGTATGGGAAAATGGCATTCAAAAATCTTGCACAATAGCTTGCTTCTATTTCTTAGACACTATGAATTCACCATGAAAATTCAGTCTTCCCTATTCTTTATAAGTCTTTAGACTTCTTCAAGAATTGGCATAATATTGCATTGAGCATATCAAAGTGGCTTTCAACCTTTGGTAAAGGGAAATATCAAGTCTTTGATATTTACTTGTGTGAATAATGTGGTCTTTTTAAAACAGTTCCTTTGGCATGATTATGTCGGCAGTTGACTTGGCAAATTGGTAAAGGCTTTTGTTTAAGTTTTTTAGACAAAATAATTACATTATTTATGCCCGCGGAATTGACATGGCATAATGGGTTTGATTAATATCTATCCTTTTTTTTCGGATTCCAAATGCCTATCTTATTTTGCAAAGGTATTCGCACTTGCTTGCATTGGGAGTTTAAGGAAAAAATGTTTTGTTACTTCACATTTTTGTGTTGCCCACAATCTGGCCGTCACCCTACATCCTCCACCTTGGGAATTATTGGTTTTCCTTTGGCATTTTTGTTGTTGGATAGCGATCAAGAGTAGTCAAGAGTCAAACACAATGGTCACGCTGTGTCACTGCTTCCAGCCACTGGGTGTTAGCACGTTTTTGGAAGGCAGTTTGGCTATTTTTCTCTTCTACAATTCTGGTAATCATTCATTGACAACAATACTAGTTTGCCAGGTAGTCTTCTTTTGATTCGTTTGTAGATTTTCCTCTGGACAAGCAAGATGTTAACTATTTTATTCTTTCTCTCCTATGCAAAGTGAAAATCTGAAAAACGTCCATTGCTTTCATGAGAATAGTCAAGAATATTTGCTTCTAAGAATCAAAATGTGACTGCAATTTTTGTTGAGGGTTATCATGTCAGTTATATTAAGGATCTGGGTTGTCTGGTTATGGGTAATGATAATACCATTGAATCTTTGCATATGGTTATCTGGGTTCTTGGATAACGTTTCCTATGAAGGCATTTTAGTCAAACTTCAAAAAATATTCAATTTGTTAAGTTTTTCAGTCACTAATTTGGACATAGGTCTTAGAATATTCTCTCAGCCTCACTGGAATTTGTGGGTAATAGTTAAAATTCTTGGTTATTTCTTTTCGGTTGCATGCCGGTTGGGGTTTCAGTTATCTCTCTTTCATTGCAGCTTACTTGTCAGATCTTGTTAGGTATATGCCTTCTTTATTACTTCATGTGGGTAAAATTTGAAGGTGGTTTTCTTTTTTCTAAAAATACATATGATGCATTGTTGGTCCAGTCAAGAAAAATGATTATCGTTTCTTTTATAAATGATGTGCTCTCATTGCATTTGTTTAAGCACTGCATCTGCAGGCTTCTAGTGAAGACAAGGCTCTGTCACTCTTCTATTCTCTGTCATTGTTGTTCTATCCTAAACAGAATGAAAGAATCTCTTTATTGTGAACACTGCAACTTCAGATCTGACCTAACAATCAATATGTAACCTGAAAAATATGCTTGCATAACCTATTTTTGGAAAGAGAAATTCGAGAAAAAAAAGTTGTAATACTTCCAATTTGTAATGATGTTTTTTTGTAAAAGGCAAAACCAATGAGTTTAGGGTTCTATTATGACAAAAAATCAAAAACGAAAAAATAGGGGTATTACTATTTAGAGTTCTAGAAGTCTATTCTGTTCTTTGATGCTGAAAGTTGGAAAACATAGTGTGTATTCAAATTTGTAGTTTTATGTATGAGAAAACATTGAAAATAAAATAGTGAAAAAGAAAGAAAGTATGTATGATTGAAAAATAGTTTGATGAAACTGTGTTGTAAAAAAGATAGGATTTTCCTCAAGATGCATCAAGATTAGATAATGCATGGAATTTTGAAGAGTCAATTCTGACTTTTGAAAATTCTATGTTTTTTCTGTCAAGAGGCACTTGACAAAAATCAAGTGAAATAGGGAGATCCTCTGTACTGTTGTATGTTATATTAAAAATCAGGAAAGGGGTTGGTGCTCCTTGATATTGGTGTCTCTAAACAGAGGGGTTGGTGCTCCTTGAGTCGGTGCTCAGAAATCAACCTTTGAGGCTTTGTCAAAATAAACTATTGAAATGAAAGACTGAAAAAGGTAGCAGGTTTAGGAGTGGTTTTTCTACCCTAGGAGGTTTTTCCTCTCGGCATATCTTGTGTCTCTATCTCTCTTCTACTTCAGCACTTTACTACTTTAAAATGCAATCTTACATTACTCATTTTCAATTTATATGATTGCATTTGATTACATGAATGACACTATCACTGAAAAATGAAAGCATATGTATGACTCTTTTCAGTTTCACTTTAAAATGTTTAATGAATTATAAACACTAATTCACCCCCCCTCTCAATGTATTTTCACTCCAAAAATTGGTATCAGAGCCAAGGGTCCTCTGGTAGGTCTTTCCAACCTAGGATTGATTCTGGACTTGGAGTCTATTCAAATGTCTCAAGCTCATGAAGGTACCTCCATGACTAGAGCTCCATTATTTGATGGAACTGATTATGTTTTCTAGAAAATCAGAATGGAGACTTATTTAACCTCAATAGACCTTGATGTCTGGAGCATAGTATTGACTGGGTACATTGTACCAGCTACTTTGCCAACTACTTCTGATGAAAAGAAGCGATATGAAACTAATGCAAGAGCAAAGGATGCTCTTCTATGTGCTCTAACTAAAGATGTCTTCATCAAAGTCATGCACTGCAGTTCTGCTAGATAAATTTGGACTAAACTTGAAACTATCTATCAAGGAAACGAAAAAGTTAAAACAGTCCAAAGTCTTCACTTTAAAACATTAGTTTGAAGAATTGAAAATGAGGGACGATGAAAAAGTTGATGACTATTTTCTAAGAGTTGATGAAATAGTAAATGCTATGAAGGGTTTGGGAGAAGAAGTCAAGGAGTTTGACATTGTGACCAAGGTCATCAGAACCTTGCCAACAAAAGTTGAAGCTAAGGTAGCTACTCTAGAAGAAAAAAAACATTTTACCCAGCTTACCCTTGACAGTTTACAAGGCACTTTGACTGCCTGTGAAATGAGGATTAGTAAAAACAACATCTCTACAAAAGAAGCAACATTTAATGCTGAAAGGAAAGAAAGAGATGAGCTCTCTGAATCAAATTTTTTTGATTCTAAAGAATCCCATTTTGTAAGGAAACTCAAAAAGGGTTCTGGAAAGTATAAGGGAAAACTTCCCTTCAAATGCTTTAACTGTGGCAAGATAGGTCACTTTGCTGCAAAGTGTCCCTATGGTGACACAAACAATGATAACGAGAAATTTGAGAAGTTTGCCAAGAAAAAAGGCCTACAGACCCAAACAGAAATTTAACTTCAAAAAGAAGAAAAGTCTGTTCACAAAAAAATGAAGCAAATTTCGAATCTAATGACTCTCTAGATGAAGAAGATGAAAATCTCTTCATGGCTGAAATCATTCAGCAAGATGAAACAAACAACAATGATGCTGAAGAAGGTGAAGTGGAATATGAAGGAGAACTGAAGTGTGCTCTAAAAGAGATGAGAAAACTTAAGAAACAGTTGTGTGCTCAAGAACAAAATGTTGTTCAAGATAACTCACAAGAGCAGCTCACTAATCTTGAGATAATTTCTCTATAAACTTAACTTAAAGAATCCAAGAGAGTCGAAGATTGCCTTCGAGTTGACATAAGTCTTAAAGACCAATAGATTCATAAACTTGAACATGAGATTTTAGATCTCAGGAAGAATATCGAAAAGTATGAAAACACTCTTAAACTGAATGACATGCTTAGCAAACAGAAATTAAACAAAGACAAAACTGGCATTGGCTTTGTTAAAGGTGAATACTCAAATGATAGTGAGAAGAACAATACCGTTGCTAAAAATAAAAAGCCTGAACACAAACATTATGAGTTTGTCAAGGATCACATTCATCCTTTTAGGAGCAACATAAAGGTTTACAACTCCTACCCTCTCTTATATGGGTATTGTTACTTCTACAATCAATTTGGTCACAAAGTAAATTCTTGCAGATTTGTGAATACTAGAACTCCTAGATTTGGCTTTAGGCAGAATCATGGTTTTGCAAGACAGATTATATGTTTTACCTACAAATCTTTGGGTCATTCAACAAAGCATTGCAATGTTGATCAGCAAAATAAAAAGCTAAAAACCATCAAAGTTTGGAAACCCAAAGCAGTTAACAACATTAAACAAACTATTCTTGTTCATACTATTTTTCACTCTAAGAAGTAGGACCTATGGGTCCTGGATAGTGGTTGTTCAAATCAGATGACCGGTGACAAAGAAAAATTTATAAATCTAGAAGACTATGTTGGAAGATATATAAAGTTCGGAGAAAACTCTGGAATTCAAATGAAAGGAAGAGGTTCTCTATTACTGAATGAAGACACTCTAATCTCAAATGTTTATTATGTAGAAGGATTAAAACACAACCTTCTGAGTGTTAGTCAAATCTGTGACAGTGGTTATCAAGTCCTGTTCACTTCACAAGGATGTGAAATCAAAAACCGGTCGAGTAAAGTTGTTGCAGCTGGAAAGAGGACTAAAGGAAATGTCTACAACTTATTAGAAACCTCTGGACATGAGAACAATCACGGTATATGCTTAATGGGTCAAGTTGAAGAAATCTGGTTGTGGCACAAGAGACTAGGCCACATTAGATTTGACAATATGGTAAGAATCAGCAAAAATCAAAATGTAAGAGGTCTGCCCCCTCTTAGAAAACCTACAAAGCTATTTGTAAAGAGTGTCTAAAAGGAAAGCAAACCAAGGTAACCTTTAAGTCCAAGGAACATTTTTCTACAAAGCCTCTGCAAATTGTTCATACTAACTTATGTGGTCCTACAAGACTAGATCCATAAATGGTGAGAAATACTTCATGATGTTTGTTGATGACTACTCTCGTATGGTATGGGTTACTTTTCTCAAGAGTAAATCAAAAGCTTTTGAATGCTTTAAAGTTTTTAGAAAACTCGTAGAAAGAGAAATAGACTTAAAATTGAAGTGTTTAAGATCTGACAAAGGTGGTGAATTCACCTCACCAGAATTCATAGACTACTATGACAAACATGGCATAAAAAGATAGTATGCTACTTCTAGAACACCCCAGCAAAATGGGGTAGTTGAGCGAAAGAATAGGACTGTCAAAGAAATGGCAAGAACCATGTTGAATCAAGACAATCTTGCAAATATGTACAGGAAAGAAGCTGTTCATATAGCTATTTACATTTTGAATAGAGTACATATTAGAGTGAAATCAAATTTCACTCCATATGGACTATGGTATGGAAAATTTGCCCAAATTAAATACTTCAGAATATTTGGCTGTAAGTGTTTTATTAAAAGAAATGATGAAAACTTAGGTAGTTTCCAGTCTAAAATTGATGAAGGTATCTTTTTAGGATACTCTACACACAGTAGAGCCTATAAATGCTTTAACAATAGGCTGAACAAAATTGTTGAATCTGTCAATGCTAAATTTGATGAAAATCTTATGTTAGATGTTGAACCTTTATAGGATGATGAAGAGGATGAATTTGACCTTGATATAATCACTGAGAGCTTTGAAACTACAAAGCCTGAACCAAAACTAGCAAGCCCCAAACTTGCTGAAGCACAATCTGAAGATGCTGAAATCAGCTCAGAAAAATGTGAACCCAAAGTTACTTCAAAATCTCTTGTTAGAAATCATCCTAAGGATCTGATTATAGGAGATAGATCTGCAGGAGTTCAAACAAGAAAAAAATCTATTAATTATGATGAAAAAGCTCGCATAGCTGAGCTTACTGCATTTTGTTTAATCACCCAATTTGAGCCCAAAATTTTTGATGATGCTCTAACTGATGAATGTTGGATTAATGCAATGCAGTAAGAAATTAATGAAATTGAAAAAAATCAGACTTGGGATCTGGTCTCAAGACCAGATGACAAAAATTTCATAGGTGGCAAGTGGATCTTTAGAAACAAACATGATGAAAATGGTCAGGTTGTTCGCAACAAGGCCAGATATGTCTGCAAAGGATATGGTCAGCAAGAAGGTATTGATTTCAGTGAAACATTTTCTCTTGTTGCTAGGCTTGAATCCATTAGAATTTTCTTGGCATTTTCTATTTTCAAAAATTTCACTATATATCAGATGGATGTAAAAACTATTTTTTTAAGCAAATACTTAGAAGAAGAAGTTTACATAGAACAACCTGAAGGGTTTATATGTAAAAATAAACCAAATCATGTCTACAGGCTGAAAAAGGCTCTATATGGCCTAAAACAAGCTCCTAGAGCTTGGTACTCTAGATTGGACCGTCATTTACTGTCAAAAGGGTTCATTAGAGGAGGAGTTGACAACAATCTGTATGTTGAAATTGAAGGATCTGATATTCTTGTTGTTGAAATTTATGTTGATGACACCATTTTTGGTTGCAACAATGTTGCCTTGAGTAAAAAATTCTCACAAATCATGGAATCTGAATTTGAAATGTCAATTTTGGGAGAATTGTCATTTTTCTTAGGTCTCAAGATTTCACAACTTGACTCTGGCATCTTTCTATCTCAAGCAAGGCATGCAAAATAAATGTTAAAAAGGTTTAAAATGGATGAAAGTCATCTAGTAAGCACCCCAATGGCTACTGGCTATTAACTTAGCAAAGTTGATGACTCCCCTACTGTAAACTCAACTGATTATAGGTCAATGATAGGCAGCCTATTGTATTTAATAGCCTCAAGACCTAACATAATGCAAGTTATTTGCATGGTTTCTCATTTTCAATCTACTCCTAAAGAATCTCACATCAATGCTTTGAGAAGAATTCTTAGGTATGTACAAGGAACAATTGATTATGGACTCTGGTATCTAAGAAGCAATGACTTCTCTTTAATAGCTTATACTGATTCTAACTGCGCAAGATGTCTAGATGACAAGAAAAGCACCAATGGTGTTGCTTTCTTTCTTGGTGATCATTTAGTGGCTTGGCACAGCAAAAAACAAGAATCTGTGTCGCTCTCTACTGCTGAAGCAGAATATATAGCCACCACTTCTTGTTGCACACAGGTAATTTGGATGTCACGGACATTATCAAATATGGGTATTGAAATCCCAAAACCTATTACTATTCTGTGAGAATACTAGTGCAATAAACATCTCAAAAAATCCAGTTATGCACTCTCAAACTAAGCATATAGCTATAAAGTTCCATTTTCTTCGCGAAAAGGTGTTGGCCAATGAGGTATATGTATAATATGTTCCTACACAAGCACAGGTTGCTAACATTTTTACAAAACCATTGGCTAAAGATGTCTTTGAGAGACTTCGGTCTCAATTGGGAGTGGTCTCTCAATCCTTGTTATTTGTTTGGAAGGCAGTTTGGTTGTTTTGCTCTTTTACAGGTCTGGTAATCATTCATTGATAGTAATATTAGTTTTCCAGGTACTCTTCTTTTGATTGGTTTGTAGATTTTCCTCTGGACAAGCAATATGTTAACTATTTTATTCTTTCTCTCCTATGCAAATCGAAAATCTGAAAAATGTCCATTGCTTTCATGAGAATAGTCAAGAATATCTGCTTCTAAGAATCAAAATGTGACTGCAATTTTTGTTGAGGGTTATCATGTCAGTTATATTAAGGATCTGGGTTGTTTTTTTATGGGTAATGATAATACCATCGAATCTTTGCATATGTTTATCCGGCTTCTTGGATAACGTTTCCTATGAATGCATTTCAGTCAAACTTAAAAAAAAAATCAGTTTGTTAAGTTTTTCAGTCACTAATTTGGACATAGGTCTCAAAATATTCTCTCAGCCTCACTGGAATTTGTGGGTAATAGTTAAAATTATTGGTTATTTCTTTTCGGTTGCATGTTGGTTGGGTTTTCAGTTATCTCTCTTTCATTGCAGCTTACTTTTTAGATCTCGTTGGGTATATGCCTTCTTTATTACTTCATGTGGGTAAAATTTGAAGGTGGTTTTCTTTTTTCTAAAAATACCTATGATGCATTGCTGGTCCAGTCAAGAAAAATGATTATCATTTCTTTTATAAATGATGTGCTCTCATTGCATTCATTTTAAGCACTGCATGTGCAGGCTTCTAGTGAAGACAAGGCTCTGTCACTCTTCTATTCTTTGTCATTATTGTTCTATCCTAAATAGAATGAAAGAATCTCTTTATTGTGAACTCTGCAACTTCAGATTTGACCTAACAATCATTATGTAACCTGAAAAATATACTTGCATAACCTATTTTTGGAAAGAGAAATTCAAGAAAAAAAAGTTGTAATACTTCCAATTTGTAATGATGTTTTTCTGGAAAAGGAAAAACCAGTGAGTTTAGGGTTCTATTATGACAAAAAATCAAAAATGAAAAATAGGGGTATTACTATTTATAGTTTTGGAAGTCTATTCTATTCTTTGATGCTGAAAGTTGGAAAACACAGTGTGTATTCAAATTTGTAGTTTTTTGTATGAGAAAATATTGAAAATAAAACAGTGAAAAAGAAAGAAAGTATGCATGATTGAAAAAATAGTTTGATGAGACTTTATTGTAACAGAGATAGGATTTTCCTCAAGATGCATCAAGATTAGATAATGCATGGAATTCTGAAGAGTCAATTTCGTCTTTTTAAAATTCTATGTTTTGTCTGTCAAGAGGCACTTGACAGAAATCAAGTGAAACAGAGAGATCCTTTGTACTATTTTATGTTCTATTAAAAATTAGGAAAGGGGTTGGTGCTCCTTGAGATTGGTGTCTCTAAACAGAGGGGTTGGTGCTCCTTGAGTTGGTGCTCAGAAATCAGCCTTTGAGGCTTTGTCAAAATAAACTATTGAAATGAAAGCCTGAAAAAGGCAACAGGTTCAGGAGTGGTTTTTCTACCCCAGGAGGGTTTTCCACTCGGCATATCTTGTGTCTCTGTGTCTCTTCTACTTCAGCACTTTACTGCTAAAAATTGCAATGTTACATTACTCATTTTCAGTTTATATGATTGCATTCGATTACATGAATGATACTATCACTGAAAAATGAAAACATATGTATGACTCTTTTCAATTTCACTTTAAAATGTTTAAGGAATTATAAACACTGATTCACCCCCCCCCCTCTCAATGTATTTTCACTCCAACAGGGTGGTGGTGGGATTGGTTGAGAAGGTTGGACTCAGGATGATATAGGTTGAACCAGTGGTGATACAGGTTGGACTGGTGGTGATATAGGTTGTTGGGGCGATAAAGATGGATTTGGCTGAAATCCAAGAGGAGTAAGTGGTGGTGAAAATGGTGGGATAAAAATTCTATGAGCTTGGGGTCTATGTCTAACTGGGGTTCAAAGTTCAATTAATGGTTCAAGGTTGGTAGAGGATCTAAGAATCCTTCCATACTTTTCTAGTGAGAATGACCCAATTCAATCCATCTCGTTCCTTCAGGCCCTCCTTTTAGCACCATATCTGTTGATGGTGAAAATGACACAAACAACATAAAACAAAATATTTCTACTCTATTTCTCTTGAAAAAGTAAGACAACATATAGTAGCCTAACTCTCAAGGTCTTGGTAATTGGTTCTTAACTGTCTAATGTAACTCAATTGGCCAATGCAACTATAATATTCAAGGGGCCTTTGTTGGTGATAAGGAATACAAACAACAATGGATACATAAATCTATGTTTAATGGGCGGGGTTTAAATAAATATAAAAAAATAGATCAAGGCATAGATCAGTAAAATATGAACAAAATTCTCTAACATCCAGACATATATTCTTAACATTGAATTCTCCTTAACAGATCAAGAAAACCATAACATGATGCAATTCACAAAAAAATCCATACCATTGCATACATTTACAATGCTTAGTTTAACCATTACAATAATTCATCACAATACTTAAATATTTAAAAGAAAAAACTCTTCATTCGTTGCCAATAACATAGATCAACAAACATGTAGCAATTCCATCCATATACAATTTAATGAAATAATCTTTAAAATCCGGTTTCTCCTATTGATTCACATCAAATAAGAAACATTTATGCACATAAAACTCACTGGCATACAGATCGATTATGGTTCATTAACCTCATCCAAGAAAATCAATTCTAACATAACACTATATAAAAGTGTATCTAAATTCCACTAAACTTAAAATAAGGTATCTTTACTGAGAGCTATAAAATTCATATCCACTACATTAGGTGGCTAATTCTACTTTCATCAGCCGACCTTTACAATATGGAGTTGAAAAATACATATAGGTGTGCTAAGCACAAATCCATCTCAATCAAAATTGAGATCCACTAATCAAGGAATTGGAACCTCCTCAAAAACTTAGACTGGTTGATCTCTAGTTCCAACGTTGATTGCCCTATGAAATAGGAGAGAAAAATGGGAAAAGTCATGTGCCCAAAATAGACCCTCCTGATGCCAACTAATTCCTGCGTATTTTTCTCCATAAGGTATTCATCATAACTGGAGAAGACTTGTTGAAGAATATCTACATCTGGCCCATCAATCTAGTTGTCCTCAAATTTAATTCTCTTGAATTCTACAAAGGCAAACTCCTTCATGTATTTTAATTTATTCAACTCTTTCCTCGCAGCTTTCACTCCTTCCTTAACATATATTAATCTATCTAATAATAGATCCTCTCCATCATCATCTTTCTACATAACCTCTTGAAACCTATTGTCCCATTTCTCTTTTAATTGATTCAGAGGCATACCCTCCTTAACCGGTATATCCACTTTAACTAGAATGGCTACAATAGCTTCTAGTTCATCAAGTTGCTCATTCAAGTCCTTACTAGCATCTTCAATTTCATTCCTATGCTTGTATATAAATCATATCTAAACCAGATTATGTTAGAGGCTTTTTTTAAGAAATTTTCATTATCTTTCTTGAGGATTGATTGCTCAAGAAGAGTTGACTTTGGCAATTTATTTATATCCTTTATTTTCTAGACATACCCCCTATATTCCTCCTCCTACTTTCCCAAAGCTTTAGTGTGGTGATTCATTTCCTCCATCAATTCCAGCGTTGTCTTATGAATCTCAAAACTGGTTACTAACACCTCACCCACTTCTTGGTTAAGTTTATCTATCCACCTATCCATCATCCTAGACTTATTCTTCATTTGCACTAGATCATCAACCTCTCTTTTACTGAGAAAAATTGGTGTTTCCAAGTCAGCAATTTGTTGTGATCTAGGAGTGGAAACATCCCTTAAGAAAGTATGCAGCTGATCCAACTAATCTTTGAGCTCATCCTTTCTTTGTTTGTCTTTCATTATTCTGGACTTGGTGCATGAAGCTACAAAATCAATCAGATTCATTTGTTGATTCCTTGTAGGCTTCCCTAAATTAATAGTGCCTAGTTGATAATCAACGACTTGCATGTCTCCCCTATCCTTATCCACTATTGGAATTGCACATCCTGCAATAATCTCTCCTACCTCAGTGAGTCTTGTGGAATGAAGAAGTATGGCCTTCTTCTTGGGTCTCTCCTTTTCTATATCCTTCATCATATTTTCCCAATTAAGAGGTTGCGGTGGAGCTATTTGTTTCTTTTCAAGATCAAGATTCAACCAAGTAGGGGCACTAGGAGTGGTAGTCATTACTATAGAGGAAGAGGCAACAATTGTAGAAGATAGTGATTGTAATAAATTAACTTTAGGTTGAGAATCAACCTCCTGCACATTTTTTTTGTCCTTTTTCTGCATTCTCTTGTGCAAGTTTCTTAGCCTCTTCCCTATCCTTCTACTCCTATAAATTTTTATCTTCTTTCTCCTTTTTCAATCGTTCTTCCTCCAACTTCTCTTCAAGCAGTTTTTCTCTTTCTCTTTCCAAGTCTTTGAGCTTGTCCCACACTTCCTTCTCCTTATGTTGCTACTTAAAAAGCTCTTCAACATCCTTTTCTTTCTAAAAGCGTTCTTCTTCCTCCCTTTTCTTATAGGCCTCTTCAATCAATTTAAACTTAGCCTCAAGGGCCTCCCTTTCTCTTCTCTATTTGGCCTTCTCTTCTTCCAACTCATGTATCTTTTGTACCATCTCCAATCTATCATTTTCTTCCTTTCCTTTGATCTCATGCTCCTTTTCTTGTTGTTTCTTGATCAATTCATCATCTTTCGGCTTGGCATCTAACTGTTGTTTCTAGAGTACTGCATTAGCTTGTGCTTTTGTATCCATTTCCTTTTGATTTGCCAAAGTTTAAGCATATGCCTTGGTGTCTAATTCTTGTTGTTTTCCCAAAGCCTCAACTTGTGCTTTGGCATTTGATGCTTTCTTAGCTTCTTCAAATAGTTCCCATTGATCCTCTGTTGTCAAAACATGCTTGGTTTCATCAAGAGGCATCTCCTCTAGTGTCTCCTTATCTGACAAAGTACCTTCGGATTTTGTCTCTATATCATGAATTTCTATCTCAACTTCCTTTCACTTTAAAGTCTCAACTTCCATATGAAAGGTTCCCTTAGGCACTTCTTTAGCTAGCTGCTCTATAGGAGGGAGTTGAATAGGAAAATCACCCATAACCAATGCTGAGGTCACAGATTTTATTGGGTCTTCTTCTTCTTGTGCTTCAAGTAAATCTTTAGCCAGAGCTTCAAGTTCAAATTTCTATATGTCTGGATGGAAGAATTCCAAGGGCTCCTTTGGAGGCATTTTCCTCTTCATTCTCTTGTACCCTTGTGTGGAACTTACACCTTTTCTTTTCTTGGAGGTTTGACCCCTAGGCTCCTTGGTTCTCAGTACGACCCATTGGATACTTCTATCCAACATTGGTCTTGTTATTTGCTTAATATCAATTGTCTCCTTTGCATCCCAATCCACAGGATCTAAATTCTTGGTACCTACATCATGTGCTTCATATAAGGGATCCAAAACTACACCATCATCTGATAGTGATTTAGGAATTTCCACTTTAATCCCACATTCCACCATGAGTGGGATAGGTAATATTTCATAGTTCCTCTTCCTCAAATCATATTCATCCTGAAGATCACTACAGAAGTCCTCCAACAGATTGAAATGTCTATCAAAAATGGAAGCAAGCAATGCATTCATCTTCTTTTTTGGATCAAAATGCTTCCTAGTGATATATAGGCCCAATTTTAGATGCATTAATTCATTGCAAACAACCTTAGCTCTCATAAGGTGTGGGCAGTTGTATTCACCCAACTTCATGGGGAACTTGTGACAACCAGTCTTATGCTTTATACCAAATTTAGAATTGACCCCCAAGACTTGGTAAACAAACTCCATTAAGACCATCCTATTGCTGCAACATCTAGGGAGTAAGTTAGAATGACCATCAAACCCATCCAACCTGAAATAAGTAAACTTGGGGTATTGAATAAACCAATATCCCCACTTGGTAATGAACTCCATGGCCTCCTGGCTCAATCTATACCATGCATCTCCATTGAGCTAGTTAATAATAACATACAAAAATGCATCATTAACTCTTCTATAATGTAGTTCAGAAATATGCAAGGATAGCTAGTCATAATGGTTCCATATTTTATTTTGTCCATCAACTTCTCCCAACACTCCCACTCTATTTAACCCTACAAAAATGCCTCTCCTTGTTGCTGCATAAATGACATAAGAGGTCATAAAGAAACTCTTGGTGTCTCTTACTCTAACCATTTGATTGTGTATACTTTCAGACACAATCATGGGCCAATCAAACTATTGCCTTCCATCCAAGATTGTTTGAATGAATGGAAACATCCATTCCTTAAAGTGAAAAGCATCTCTCTTTCTAAATACTTTGGATAACATCAGTATTATATCCCCTACATATTTTTAGAACTTTGCCCTTTTAGGCTGATCTAGAAATTTGATTAAAGACTTCTTCTCAGTCCTCATCCATTTCTTATTCAAATGAGATTTTTTGGCTTCCTTATGGTTACTATACATTTTCAAAGCCTCCACCTCATTGAGTTGGCTAGGATTCCTTAGATTGGGGACATTGATAATAAATTGGAACATTTGGGGAGTCCAATCAATGATGACATTGCCTTGTGAATCCACGCATTGTTTGGTAGTCGGATTATAGGCTCCAGTTGTTGTCATTATTAGTTCAGGGCATTGAATTGACAAAGGAAAAATAGTGATATGAGCCAAGCCCGATTCCACTATCCTTTGGGTCCTCCCTATTACCTCTTCCACAAATATTTCAGAGTACAACTCCTCATAATGGAATAGGCCCAGATTTGTATCAGTTATGTCTGCCCAGTGAGATTCCACTTCTCTAGCTATGATGATAGGACCTCGATGATCATACATCAAGGTATAAGGTATTTTCTTAGGCTTAACCTTTTTAGGCTTAGTTGCTGCTTTTGAAATTTTTGCAGGTTGACTCCTCTGAGAAGCCTCACCCGATGCTCCAGAAAAACTTTAGTTTCTGCAATAAAAACCCCATATTAGATCTACAAGAAGTATAGCAAAAACACGGTTAGAGATCTTACCCTTCATACACATTGGAGGTAGAACCAGGTAGAAGAAATCCATAAAACTCCCTTTTAAAACATTATCGGGGTCAGAATCGGAATGGGCATTGAGGTCTCAATAAACCATATGGCAAGATTGAAGTCGAAGTCAGAATGGTAATCAAAACCGAGATCGAAATGAACATTGATTTGGTACAATGAAGAAATTTCAAACTTAAATCCCAGTCCGACTCCGGTTCTAACTATGTCGAAAATCATTTTGATAACCTATAACTCATCGGAAATGGGGCCAGAGACAGAGTCGAACATTTATTAAAAACCAAGGTTTGAGACCAAAATCAATTCCGAATCCGACCCCAGTTTAAACAACCATGACATCATTTTATATATTTCAACAAAATAACGAATGACGTCATAACCTAAGAAATGAGGTAACTCGATGAAATAGAGGGGCTTAACAATGAAAGCTTGAAACCATCCCCATACAACTAAGAGGAAAATACAGTAACTAGGGCATCATTTTTCTAATTTAAATAGAGATGCGCAAGCATCCTAGTTTATAAACCCTTCGACTCAAATAACTAGGGTACAAACTTAACCATACTCGAAACCAATCAAATTGATATGTAGAAGAAACCGTAATTAAAAACATAGATCAAAGAACCCTATAAACATAATGTAGTAGGTGAGCCATACCTTCAAAAACCTAGGGCATGATGGTACGGGCACAAAGAAAACGTGAAAATGATCATGGAAAAACAAACAAACAAGAAAATGCCAAACATAAAAATAAAAGACAAAATGAAAAATAGAAAAAAAATAAAAAATAAAAATTGAACAAAAGAGAAGACAGGCAAAACAAACAACAGGGATTCGAAAGAAGACCAAGAGCTACGAACCCATGTGAAGAAAAAGAGACCGAACATAACAAGATGAACAACAAACAAAAAAATAAAAAAAACTTACCTCCAAACACAATCCAACAGCCTAGTCCTTTGATGCGAATCCACACAAAAATGTCTCACTTTCAATTGAATCACCCTCCCAAATGCTCCACTGTAGCTCTAGTTCGATTTTACTTGTTAAGCAGTGATAATAACCAATGAGTTAACCTTAATTAAGCTTAACATTGAATCTCATATGTGGGAAGGTGTCTGTAATTAATGTCATTAATGCGACAGGTTGGACGTAGAGTCACGACGGTAACAGGCACAAGACTATTGTGTGATTGAAGTAAAGTTAGATAGAAAAAAGAAAGGGGGGACTGGAAATGAAACTGAAACCGATTTGGAAATTTGTCCAAGTTTCGAGTTTGGTTCCAGATCCGATTCCAATTCTAACAACAAAGAAGAAAAGGAAAGAAAGAACAAAAAAAGAAACACCAAGATTGAAACAAGAAAACCGATCATTGATCACCGATCTCAAGTCCAAACAAACAAAACAAAGGCAAGGGCGGGGGCGGGATGGAAAAATGTTTGAGACTATATACAAAGCTTCGAACTTAATATCCATTCAGGCTCTAGTTCTGGAAAAAAAAAAACCCAAAAAGACCAATGAAGAGACAAACGGGATTGGGATCAGAATGGAATCCTCAAAATAATTTTCAAAATAGATTTCGTTCTGATTCCGGTTCCGCCAAAATAGAAAGGAAAACAAATCCTTGGAAGAAGAAAAACTCCAAAATTTGTTGAAAAACAACCAAGGATAGAAAACAAAAAGGGGGACCCATTTTGACCAATACAAAATATGGGGTGGTTATGCAAGGCATAACATGTCCCTCTGCGGTTGTTCCGGGAAGTCCGTCCCTCACTGGCTATTTCTAAAACTTCATCCCACCCTGGCTATTTCTAAAACTTTGTCCCTCTACGGTTGTTCTAAGAACTCTTTCTGTCTCTGGTTGTTTCTGAAACTCCACCCCTTCATGGCCATTTTTGGAACTTTGTCCCTCCTTTTCCATTTTTCCTTTCGTCCACCCCCAGTGTTCGTGCTCTCGGAACTCGGCCCCTCCATGGCCATTTATGAAACTTCGTCCCTCTGTGGCTATTCTAGGAACTCTGTCCCTCTGTGGCTATTTCGAGAACTTTGTCCCTCTGCAATTGTTCTAGGAACTTCATCCCTCTACGGCTATTCTGAGAACTCCATCTGTCTCTAGTTGTTTCTGGAACTCCACCCCTCTGTGGTTGTTTCAAAAACGTTGTCCCTCCTTTGTCATTTTTTCTTTCATCTACCCTTGACGTTCTGACTTCCAGAACCTGGCCCCTCTATGGCCATTTCAAGAAATCCACCCCTTCATGGCCATTTTTCGGAACTCCATCCCCGTTTTGATGTCCACCTTCCTTTTGCCTTCCATCAA
The DNA here is from genome assembly GCA_007115665.2 of Sequoiadendron giganteum. Lineage (NCBI taxonomy): Eukaryota > Viridiplantae > Streptophyta > Pinopsida > Cupressales > Cupressaceae > Sequoiadendron > Sequoiadendron giganteum. The sequence continues at coordinate 265,068,244 of CM021107.1, forward strand.
TCACCTAACTTTCATCAGTGCTTTTGGGCCTAGCCTTGGGGAATGCTTTCCCCATTCATTGTTTGCCTTCCTTCTGCCTTCTGAGACTCCAAATTATGTAAGCACTTCTGGACCTGACCTTGGGGAATGTTGTCCCCCATTCGTTGTTTTCCTTCCATTTGTCTTTTGTTCACCATCCACCTTGACACCCGCCCCCCTTTGGCATGCATTAATTTTTATGGTCCAAATGAGCTCCAAATATGAATATTATGATCTTTTAATGATGCATGAATGGATCTAACAAGGATTTTACAGGATTTGACTAAAATTTTCCTTGATTTACGTATGAAGGCACTTACAACACTTCATGTATGCAAGTTTCAAGAAGCCTATCGCGGGTCCATCGAGGAGACCTATTAAGAAATTTGAACAAGGAAAGAAGATAGCTCTTGTCACCATTCATTTTATGTACATATTTCTTCATAGCACCCATCAACAGAGATGGCATTAGAAGAAGGCATGTGCCAAGGAATTCAATGACAAAAATGCAAGGGGTGGCCTTGAAGAAAGCATAAGGGGAGTTGTCCTACTTTTCACTAGATGATGATGATCTTTCAAGAGTTTTCTTCCTGAATCAAAGGCAACCAATCCATTGATTCCAGTCATCGACAAGCTCGTTTAATCCAATGAAGAATGTTGCAAGTCCATCAAGCCGAGGGCAGATTTTAGGTAGTTTCAACTACAATAAAAGGGAAATCAGCAAGAGGACAAAATTGCTACAGCACCTGGGCACTAAAAGACAAAATAGGGAAAAGACAAAATATGTATTTTATATTGTTGAATATTGTGGGGTAGGTGAAGCCCTAGTGCAATCGAATCTAGGCCACACAATGTAATTCAATCCTAGCTATTCATTTGGGCTTTGGAAAACTATAAATAGGGGTCTCCCCCTCATTTATAAATGGTTGGAGAGATGGTGTACAATCATTTTATAGCAATAGAAAGCAACATTGCATAATTTAAGGGTGTTTTCTTTTGAGCTTGCTCATTATGTGTGCATGTTTCTACTTCCCTTATTATTTTAGTAGTTAGTTTCTTGAATGGACGTGATGATGGTGTTTTCTATTATTGTATTTGATGAATTTCCAGCCCATACTTTTGGCACTTGTTCTTCCAATTCTCTTTTCATAATCAATGCTTCCAATTCTTCCAATTCCTTTTCTTCATCTTCAATCCACTTCATCTCATCTTCATACCTGAATTTTCTCTTGGAACTCTTTCCTGAATCATATCCTTGCTTTCTTTTCCCAAATATAGTAGCCTTGAAAGTAGATTCAATCTTAGGAGAAGACTCCCTAAATTCACTCAATTCAAATGCAGCAAGTTTTCCAATCAGAATGTCTTTTGTAGTATTTGTCACTGTCCTGAGTTCATTAATAGCATGAGCTTTTGTCTTGTAGGAAGGGGGCACAGATCTAAGTATCTTAGCCACAATTTCATCATCATCTAAATTTCCACTAGCACATCTAATGTCCATCACTAAATCATTTATCTTTTGCAAGAAGGAAAATATGTTTTCATCTTCACTCATCTTCAGGCTCTCCAATTTGCCTTTTAGACTTTGTAGCTTAGCAATTTTCACTAGTGCATCTCCTTCATACAATGTTTCTAGATTTTTCCAAATCTAGTATGAAGTCTTCAATCCTATCACATTTGTCATCTCTAAATCTATTAAAGCACTCACCAATGTTTCTACTTCCCTGGTATTAATTTTTTCTTACTTGATTTCATCTTCAGAGGAACGACCATTCTGAGGAATGGTATATCAATTTTGTGTAATCTACCAGAAAGGTTCACAAATTCACTTCAAATGAAACTCCATCCTGAATTTCCATAGAGAGTATTTTGTGAAATCGAATCTAGGACTATCCTTCTTGAATGATGTCATCTCAGATCACCTCAAGTTGTTAAGCTTCTTCAGATGAACTAGCTCTGATACAAATTGTTGGAAAAACAAGGATAGACAACTGAGAGGGGGGGTGAATCATTTGTTACCAAAATCAAACTCATAAAACATTAATCAACCTTAGACCATAGATCTGATAATTAACAGTGCAAGCATTAAATCAACATCACATCAAAGACACATTAACACCAAGATTTTATACGTGGAAACCCTGTTAGGCGAAAAACCACGGTGGATGTTAGTCCACAAGATTATACCCTGTTAGAAGTATAATGAAGAATAAAAATGAATGCACTTTCATTCAGGTGCACTGCCTAGAGCACACTGCTCAAAGGGAAGGCTCACTACCTTACATACAATAATCATATTAATTCCATCTGATGAAGTTGAACTAATAAATTAGCTTTTACAAAATTCTGATTAGAATTCTGATTAGGTGCACAAAAACTTCTACAAACTCTTCTACCCTCTGCTCAATCTCTTCCACACTCTACTTTGAATGATTTGACCTTTATTCGCACATGTAAATCACTTGTACACTTGAGCACTTTCCTCTAAATGAGGAAAGTAATCTCATATATATATATACATATATATATATATATCCGCAACACATATTTACATCCACTATTCAGTTGACCACAAATAAAGAATAAATTAAAACTGTCGGCCTTGATACATGAATAAATTTCAATGCGCATCAACACAAGTTGGTCACAACATAGTGAGGACCCAAAGAAACACCTCCAAACATGCCAAACAGTAAAATATTAATCCTCATGGATCCGCAACACGCTAACACCATCATGTTGGCCAAGAACATGAAAACTTGGGCACACATTGAAAAAATATCCAATCACGAACACTCCAATCAATGCAGATGTATGAAAAGGATAGAGCACAATCGAGACTCATCCATGAAGCTCATAGGTACATGCACAACACATTAAATTACCATAATTTCAACGACTTCAACGAAGAACACCATCTACAGAAATTGAATAATTGTAGGCACACAGATCTTCATAATTTCCACAAATCTTTATGCAAACCTCTGAAACTTTTGGACAACATACTAGAAAGCTTCATAAACAAACCCTTTGAAGCACACCTTCAGATCTTCAACATAGAGAACTTTCCAACATTTTGACCTTCCTAGCTCCACTGGCTGCCTGTACTATATTTTTTATATTTCTCTCAATCTCCTCGACATATACATCCTTAAGTAGAATTAATGCTAATAGTGTTGACATCAATGACAACCATATATTAGCAACACAACCACAACATCCAACAAGTTTATTGTGGATAGGTGATAACATAAATAGGATTTTTGAGATTTTTTGAATGTTTGTGTGCTTTTAAGTTTATTTGAGGCTTCTTTTGATATTTTCAAGATATTTGGACTTTTTTGGTATTTTAGACTTAGAGACCTAGAGGGGGACCTTGGAGACTGACCTTGTGCCTCGATGCTCATAAATTATGGCCTTTCCTACATTATACATGAAAAGACATCACAGTTCACTTATTGGACTCAAAGTGGCTTGCACAAAGATGAACAATAATATTTTTGAGATTTTTATGGTTTTATGATTTTTTTTGGATTTTGATGGTTTTATGATTTTTTTTGGATTTTGATGGTTTTATGATTTCTTTTGGATTTTTATGGTTTTATGATTTTTTGGATTTTAACGGTTTTATAATTTTTTTGGATTTCAAAGTTTTACACAAGTGATGGGATGAACAAGGATCAAATCCATCTACCAGGTTCAAGATTTTGCCCCGAGTTTAGAACAAGATTACATTTATTATTGTAATGGTGGGAATTGTACTTCCTTCTTGGAGATAGTGCAATTTCTCATTTAATTTGTACCTATTTTAGTACCCTTTCATTAAATCCCCTTTAAATCATCATTAATAGGCCCCTAAGACCCTTTATTTTGGATCTTGAGGCTTATTTCAACTAAAAACTTGACAAAATCCATAAAATCATTGAAAATTCTAACAACCCACCCCAAAAATCTAGGGTGGGACTCATACGCCACCTTGGGCATATGAGTCCCACTTGGACCCTTTTTAGGGTTTGAGCAAGAAATTTAAGTTTTTAATTTATTTTTTTGGTTGATGTTAGCCTTTGAGATCTAAATAATGGTAAATTAGGTGTGATGCCTATATAAACAAGCCTCTAAAGTCATTTTTCATCCAACAATAATCTAGAAGAGCAATTTCAAGATCCAAGCATTCAAGAAAATTCAAGTAAATTCTTCACAAGAGCATTCAAGAACAAGTAATCAAAAAAATTGGAGCCTTGGAGCATCATTATAGTGTTTTGGTAGGTCTTCAAGCTCACTTTCATTCAATATCTAGCATTGTCAAGAGTGAATTATAGGTTGGGGAGATGCAATTAGCCATCAATCCAAGCCTAATGACCTATTTCATAAATGGTTCCATCCTCCATGATCACTCTGCATTCAGCCTTAGGAAAGTATATACATTATTATGGCTCATTTGAGTGAGGGATCTCTCGAAGTGAGTCATTCATGTTCATGCTTCATTCTTGCATCTCATTCTAGCACAATAGAATAGGGTTGTGTTGCATTTTAGATTTCTTAATCTTAGACACACTTAAGGTTAGGGTTTATGTTCACATTTATATTCAGGATTCATTATTTCTATCAAGGTTTAATTACCAAACTAGGGGTTTGACCAGGAAAACCTCCCATAAGAAAATCAACTCTATATTCTATTTGGCAAGTATTCTTATAGGTTTAGATTCAGAAATCAATTTGGAAGGGAAGAGCAGATATTGGAGCATAGATCTAAACTTTGAATTCTCGAAAAAGAAGAATGGGATTGATACGCCAGAAGTGGTGTATGAGTCCCACTATAGGAAAAAAATTAGTTATTTGCAGATCTTGAATCTACACTGCCAAAAACCTATTCTAGACCAAAAACCCTAATGTGGGACTGATACACCCAAATTAGCATATGAGTCTTAGTGTGCCTTAATTCCAGTATTTTTAGTGTTTTAGAGCTCATTCTAGCCCTCTTCATATTCCGAGGTGCACACTTCTGATTTCTCATTTTTATATTCTATTTTACATGCTTTTCTAAGTCATTTAGTGAAATCTTGCATCACATTAGGTTTTGGAATTTTAACTTATATTTCATTGGTCTTTCCAAGCGCTAGCTTGGTGGTGAACCCCTCTTTATTTTACAATCAAACCCTAGGATATCCCTATTGGAAGATCTCTTTATCCTTTGCATACTTTAGATTGATATCTCTACGGTTTTCCTTGAATGAATGATTATGAAATATGTTGTTCTATGTCCTAAACCATAAAGAAACCATTTTCTTTTATTTCAATTATAGATAGGTGGATGAGGTGGATGGTGGATAAAGATAGTGTAGATAGAAGATAGCACAACAAGGTTCAACACTTAACCAGTTGTTGAGCCATGGTTGGGTGCACGTGTATTATGTGATGGATGGAATGGAACGGATGTGATAATATGATAGATATGATAGAGAGGATTAAATAAAAGGATAGAAAGATGAGGTGGATGGAAAAATATTCAGATAGATGGTGATGTAGAGATCATTAAAGTGTAGTGCTTGTTTACTAGGTTTTCACTATGGCACCTGTCTTAAAAGCACCAGAAAGGTGGTTTTCACTTAAAGGAAAATTTATTTCTCTTTACTTTTTTCTTTTTTTTCCCTCTTTTTGTGTCACACAAGATGCTTGTTTTCCAAGTTTTCATCAGGGTGACAATTTTTTTTCTTTTTTTCTTAGGATATCCTAATGTTTTAGGTATATAAATTTTTGAGATGGCTATTGTTGAGTGGTTTTTACTAGGGTTTTTCCTTCTAGAGAATCCAACTAATATTCACTAGAGTCGTAACTTTCTATGATGACATAAGGACTTAATCAGTCAGCTCAAATTTATGTTTTCCATCCTGGTTTAGCTAAATCTTCTAATTTTCTTTCAAGACTAAGTCACCAACCTGAAAGCTCCTATTCTTGAGTTTCTTGTTATAACTTCATCTTAGATAGTTTTGATAGGATTGGAGATGATTTAGAGCACTCAAACATCTTTCATCTAGTAGTTCAAGTTCATGGATTCTAGATACCTGCTAGTCTTCATTGTTGACAAGATCTTTCAAGGATATCCTTAGGTATGGAATCTTGACCTCTATAGGCAAGATGGACTCAAATTTGTATACAATGGAAAAGGGTGTCACACCCATGGGTGTGTAGATACTGGTTCTATAAGCCCACAAGGTAGGGTTCAACTGAAGGTTCCAGTCACAACCAGTGTCATTAGCAGTCTTCTTAAGGATCTTAAGGATCGTTTTGTTAGATGCTTTTTCCTAACCATTTCCTTGAGGGTAGTATGAAGTAGAGAAGTAGTGTTGGATGGATAATAGAGTGAAAATCTCATAGATATATTGGTTCTTTAACGTATTTCCACTTTCGGTAATGATAGTTTGAGGGATACCATAATGACAACTCAAATAGTTAAGGATAATCTCCTCTATTTATTTGCCAGTGATATAGGTTAGGGATATGGCTTCTATACACTTTGTGAAATACTTGGTGGTAGTTATGATATACCTATGTCTATTGGATGAAGTATGGGATTTCTTTCCTATAATGTCGAGTCCCCATTGTGAGAAGTGCCAATTTTTAGTGATCAAGTGTAGCTCTTGTGCACATGCATGAACAAGATCACCATGTTGCTAACATTAAAGTCACTTCTTTGAAAAGTGTATAGCTTTGTGTTCTATTAATAACCAATAGTATCCAGTTCCTAGCAACTTCTTGACTATATTAGGAAAGCTAAAATGGGATGCACAAACACCTTCATGCACTTCTTGTAAGGTAGTTCAATATTTTTTTTTGTTGATACATCAGAGTAATGTTCCATCAAGGCTTTGTTGGTATAAAATATCTCCGAGGATGGTAAAGTGTGTGTTTCGATGGATGAAAATTTTCTTTTGATTTCTTGTAAGGTGAGGTGGTATGGTTTTATATTCAACATAGGCATATGTGTCTTGGTACTAGGGTGAATAGAGACTAATAACATTCAAATTTCAAAATGGCAATGGTCTAAAAAAATTCCATGAGGAATTCATACCTAGGAATTTTTTTATATATCAAGAAGTAACCAATAGTAGCCATAGCATCGACAACCCTATTGTTGATTCTCAGGACTTGTTTAGTGAGGATGACTATAAAATACCACTTAAAACCATCCATCATTCTTGTATAGGGAATTATCTTATCATCCTTATTTTTTTACTCATCGTTCACTTGTCTAATGACCAACTGTGAATCACCATAAACCTGTAGCTCTTTTATTTTCTATTCAATGGTCATGTTTAACCCAACGATTAGTGCTTCATATTTGGTTTTCTTATTTGTGCAAGGAAAGGAAATTATGTATGATTTAGGTATATTTTTTTCTTGAGATGTGAGAAAGAGGATATCGACCCCTGATCCATGTTGAGTATGAGATCCATCATAGTATCCAACGGTTTTCTTGAGTTTCCACAAGGATTCCTTCATCAAGAATTTATAATATCAATGGTTGATGATCATCTAAAGGTGTTTCGACTAATTGGTCTGCTATTAATTTTCCTTTGATTGCTTTGTTTTCCATGTACTCTATGTCGAATTCACTATCATGGCCCACTTTTCCATTCTTCCAGTGAAGGTAACTTTAGACAAGATATATTTCAAGGGATCAACTTTGGATATTAACTTGATCTTGTTGCAAGAATGATGGTGTTGTTATTTATTTCAATAGGAAGTGTATTGATTGGTGTTTTCATTAATTTCAACAATGAGATGAAGATTTTGAGGATATTGAGAAAATATTATAGTGTAGTAAAATGCATACCCTTGCATTTTCACACTTGTTTGGGCCCGCCTTGATTTATTTATCCTTATTTATGGCTTAATTGGCCCTATTTTCTGTCCACAATCCCTATGAATGGCATATTTTCTAGCTAATCCCAATATTCTCCAATGCATAAATAATATCCTAATGATTTTGATCTTTTTTTCCCTGATTTCTAGTCGGGACTAGAATGCCACTTAGGGCATCTTTGTCCCCCCGAGGTCTTTGGACCTTCATTTTAAGGCATCTTAATTGGGAACCTTTTTGGTGTCTCTACCCCATGTTTCATCACTTGGGACTAAGACACCACCTAGGACATCTTAGTCCTCCTTGAGTCATTTTTGGGATTTATTACAAATTCTAGAAAGATTTAGCCTCCTTTATTTAATGAACTCATATATGTCGGCTTGGTGTGATACAATTTTGGGATATTAAGCGTAGATAAGTATAACTACAAGGTTCTTTCTCTCATTTTTTCCTAACAATACATCTAAGAAATCCAGGTCTTTTGTGAGATAATTTAAGAAAATAATCAAGCATTTGGAGTCATCATCAAGATTCAAGCATCATGTCAAAGGTTATTCTTGCATCATGTGTGTTTTTGTGCTAACATTTGTGATGTAGGGTTTTGATTCAAGCAAGCAAGAAATTCAAGATCTATCAAGCATTTCAAGATCCATATCCATTGCAACCATTTCACATAAGTTTGTAGACTTTACAAGGGTTTAGTGAGTTGTAGCATTGCATGTTGTTCATTCACCATTTCCCTTCATTACTTGATTTCATTTCAAGGTTTAATTACCAACAAGGGGTTTGACCAAGGAAAACCCCCATTCTCTAACAATCATCAAGTTTTATCCTTCTTGAATATTTGTGTTTGTAGATCTAGTTTGAAGCCTTGAAGATCATTTAGAGTACAAAGTTGTAAAAAATTTAAAGTTTCAGTGTAAAGTTGTCATCTTCACGTAAACTCACATATAGGTCAGAACCTGAGATCTGAGAGGAAGCAAGTGCAGACCTGGAAGATCAGAACCACATTCAGACTTTTCAAAAATTCATATCAGGATTAATACACCACCTTGGGCATCTTAGTCCTCCCCAACATATCTTTCAAAGATTCTTTCAGATCTAATTCTAACATCCGACGATTTTGTATTTGCCCCAAAAAACAACAATGGGACTAATACGCCATCTTGGGAATCTTATTCCTCCAAGGCATATTTTGGTAGCTTCTTTACATGTCCAAAATCCTCACATCATCTCCAAATTTCCTAGGTACACATACCCTAACTTGGTGTTGCCCAATTTCAGTATTTTCATCTCTCATTTAGCTTATTTTAGGTCATTTTTCATATCACATTGTGTTTTCCAACATTTTTCTCTTTCGAGCATTTGCTTGGTGGTGAACCCCTTAAAGTTGAAAACAACCCCCTTCCTAGGTCCTCCTAATTCTGAATTTACTCACCTTGTGAGGTTTTTAGTCAATCGAATTAGGGTTCTTAGGACATAATCAAATAACCTAGATGAAATAGCAGGTAACCATACCCCTTCTTGTTGTGCCTATTGCACACATGCCCCATTTGGAATGAGGACCCTCTCTTCCCTTTTCTTTTTTCTTTCTTTTTTGATCTTTTTAAATTGTCGGGCCCTTTTTGCTTCACCTCGTTTTGTGTGCCCATTTTTGTGCCCCAATAGGTCAACTCGCCCTTCAAAGTCACATACTAAGTTTGACCGAACTCGACCCCTTTGAAAAATGCTAAATCCAAGGTCAATTCAGGTTCTCCTTGTCAGAATTCCCTTTCTGGCATCTGTGGCCCCTTCCAGGTCCAGACCCCAGGTTTCCTTCTCCGGATTTCCATTCTGAGTTTGTTGTTGCTGGCATCCAATGTCTGGCATCTTTTTGGACCGTGGACCCTGAATCCCAGGTTTCCTCATTCAGAATTGCGCTTGTGCTTTGTCGTTCTGACGACTGGGGCTGGACATCTTTTCGGTCACCGGACTCTGGGTTGCCCGCCGCCGCCTGTGAGATTTGAACTCACCAAATTTCTAGTCGTCGTACGAAGAAATTAATTCCTACATTAATGGCTATTTCAGCTATTTAAACGGATTTTTCGAATGTCATTTTCACCCGACCGAGTGATAGCGAAATTTGAAGAGCTCGGAGGCATCCGACATTTTCAACCCCAGAATCTGAGCTCTTTTTCGGTCATTTTGTGCACAGCTAGCAACAATCTCTTCGAGATTTTGAGGTACATTCGCCATCCGCGCTCATCATTTTTTTTGTCAATTTCCAAGTTTTAAATGAAGTAAAATGTAAGAAAGGGCTAAAATCTGGTAGGAAAGTACCCCCCTCTAAAAACCCACGTTCTGGAATGAGAAAAATCGATCATTTGGGTAGTCAAAAATCAAACCGAAGATTGACCTCATCGCGGCTGTTCTTCAGAACAGTTGCTGGCATCTCCCAGGCTTGGGCTTTCCCGCGGTCATCCACATAGACTCAACTTAAAATTCCAAAGCTCCAAGCGGCCAAGCTCGTCTCTGATCTCGGCCTCTGGATTTCCCCTCGCGGGTTTCCATTGTGTCTCTGTCATCTTAAACAGCCTCCCCCGAGCGTCTTTCCAGCTCTCAAGCCCCAGACACATGAGATCCATGTCAAAACTTACATAAAATCAAAAACCAGTCGAAAATAAAAACTACCCTAGGATCCAATCCTCAGAATTCTGTGTTGATTTCATTGTTTCGATGGCCTATCTCGAGCATCTTTTCGGACCTTGGACCTTGACCGGGCAAACTCCGGCTCCAATTTCCAAACAGAACCAGAAAAAATCCAAAATCACTCTAAACCCCAACCTCTGAAATTCCGTTCCTGGAATTTTGTGTCGCTTTTTCCATTTTACACAGCCATCCCGGGACTTCTTTCCGAGTCCCAGACCCCGGTCCCCATTTCGGCTTGTCAGAAGCTCAAACGAAAAACCAAGCCCCCAAGGTGTGTTCGGACCCTAAACCCTAGATTTCTGCTCCTGGAATTTTGTTCCACTAGCGTCGTTTTAAACGGCGGATTCAAAACAACATTCTGACCTCTGGGTTCCAACGCGTAGGTTGCCGCCTGGTTTTCCCCAACTCCAAAAATTGTCTCTAGGGATTGTCTTCTAGAATTCCCCTCCCAGATTGCCTCTTGCATTTCACCATCCTGAACGGCTGACCCATAACCACTTCTCGGCAACGGCGGTCCAAGATCCGAATTTTGGCGCCTGGAGTTTCATCTCTCCTGCACTGTTTCCAATGGTTGTCCTACATCTGATGCCTGAACTCCCAAATGAAGGATCAACTGACCTCCAAATCCAAAATGGATTTTGAAACACTTGCTAAAATCAGGTCTTCCTTGACACCAACCTTTATTTGAGCAAATCCAACACCAGGAAACACCTTTGGGAGTTCCATGCCTAATTTTCCCTTCCAAATGGCATTCTGCCAAGAGAATTGTGGCCCTGGGAACCCGAATTTCTTGCATTTCTTTCTAACGATGTTCTATCAAATGTTATGCAATTATCGAATATGAATAATGCTTACAGGGATAACTTTGATGTGCAGGGACTTGTCCGGAGCCATTTTTCATGCTTAAATGTTACTAATTCACATCTTTTGCACAAGATTTATGGAATCTGGCGCAGAAACTTCTGGTGCCTCCAAGGAGAAGGGGTAGGGAATAGCCAAGACACCTCAAGGCAAGTAGGATAAAGACCTAATGAAGTATAAGTTTCAATGGGTGCCCCTAAAATCCAGAATCACCACTCTCTTGAGAGATGTCACGGATACAAACATCGATCAGGTCGATGTTGATGAAATTACACAAAGGGTCAGGATGAACCCCAAGACAGAAAATGCAAAGTTGATAAGGAGTAGAAAAACTACCAAGGCTATAGGCTTCCTGCCGGCCTTGATGGCCCCAGAATTGGTAATGGCATGCGTTGAGGCATATCAACAAGAGACCTGAACAATAGTGGACCGGGATGGGAATGTCCTTGCAGACATGTCCCCATCGGGTATAACAGCAACTTTCCACATTCCTACCTTTAAGAGCATGGAGACCCCCACCATGGAGGAATGCAAGGAGTTGTGGGAGGAGGACCCTCTAAAGTGTAAGAAGCTAAACAATCAATATTGGTTGAAGGACAAGCGGGGTAGTGCCGGAAAGCTCCCTCAGAAGCTCTTCTGCAGTGATTTCTTCGAGGATTACCATGACCTCATGACCTTGTTGAGCCGAGTAATGGGCCTTCTTGCTATGGCCTTCTTCCAAAAAAGCATGTTTTACTTTGTGGAGCAAATTCTCCGCAGTGATGATACTGCCTTCTACTGGGGGGAGATAATCAATGACTGCTTCCATGAACAGTTTACAACCATGAAAAAGACCTCCAAGTTCTTCATGACCTCCTACTTGGTGTACTCCCTCGCAGACTAACAAAACTATCAGGGACTAATTGTTGTGCCTAGTGAGGCATCAGGGGTAGAGCTCAATCCCTATGATAAGTACCCTCAACTACAGTTCTGAAACTTCAAGAAGGATTATTGTAGGGTGAACGATGCGTTCATTGTCCACATCATCTGATCCCTAGGAGGCGACTTTCATAGAAGATTTTTACATAGTTCCAGAGCCCTCCTCAGGAAATATGCCTTCTTGTACATTCAATTTTCGAAGTTCACATACATTTGTTCCTAGGGATTCATGGAAAGACCAAACAAGCTGCCCCAGTAGCCCAATGACCAGATTATATTATTAGAGTCGACTTAGCACCTACGACACATCCATAATATCCTAAGTAGCAAGCATCTAGCGGGTACACCTTACCCCATCAGGCTCTACCAATGGATGTACAAGATTCATACCCCCTAGTGTGCAGGGTACTCAGAGAGGGAGTTAATCGAATACCACTTCCACCAATACACAACTCGGCCTCGAATGGACCCGTACGGACATATCAGAAAGGAATTGGGATGTGAGTATGCCCACCTCCAAAACATTGAAGATTTATGGGCCAGCTGCAAAGATGATCTTGAGGTGCGGTTGCAGCACTACATGTGCATGACTACCATTTAGGTGCGAAGAATAAATTTGTGCCCAGTTCCTGACCAGCTTGAAGAGGATGAGGACATGGTAATAAATTAGGGATATGATGATGTCACCAATCTACCACTACCCATAATTGACTAGAATGAGTGAGAGTTGGATGACCTCGACATACTCACTAAACCCGTCGAGATCCGAACAAGGGCATGGATCGACCAACAGATAGCCCGATTAAAATAGAAAGGAATCGCCTTAAAATTTAAGGGACTAGAAAGTGAACCAAGTGGCTGTGATGGAGGGGTAGCTACAACTACAACTGGGGAAGCATCCAAAACCCCACCATCAACCAAAACCAAGAAGAGAAAAGAGGCCAGTGAGCAGCTGCCCAAACCAAAGGTTTATGCCCGCAAGGCATCAGAGAGCAAACCTTCCCAGAAGAAAAGGAAAACAACCGGAGGCACGAAGACATCTGTGACACCCAAAGGTCCACCCCGTGGGACTGAGGGAGAGGGATCAGACTCGCCAAAGTCTTTGTCTACTACAATTATTGTCGTTGTTGCTGCCACCATCCCACATGCTTCGCTTGCCATTTCCGCTTCCTCTCCACCTGTGGTGGATATCTCTGTTCACCTAGCCTCCACCTCTCTGATCATGCAGATTATTCCCATAGATTCTTCCTCTGCCATGACCTCTTTGATCTCCTCTTCCTCTATGTATCCTTCCCTTCCCTCCATTTCTACTACTACAATGGCTGCCCTCAGCCTCCTAGAATCTTTTGTGAAATACACGCAAAATGTGTCATTCAAGCTTTCAGGGATGCTTACTAATCCTATGGTGAAAGCTACAATAGCTCAGGCTATGGCCCACACTCCAAATCTCCCTCCACCTTCTAAACCACCAAGAATGGAGGCAATAATGTAGATATTTGATAAACTTGTGCAACGATAGCTGGAGGTTGTGATGAGGCCAGAGGACAAAGAATTTGAGTACCACAATCATCCGTTGTTTGAACGTTGGGAGATAGATGAGGTAGCCTATGAGTCATCTAGTGAGAGCAGCGAGGAGTTGGACGCTGAACTAATTAGAGAAACAAATGACCCTGAGCTCAATGCAAAATGGGGCAAACAACTTAAGGAGATTGAGGATAAGGAAGTCGAGGATCGGCTTGAATGAGAAGAGGAATTTGTTGCTCAAGAGACTGAGGGAAGAAAGTCTCCAATTGAGGGGAGTGATTAGACCCTAGAGCACGATGAGGAGGAATCCCTCCATGAAGATGAACAAGAGGAGAAGCTCGAGGAACATGAACAGGGCCAAAATGAAGAAGAAAGGGGTGTTGAAACAGAGGATCCCTCCAATGAGCAGTTGCTCACCAAATCTCCCGCTAAGTATATAACGCTTGAACAAGATGCCAATGAGGAGAAGGGGGATACAGAAATTGAGAAGAGTTCTATTGTTGTTAGAGCTATCAAACTCAAGAAGGGGGATAGCAGGAATCAGAGTGAACCACCTAGCGAAGAGCCTTGAATGCCCGATTGGCTAGAAAATAAGTTGAAACAAAAGACTCCCACCCTGAAAGATCCTAAGGCAAGGCTAGAAGCCATTCTAGCTAGAGCACAAATAAGTACCAGCAAAGAGAAGAAGCCGAGGATCAGATCAAAGATGACTATGGATGCCTCAGGATCTAGGGCAGTGCAAATAGTGACACCGATGTTTCGAGAACAAGGAATAACTTATAACGTCTCCACCATCAATTTGAGAGTAGCCACAAGGGAGAAAAAGGTTTATCACCTCCAAGAATCGGTTGCCATGGTGGTGCATCTTATCCAACAGGATAAGGTCTCTAAAGAAGAACTCAAAGCACAAGTGGTTGATCTAATAGCCTATATCCAACAATAGTCATCCCCAAATGATTAGCCCATGATGTCATCCACCTCGCCTTAGCTGTTGTCCCAGGAACATATCAATAAATTAGAAAAGAGAAGGAACCTGGATAAGACTACGGAAAACTAGTTCCGGCAAGTCTTGGACATGGGGAACACAGGTATCAACTTGGCTGTCCGGACAGCAAATAATTTCCTAGAAGTACAAAGGACCCTTGAGGGTACAAGGCAGGTCTACAAGGAGTTCCCAAGAAAGTACAGAGCAGCCTACCCAAAAATTGAGGCCATACTCGCATTGCCAAGCCAGGTTTGGAGAAAGACCTTGCCCTCAAGGATGATGATCACTGGCTAGTGGATACATGGAGGCAAGATTTCGATCATTGGAAGAAGAGGCTGGAGCAGATCCTGGAATGTATAGCGCCGGATATCGAATGGGCCAAGGATTCAAGAGACGAGTGCACTCGGTACCTCAAGTTAATGACGGGGTACAAGCTACCCATTGCTGAAATAAATCCAGAGAGCATAAAGCCACACTTCTTGAAGAACATGGAAGAAGGGATGTTGGTTGAAATCGCTACAAAATTCATGGGTTTTGCTGCCCGGGCCTTCGCACAGTCATAAATTTTCAAAGATAATGCTACCAAATATGATGATGATTGGAAAAATCTCATCAGCAATTCTCAGGAATGGAGCTACCCAATGCTACGATCAGATATCATGGAAGTAGATAAGCTCCAGTCGATGATCTTAAACTTTGTGGAGTATGCAGCATCAAAGAAACATGAAGGAAACCCTATCATCGATGAAGAATTCCTCAACGAATAGCTACAACAAAGGGCAAACAGCTACAGGACGAAATTGCTACAGTGTTGTCACTAGATGACAAAATAGGGACAAGACAAGAAATGTCTTATAAATAAAATATATTTGGGGGTAGGTGAAACCCTAGTGTAAAGTGAATCTTGGCCACATAATAGAATCAAATCTTGGCCACTCATTTTGATTTTTGAAAACTATAAATAGGGCTCTTCTCCTCTCATTTTAAGAGAGTTGAGTTGTTGTAAAGGTATGCTGTAGAAATTATAATAGAAAATATAGTCATTTCCTAGTGTATTTCTGGGTTTCTCTACATGTTTCATGATTCTTCTCCCTTTAGTTAAAATTGTGCTTCAAATTACTTTGTTGTTCTAGTTTCCTTAGTTAGCTATAGTGGTTTTAATATGTTTTCTTTGGTTTTGAAGATTCATGTTGTGTGTATGCTTTTCCTTGTCCATAGTTTTGATCATTTGTTGCTACTAAATGACTGTGTAAAGTTAGTCTAGACTATAATTTCATAGTTGCTCATTAAACTTTGTCTTTGTTCACATTACATGGCGAGTGAATGATGAATATCTGCAGTCCTTAGAAGATAGCATAGATTTCATGACATTGTGAGAATTCAGATTAAGTGAAATTTTTTTTAAGGAAACTATCCACTGTAGGAACATCCATGATCATTGTTCATCGGTAGTTGTAGGTCCAGGAACCATTCATCTTCCTCACCCTTTTTCCTTTTTTTATAAACAATCTATGCTAAGGTTCATTGCACATTGTAAAGACAAATTTGACAAAACAATGGAGTCCAAGACTATTGTCTGAGCCTACAATGAAGTGCAGTAATTTCATATTCGAAGAACTCCATTCATTGACCCAATTCTCCTACAATTTTAAACCACGTAAGATTGCCTTGTGATTCCAGCAAAATCACATCAAACAACTAATATATTCCAAGTATCTTCATGACCTGACATCCAAGAGACCTTGGGATAGTGTTCTGCAATTTGATTGTGGAAGATTGTCTTTCAAGAGAGGTAATGAACCTTCATATTACCTATGTTGAGAAGTGCATAAAAACATCATCAACACTTCCATATATTATCTTTGGTTCATTTTGGTGAACCTGAATTCTTTGATCATTCTTATTTTTCTGATTTGGAGTCCTTTAAATTCCTATATTTAGATTGCATTCATTGCATTTTGCATTAGTGAAAGTGCAACTAGGGTTTCTTGCATCTTACATAGTAAAAGTGCATCTAGGGTTTCCTATTTTTGCACTAGTGAAAGTGAATATAGGTTACATTTTAATTTTCTTGCATCATTTAATTTCATTAAAAAATTGAAAAGTACATTGTTCATCCTCTTAATTGCATTTAGAAACATTGTTCTTCCATTGACAATTGAAAATTGAATTCAAATATTACATTCAATTACTTGTTAGTAGTTGTTTTTCTTTACATCCATTTGCACAGTTTCATGTTTCCAAACATCCGGTCCCTGGGTAGGCAACCTGATAAAGTTGTTATCAAACCATAATTTGTTGCTTTTCTCAGAAAAAACCTTTGATAGGACTAAACTTCCCTTCCTAGCGTCTTAGTCCCTCAGGTTTTTTTATGCTTAGAATCCTCTCTCTACTATTTGTTGTCTATTTCACTCCTTGGAACTTAACAATCTCACTAGGAGGATTAAAATGCCCTTACTGGCTTCTTAGTCCTTGTTAACTTTGACTCTCAAATTTTCAAGGATTTAAATTCCTTTTTTGTGTTTATGTTGGCTACCTTCAATTTTTTGTTTCAGTTTCCTAAATTGTTTTTATCATAGTATCTTTCATTTTAAAGTCCATTCACTTAACCTTGCATCATGGATATATGCTTCTGAAATTTTTTGATGTCCCTGAAATCACTAGTAGATGTCTCAAATTGTGCCTTTGGTAATGACCCTAATGAAATTGAATTCTCTCATTCTCACTCAGCTCCTAATGCATGTCCTCCTCATGATGTTGAAATCATTGGAGAAGATGATGATAGCATGAATAAGTTTCAAAACAATTGTCTTGATAACCTTGAAGCTAATGTATCCTTCTTCCCATCCATGAAACAACCAAATCCACCTACAATACCACCTCTTGAGATTTTTGGTTAATTACATCCTAAAACTAAAGCAAACATTGAACCTAAGTTCCCTATAATAGGTGAACCTAGTTCTTCTAAACAAGTAAATACTCAACCATTTTATGATAAGAAAGTAACAAACACTCCAATCAATTTCGAAGAAACATATGGCAAAGGATTCACAATCTTGATCAAACAAGGATGCGATACAATAAGTGAACATGAAATTCATCAACTCCTGGAACATGTTTCAACTACTGAAAACACAAAAGGGTTATGATATCAAGACCCCCCTCACAATGCAAAAATTCCTATAGAATACCTAAAAATTTATAGTGATGGTATAGTGATTTTAGATACAAATGTCCCGACTCCTAACAATGACATGGATGTTGGTGAGTCTATCAAACACAAAATCCATTACAAATTACAACAATTACAACCTCCTCATCCGCCACTTGAAATTGAAAGGAAGCTACAACTACTTCTCAACAAAGGATTCATAAAATTACCACCTATGAATAGATTAGTGCTTTATCCTAAATATGAAAAGGTCCCACATTGCACATACCATCAAACTCTTGGACATAGTACTAATGATTTTTGTGCATTCAAGTTAATATTACAAATTTTTCACTCCAATGGCAATAATTTCTATCCAGTGATTGAATAAGTCGTAGACCCCTTGTCATGTAATAGTTAGAATCTTGACATTCTCACTATCACATGACCCTTGTCATCACCTACCTTGTCCCATTCTTTTCTTGCACCTAGTGGGTACAAGAAGTAGATGGCCTTGTCCTATTATGGCATTTGTTGTTTTCCCTTCAGTTCATTATCTCCCTTTTTCTTATGTAGACTAGGATTGGGAGGAAAATAACCTACTTTAGGTTGACTTGCTTGTGCCTTACTAGTCTTTTTCTTTTTTTCTTTCACTTGCATGTGCGTATTGTGATCCTTCATGACGTTTTGTTTGATTTTTCTCTCTCTTTGTGCATTCCTCTATTTGTACCTTCATTCTTCTTTATGTCATAAGTTATTTTCCTAGTCATTTATCTTTTCATTTTTGTCTTGTCTTTTCCTTTTGGGGATGATGTAAGGCATTGAGACACCCTATGTCTCTTCCATATTGACCCAAACTATTTTTCTTATCTTTTCATTTTTGTCTTATGTTTTCCTTTTGGGGATGACCCAAGGCGTCGAGAACCCTATGTCTCTTCCATGTTGAACCAACATATTTTTCTTATATTTTTATTTTTTTCTTGTGTTTTCCTTTTGGGGATGATGCAAGGCTTCAAGACACCCTATGTCTCTTCCATGTTGACCCAAAAATATTTTCTTTGTTTTCACTCTCTTTGTGTTATTCTTCCAGTTCTATGTGTATTTGGCGAATGATGGCATTTTTGAGCTCTCTAATATTATTATAGCAAATACAAATACTGACCCTGAATCCATAGATCCCTTATGTGTTCTAGGGAGCAACCCTCTTTTCCTTTTTCATCTTTTATCTACTTTAAAGTAATTTCTCACAGCATGGTGTTATCAATTCCTTTAAAGGGGGGGCATACATGGGCATTATTTTAGCATGATTTTATTTTCACTCTTTTCATGTTCCTTGATGTGATTTTCTTTCTTTATGCGATGCATTTTTTCTCTTTTTGGTGACATTGGGAGTAACTTCCTTCAAGAGTTTGACCTATCTTAGCATATTATATTCCCCTTAGTGGTGATGTGATGCACTGCATCCCTTAAGTGGTGAATATTTCATCCTTTGACTGGTCCTCTTTTGGAGACATTAGGAACAATGTACCCTAAGAGTAATACCTCACATGAACTAAGAAAAATCCCTTCGATCATATGTCTTTCTTATTGCATTGCATTTTCCTTTTATCCTTATTAAATTCATGAAGGTATGGCTTTGATATGGACTTCCTGGGGCTCACCTAGTGAACAACTATCTTCACTAGCCCATGTGAGCATGAATTTTTCCTTTTGTCCTTATTAATGTCATGTAGGTATGGCTTTGATATGAACTTCTTGGGGCTCACCTAGTTAACAACTAGATTTACCAGCCAGTGTGAGCGTGCATTTTTCCTTTTGTCCTTATTAAAGTCATGGAGGTATAGATTTGATATGGACTTCCTCGAGCTCACCTAGTGAACAACTAGCTTCCTTAGCCTGTGTGAGCGTGCATTTTTGTACCTTATTAAACTCATGGAGGTATGGCTTTGATATGGTCCCCCTCGGGCTCACCTAGTGTAAAATAGCTCCCACTAGCCCTCATGAGTATGCATTTTGTTTGAATAGTGGATAGTGTGTTCCATTTGTAAACCCTCTTCAAGCCTAGATCTGATCCATCACGTTGGATGACTAGTTGAAGCTTGATCTATCGTAGTTCTTTTCCTTTTGTATTTTTCTCATCTTTGATGGTGTATGTTTGCAATCTGATTTTGGCTTCATATATCATTTGCAAGAGTGTTCCTTTGTGCCTATGTTGGTCTTCCATAGGATCTTGATCCTAGGGGCTTGATCATCCCTCTTGATCATTTTCATCCTATATTACTAGCATTTATACATTTGAACCCCTCTTGATTGCATGGTTGGCTACTTTAGTGTGAGTTTGAAGTAATTTCATCCTCTCACTATAGTGGGGGCTAAATGTAGTGTATTAAAATGCATACCCTTTCATTTTCACACTTTTTTGGGCCTGCCTTGTTTTATTTATCCTTCTTTATGGCTTAATTGGCCCTATTTTGTGTCCACAAGCCTTATGAATGGCATATTTTTCTAGCTAATCCTGATATTCTAAAGATTTGATCTGTGTGTCCCTAATTTCTAGTTGGGACGTAAATTCCACTTAGGGAATCTTTGTCCCCCTGAGGTCTTGGGACCTTGATTTTAAGGCATCTTAATTGGGCCCCTTTTTTGTTGTCTCTACCCCAAGTTTCATCACTTGGGACTAAGACACTACCTAGGGCGTCTTAGTCCTCCTTGAATCATTTTTGGGATTTATTTCAAATTATGGAAAGATTTAGCCACCTTCATTTAATGAATTCATATATGTCGGCTTGGTGTGATACAATTTCGGGATATTAAGCATATATAAGTATAAATATGAGGTTCCTTCTCTCATTTTTTCCTAACAAGCAATCTAAGAAATCCAATTCTTTTTTCAAGAGCAAATCATCAAGCATATGGAGCCATCATCAAGATTCAAGCATCATGTCAAAGACTATTCTTGCATCATGTGTGTTGTTGTTCTAAAAAATTTGATGCCAGGTTTTGATTCAAGAAAGCAAGTAATTCAAGATCTATCAAGAATTTCAAGATCCATATCCATTACAACCATTTCACACAAGTTTGCAGAATTTACAAGGGTTTGGTGATTTGAAGCATTGCATGTTGTTCATTCACCATTTCCCTTCATTAATTTATTTCATTTCAAGGTTTAATTACCAATAAGGGGTTTGACCAAGGCAAACCCCCATTCTCTAACAATCAACAAGTTTTCTCCTTCTTGCATATTTATGTTTTCCGATATAGTTTGAAGTCTTGAAGATCATTTGGAGTGAAAAATTGTAAAATCTGTAAATTTTTGTTGCAAAGTTGTCATCTTCACATAAAATCACCTACAGGTCAGAACCTAAGATCCGAGAGAAAGCAAGTGCAGACCTGGGAGCTCGAGATGACATTCAAACTTTTTAGAAATTTAGAGCGGGACTAATATGTCACCTTGGGAATCTTAGTCCTCTCCAACATATCTTTCAGAGATTCTTTCAGATCCGGTTCCAACATCTGAAGATTCTGTATTTTCCCCAAAAATAGCAGTGGGACTAATACGCCATCTTGGGCGTCTTAGTCCTCCAAGGCATATTTTTCCAGCTTCTTTACGTTTCCAGAATCCTCACATCATCTCCAAAATTCCCAAGTACACATACCCTAAATTGTGTTGCCCAATTTTAGTATTTGCATCTCTCATTTAGCTTATTTTAGGTCATTTTGCATATCACATTGTGTTTTCCAACATTTGTCTTTTCCAAGCATTTTCTTGGTGGTGAACCCCTTAAAGTTTAAAAGAACCCCGTTCCTAGGTCCTAATTATGAATTGAATCACCTTGTGAGGTTGTTAGTCAATTCAATCAAAGTTCTTAGTATATAATCGAATGACCTAGATAAAATAGGAGGTAACCATACCCCTTTCCTATTTTATCTTTGGTTCATGTGAAAAGAGGAAAACAGGTTATGCATGTGTATTTGACACCTAGAGGAATGTTTGTGAGTACATGGAGCTATTGTTTTTTTGCGGATTCTGAAGATGAGGTAATGAGCTGAGATGATGGTTTTGTTACTTGGTTTCCAAGTTCTTTTGAGAAAATTTAATAAAAAGAGTAAACTATGTTGTGTAAATAATCATAGTGTGATCTATATTGTGCTCTACATTCTTTCTATGTTGATGTTATGCATAGCTTAAAAGTTATTCAAGGTTGACAGAGGTTACTACATTCAAAATTTGGGTTTTAGGATTGTTGTACAATACGAGATATTTTCACCAGTGTGTGAGCCAGTTGTTTAGTAATGTTTTCTATTGTTTGAGAGAAATGTATTTTCTCTACATTTCTCCACTCTTTGGATCAGGTTGTGTAGATTTGGGAAGTTTTTTAAAATTTCTTTATCTTTCTACATTCAATTGTTTACTTGATTTGGTGTAGTACAGTGTAATTTTTTAGTTGCCAGTATGTTATCAACGGTTATTTGTTGCTCTAAGTAAAAATATTTTTTGATGCGAGCTTGGATGATGTATTTGATGAACCTTAAGTATTTTTTGGATTGTTCTAGATTGAATTCAAGTAAATTATGGTGTCTTGAACTTTCGGCTTGATCTAAGGAAGCGTGTACTTAATGTTTATGGTTTTTTGCATGTGTGTTGGTTGACCTTGTGTTTAACACTACATGCAAGGATTGTGGAAGTATTTTAAGGTATATTAGGATCTATTTGGGTCCTAATTAGGGGCTTATGTAGGTCACCTTTCATTCTTGTCCATCGTGGGAATTTTAAGTGTCGACCTAGTTTGAATTTGAATCTATAATATCTAGTGGCCGACATTGGAGAAAGTTTTAAAGTTGAGGTTGATATAAATATGAATGGTGTTGATGTGAGAGGGTGAAAGAAAGAGAAAAAAGAAAAATAAGTTTTATAAAAGTGTATGTGATGCAAATTTGAGTAGAGAGGTGCAAACTTCATGCTAGGGTTCCAAAGGAAATGAGTTGAAGGCATCCAAAATCTATCAAGTGTGACTGTGAAAGTGTGTGAGCAATTTTGTTGGACTCCTTGTTTCCTTGAGTATTTTTTCTTTGTGTAACATTCTTGTTCTATCTTCTTGTATTCTTTGTATGGAAGTGAGCCCTAGAAGTGATCCTTTTGTACTAGTTTTTCAATTACTTATATTGTGAGCTAATCCTCACTATGGTTTTTCCCTCATTGGGTTTTCCACATAAATCTGGTGTTATTATGTGTGTGATGTGATTTCAATTTTTTTTATCTGCATTTTATGTTTAATCAATCTAACAGAATAAGGAGCTAATGAATTCTTGTGGATCTGATTACTATTGAGGGTTTTGAAGGTTTAATTTTCTACAAATGATTCACCCCCCTCTTATTTGTCTTTTTCACTTCAACAATTGGTATCAGAGCAAGGTTCCTTGAAGAAGAGAATAACCACTTGAGGAAGATCCAGGATGGTGAACAAGATTCTTTTGGGGTACCCTAGATTTGATGGCATGGATTACGCATTCTAGAAAAAATTGATGGAAGGATATTTATGCACTCAAGGATATAAAATTAAGAAGTTCTATCAGAATCCATAAACCCTGCCTTCGAATGGTCCAAGTACAAGTGTAGAGATCAAGGCACATTATTACAAATATCCTTTCAAAAACTGAATTAGTTAAAGTTATGGGTTTGAATATTGCTAAATAATGTTGGGATAAGTTAGAAAGCATTTATGAAGGAGATCGAAAGGTCAAGCAAGAAAAGTTGTAGAAATTGAAGGCACAATTTGAAATAATGCAAATGTATGAGGATGAATGTGTCAAAGGCTACATTCAAATAATTGATGAACTAGTAAGTTATATAAGAGGTCTTGGTGAAATACTTAAAGAATCTAAAGTGGTGAAGAAAATTATCAGATCTCTTTCGGATTGTTATAGTGAAAAGGTATCTACTATTGAGGAAATAGTTTAATTTGATAAATACTCTAGAGATCAGTTGATTGGCACTCTAACTACATTTAAAATTAGAATATTGAAGAAAGGTACAAAATTAGAGATTGCTTTTGAGGCTATGAAATTAGAGAAGGTTGAAGAATCGGGTGAATAATATCTTGATGATCTGGAAGCTTACTTCGTGAGAAAGATGAAAAAGGGCATCAGTGAGTATCAAGGTATATAATTACCTTTCAAATGTTTTAGTTGTGGTGATATAGGTCATTATTCTTCTAGATGTCCCAAAATAGCTGAAAGAAATAAATGTAAACAAGGGAAAGGAAATAAAGAGAAGATGATTAGGAAAGCTTACTATGTGAGAGAAGATTTTGGTATTTTTGATGATGAATATAATTATGGAAATTTCAATGATAATGAATGTCTATTTTTGGCTATAAAAGATGAATCTAGTTTTGGTAACCCTGAAATTTGTGTGAAGGAAAGTATTTCGGAGAAGGAGGATAAGGTTGAAGGTACTTTGGTATCTACTTTTCATGTCAAAGAAGATAAGAATTATTGGGTTGTTGATAGTGGTTTCTCTAATCATATGACTGGAGACAAAATTAAGTTTCTTAAACTTGAAAATAATGATGGTGGATTATTTAAATTTGGAGATAATTCAGGAGCTAATATTTATGGAATAGGTTCAATCAGTTTTGATGGAAAGCATAATATTGACAATGTTTACTATGTTAAGGGCTTAAGACATAATATCTTGAGTGTTGGGAAAATGCGTAGTAAAGGATACAATCTTGTGTTTAAGGATGAAGCTTTTGAGATCTAGAAAGGATTTAGAATTGTTATTGCTGCAAGTAAGAGAAAAAAAGGAAACATCTATCAGCTTAAGGGTGTTGATGGTCACTGCATTATGTCACTGGTTAATGATAGTTGGTTATGGAACCAAAGGGTGTGTCACAAGAATTTTTTGCAAGAATGGAAAGAATGAAGGTTTTTTCATTGATGTCAACTGGTCAATTGATTGTGGGTTATGTTGAACAATTTGGATAGTTGAGAGGGGGGTGAATCAGTTATTATAAAACAATTTTCTTGATCTTAATTAATTCAGAGCAAATTTAAATCAATTAGATAATGATCTAACATTTATAAACATGAAAGAACATAACAACGCCATGCACAAAGACCATAATTTACGTGGAAACACAAGAAGGGAAAAACCACAAAGAATGCTAATTCTCAATTATAAAACACAAGTTAAGGTGATTTTTACAAGGGCTCACTTCCAAAGTGATCATTGTAGGTAAGGCTCACTTTCGGTGAGCTCACTGCCAAGCTATTACAACCAAAGATTAAAAAAAAAAAAAGAGTCTCACTGCCAAAAGAGAAAGGCTCACTACCTATAGAAAATGGCTCACTGCCAGAAGAATGATGAAAGGGAATCTACCACTGAAATAGCTATCACCAACAGTCACACAATATCTGGATTTTTAGATTCTCAATCACCACACTTTCTTTCATTGAACAGAATCAAATTTTACTCATACCATTTCATGCCTTCATAATCTTCCTAATTCATCCAAACATAATTCCATTTCATGCTTCTATAAACTCCTAAGTCACCCACACACAATTGAATTAGGTCACCACAAAAATATTCCTATGGTGGAAGGGAATGAAACATGGACCATATAGAACCTCCTCACTCAAATCAGCATGCTACACGTTACTCATGATATTCAGAACCAAAGAATAGGATATACACATTACAATGCAAACAATGTTTTAAGACACGCTAACCACTTTCTAGATCTGTCTATACCTATAAGAGTGTATCTCATTATGTTTCAAAATGGGACCGGGACAACAATGACCAAATATAGATAATCACAGCACACCATCTAGAGCACACCAATTTGAATCACCAAAGTATCACAACTGAACCTTAAACATCAACCACAATATTTTGACATCAATGAAAACCATTAATGAAAACAATCAATAGCATCACATTCCAATAGGTTATTGGTTTCTCATGTTGAGGATATTGATAAAATTGTATTGAAGAAAGGTTGCAGGTGTTCAATGGTTGCTCTAGGTTTTGGTCTTAGATTTTCTCCTATGTTTGTGTGTTTCAGATATGTTGATCATGGATGTTGGAAGCTGCTATATCCAAATTTTTGGTTGTTGATTCATTGTATAGTGTGAGTTATGTTCACCAATTGTGAACTGTGGTTTTCTTTTTATTTCTAACCGAGGTCTGGGAGAAATGTTGTTGGTCTAGATTTCTCTTTGGTAAAGTCTTATGACTTGCAGTTATAGATTTGAGTTGTTTTGACTGTATTGAAGATCATTTAGGTATCTAGAAGGATCGTGCTTAATTTTTCTATGTGTTTTACATTGGTTTGTCCGAACTTCTTTTGAATGTTATCTTCAAAGTTGATGAAGCATGTTGGATCTATTTGGGTCCTTATCAAACATGTGTTTTGTTCACTCTCATTCTAATTCCATCCTAGGATGTTTTGGCATCGAACTAATTTGAATTTAATGTTGGATGACCAACTTTGGATATGTTTCAAAGTTGAATATGGTATAAATGTAGGATGAGTTAGTGGTGAAATGGTGCAAGTAAGCAAAAGAGAGATAAGTGAAGAAATAGAGAAGATGGATGTGAGATTGATCTGAATCAATGATTGTGTGTGATGCAAGTATGGAAGATTAGTGCAAAGCCTAAATGTTGAGTTTTCGGATGAAGTGATTTGAAGCTGTACTCTATCATTCATGCATGTGTGCAAGTGGTTGAGAAATTACGGTGGATTTATTTATTGCATTGAGATTGTCTTTTCTTTGTAACATATATCTTCTATCTTCTTTTTATCTTTGTGGTAGTGAGATCTCTAGGTTGTTAGCCCTATTAAACAGTGAGTCCTGATCTAGAAAGTGACTTCTTATTTTGGCAGTGAGCCTTTGTAATAAGTTTTTTATATTCTCTATACTGTGAATTAATCCTCACTATGGTTTTTCCCTTATTAGGTTTTTCACGTAAATCTGGTGTTGTGTTTGTGTGATGGTTTTTAGTTTCTACACATGCACTTAATGTTTAATCATTTAAGAAATGTTAATGATTAGTTCTAGTGAATAAATTAAGGATTAAATTTGTGACAATTGATTCACCCCCCTCTCAGTTATCTTATTCAACAATTGGTATTAGAGCTTGGTTCCTTGGTGAAGATATTAACCGCTTGAGGAAGGTCTGAGATGGCTGGAAAAATGACTTATGATTATTTGAGGTTCGATGGAACTAATTATGTTATTTGGAAAATAATAATGCAAGATTATTTGGACTATTTTGGATATGATGTGTAAAAATATTACAAGAATCCTTACACTCCTCCTACTAATGGTCTAAGTACGACTGATGAGATCAAAGCACATGAAGCAAAAAATAAGGTGAAATACATTTTAAAGAACAATTTGGTACATACAAAGTTGATTAAGGTTTAGAATTTGAAGACTACTAAGGAAGTCTAGGATGCTTTGGAAAGGGCACATGAAGGTGATGAAAGAGTCAAAGAGG
This sequence comes from Sequoiadendron giganteum, assembly GCA_007115665.2. Lineage (NCBI taxonomy): Eukaryota > Viridiplantae > Streptophyta > Pinopsida > Cupressales > Cupressaceae > Sequoiadendron > Sequoiadendron giganteum. The sequence goes on from CM021107.1 coordinate 265,095,758, forward strand.
AAAAATTAAAAAAATTGGAAACACAGTTTGAGCTTCTACATATGTCTAAAGATGATAATGTTAAAGCTTATCTACATATATTGGATGAGATAGTAGCTGAAATGCAAGGACTTGGTGCAACTATAGATGAAACTAGGATTGTACATAAGATTCTTAGAACTCTCCCTAATGCTTACAATGAGAAGGTGTGTGCTATTAAACAAAGTATAGATTATAAGACCTACATTAAATATTTGTTGTTGGGATCATTGACATCTTATGAGATGAGGAAGCTGAATTTGAGAAATGGATGCAAATCAGAGACTTCTTTTAAGATTACAAAAGCTAAAGATCTAGATGAAGAAAATCTTGATGAAATAGAAGCTAAATTTTTGAGAAGGATGAGGAAAGGCTCCGAAAATTATGAAGGTAAGTTACCCTTTAAATGATATAGTTGTGGAGAAATAGGTCATTATGCTACAAAGTGTCTGGAAAGAGCTAAGAGGAATAAACAAAGATATGAGAAAGAAAAGAAAGGTGAGAAGATCAATAGAGAATATTATTTGAATGAGAATGTCATTATATCTAATGAGGATTTTGATTATGAGGATCCTGATGAAAATGAATGCTTGTTCTTGGCTATAAAGGATGACCTACTTCTGCTCATTCTAAAAAATAGGTAAAGGACTGCCCTCTAGAAAAAGAGAAAAATGAAGGTAATGTTATCTCTGTCCTACATGCTAAACAAGAAAAGAACTATTGGGATGTTGACAATGGTTGTTCACATCACATGACTGGTGATAAGAGTAATTTTTCTAAACATGAAAAATATGATGGAGGCTTGGTTATGTTTGGAGATGATACTGGTGCTAAAATTTGTGGGATAGGTTCAGTAAGTTTTTATGGTAAGCATAATATTGATGATGTCTACTATGTTAAGTGTGTAAGGCATAATAATTTGAGTGTTGGATAGATGTGAAATATGGGATATGATCTTATGTTTAAGGATGAGAGATGTGAGATCTAGAAAGGATTTGAAATAGTGATTGTTGCAAGAAAGAAATCTGAATGAAATATCTATCAACTTAAGGGTGTTTATGGGTGATGCTTTATGACTCAGATTAATGACAGTTGGTTGTGGCATCATAGAATGTGTCACATTAATTTTTATAACTTGGTGAGGATTAGTGTAGTTCAGGTCGTGAGAGATTTACCAAGGATTACAAAGCCTGTTAACGCTATTTGTAGGAATTTTCAGTTTGGAAAGCAAGCAAGAAGCCATTACAAATCAAAGGAACATTCTACTACTCGACTATTGGATTTAATTTATGCAGATCTTTGTGGTCCTACAAGAGTTGGAATTCTACAAGGTGAAAGTTAATTTATGATTTTGATTGATGATTATTCTAGATATACATGGGTTACATTTCTTAGAGAGAAATAAAATTCATTAGATAGATTCAAGACATTCAAAGCTATGGTTGAAAATGAAGTGAATTTGAGGATAAAATGATTAAGGTCTGACAGAGGTAGAGAACTCACCTCCCATGATTTTAATATATTTTGTGAAGTGCTCTAAGAACTCCTCAACATAATGGATTTGTTGAAAGAAAAAACAAAAGACTTCAAGAGGTTGCTAGATCAATGATTAATAAGGTTTGTTTACTATAATTTTACTGGAGAGAAGATATTCATACTGTTTTTTATGTATTCAATCAAACTCAAGTAAGAGAAAACATTACAAAGACCCCCTATGAACTATGGTATGGAAGAATTCCTACTGTTAAGTATTTCAAGATCTTTGGAAACAAATGTTACATCAGAAGAGATGAATAAAATTTAGGAAATTTTGATGCAAGAAGTGATAAAGGAATTTTTTGGATATTCTACTAAAAGAAAAGCATATAGATGTTTCAATAAAATATTGAGAAAGATTGTAGAAAGTGTAAATTTCAAGGTTGATGAAACAATGAAGAATTAAATTGATATTGATAGATATGTATTTGATGAACTTGATTGCATAAGAATTGAATAAATTGTTGAAGAATAAGAAAAGGATGAGAAAGAGAGGTAGAATGAACAAAATGGAAGAGAAGAAGAAGATTTGATGGTGTCCCCTAAGACACCTAGATATGTGTAGAAGAATCATTCAAAAATTCAGATCATTGGAGATAAGACTAGAGGAGTATTGACAAGAATCAGAGTTGATGTTGAAGTAAATCCATGCTTATTTTTTGAGGTTAAACCAAAGACTATAAGTGAAGCATGTTAAGATGAACATTGGATGGAAGCTATGAAAGAAGAACTTATGAAGATTAAAAAGAATCAAACTTGGGAATTGGTCCCAATACCAAAAAATAAAAAAATTATTGGATCAAAATGGGTGTTTAGAAATAAGTTGAATGAGAATGGAGAAGTGGTTAGAAATAAATCAAGGCTTGTGTGTAAAGGTTACTCGCAAGTAGAAGGCATAGACTTTCATGAGACTTTTTCTCTAGTGGAAAGAATGGAAGCTATAAGGATGTTCTTAGATTTTCTACTTAGAAATATTTCAAGGTCGATCAGATGGATGTCAAGTCAGAATTTTTGAATGGTGAACTAGAAGAAGAGGTCTAAATGGAACAACCAGAAGGATTTCATTTGTCATATCAACTGAATATGGTGTGTAGATTGAAGAAAGATTTATATGGATTGAAGCAAGCTCCTATAGCTTGGTATGAAAGGTTAGATAGGTATTTGATTCCACAAGGTTTCAACAAAGGTACAGCAGATAGTAATCTATATTTTAAGATTGAAAATGACAAAATCTTGATTGTAGTTGTATATGTTGATGACATTATTTTTATATAAAATGAAACTATTTGTATGATGTTTGCGGAAGAGAAGAAAAAATAATTTGAAATTCCTATGATTGGAGAGATGAATTTCTTTCTTGGGCTATAGACTAATCAAACAGAGAAAGGAATTTTTATTTCATAGTCTAATATGTGAAAGAGATGTTGAAGAATTTTTGGATGGATGGTTCTTGATAGGGATTCCAAAAAACTTGCAAAACTTTGAAAAAATTCATGCTTTGGTCATGATTTCTGAGCCATTATGCCCAAGGATGGGTTAGGATTTTGGTCTAGAAACCTTCTTTTTATAAAACTTCATCATAAAACCTCAGGCGTTATAATTTTGCATTGACCTATTGCACCTGGTCACTAGTTATTTAAGTATCAACTTGAGTCATTCAAAACATTATCTTTACCGATCCCTTGGCCTAGAATCCTCAGTCACCTCATGCCTTCTATTAAATTTTTAAGTTTTCCCAAGGTCAGGTTAAATATTTCAAGACCACAACTTATGCCTTAGGTCTTTTTTCTGAGGGTTTGGGCTCATTGACCAAGTCATGGCCCCATCTTTAAGACTAACATTTTTGGCATGTACAAAAATTTCAACCATCTGATTGCAAGATTTGATCTTGGTCATTCCTCATCAACCCCATAGAAATAAAATAATGGGTCACGAGGTTGGTGAACAAATGACATGTGGATTCCTCGACCGCTTGGAGAAATTGTGGGTGGAGCCTACGGATGGGTGTGTTGGCACCCACTGGATGGATATCATTGACTGATAACTGGCCAGCGGTGGCAATTAAAAATTTAAATCTTTTTGACTCAATTTGAGTCGTCTCATACTCCACCTCATTAGGAGATCCACGGCTTGCATTTAAAACCAAAAACATGAGTATGATAGTCATTTTGTTTCATGTGAATGGGCATTACTGGTAGGAGACACTTGCAAGATTAATTAAAGTCGATTCTTATGCATGTCAATGATTACTTTCCTGTAATCATTGAAGTTGGTATGCAAATTTTCATGCACCTTACTTGGGTGATTAACGGCTATGATATTAACGCCAGTGTTTGATTATTTGCTCGCTCATGTGGTGTTCATCATTGAGCATTGATGATCAACCTAATCAAATTTCTCAATAAATGTGAGTGATGGCTTTAGTTTTTTCCATTGCAATCAAGAGCCAAAATTCTCTAGGTCCGTAAAAAGATTTTTTTGCATTTGTGAAGTTTTTTCTTCAATAAAAATGAGCAAGTTAGTTATTTTTGCTTCCCCAGTGTGAAATTCTCCAAGGATCAACCTGCATGAATCACACTGTAATGTTCCATAGAATGAACATTGCACACCCAAAGTTGCTTCAACTTCTAAGCAAGAGGGTAAGAAAGAGTCCCATGGAAAGGAGTCTATGTAGGTTGTTGTGAGGAGCAACTACAAGTTAAGGAACCAAGTTGTGACTGAAGAAATGATAGAGGTTAAGGAGAAGGAGCCTGCAAGGTTTGTGGGGGGAAACAAGGAGAAGGATCAGGTGCAATCGAGGTTCTCTAGGATGGCATAATTCTCCTATTGGTATTTCAGATAGCCCCTCATATAGTGAAACTCAAATGAATTCTAGCTATCGCTAATATCTTATGGCTATGAATAAAGTGCCAAATTGTGATAATGAGGTGGTAGCAGTTGCCCCGATTTCAGTGAAGACACCAAGTGGGCATATTCATTTTGTTAATGGCAAGCACATTGGTGAAGAAGAAGAAGTGGTGGCTCCCCCAGCCCCTATGAGGACACAAAGTGGGTGTGTGTACTTTGGCTCTGATTCTCATTGGTTGTGATTACATCTGGTGTTTAGGTTCTAGTTTTTTTTTTTATGGTAACAATTCTCTATTGGAGTTTTTTGTCTGTTATGTTAACGCGGGTGTTTTTTTGGTAATATCTTGAAGAAAATTTTGGCTTGACATGTTTGTGAAGGGTAATGGATCGTTAGTAACCAACAATGATTTTGGTGGCATTCACTGTTTCTTCTTAAGCAAAGGGTGTAAAATTTTGCTTCCCCTATTTTGCAAATTATTATCTCTAACCATTTGGGGAATATCTGAAATGCAAATGAAATTGTTATTGTAATTGTAATTGAGTCATTTTCTTGTTGCTCCCTTGTTCTATAAAAGGGATTTTAGGGCTCATTACAAAGGGTTGGATTTTGAGTCTTGGTATGGTCTAGGTAAAAGCTAAGCTCATAAATGAGTATATTGTAGAAAATTTCAATGAATGAAATAGTAAATTGTCTTGGTTATGGGTCATGTATGTAAGAATCTTAGGTTGGTTTTATAGAAGTCATAGATATAAAATAAAATGTTAGTTCTCAAATATATACTCTCCTATATTATTCTCTTGTAGATTATAAATGAAAATGATCAATGATCTTTTTATTCATCTTCATTTGTTTTAATTGAATGTGTGGGTTTGTCTTTGCTTCAATTCAAAGAGTTGACTAAATTTCTTAAATGAAGTCATAGGTCTGTGAGTGAAGAGTATAGGATTTGTTAAGAAGTAATGTTTTAGATGCAGTGATTTGAATACTACAAGGTAGTATAACAATAATTCATCAACTTCTGAATTAAATGGATTATATATTACTGGTTGTTGCAAATTTTACTTCGTTATCCCAATTGATGAAGCAATAGTCAATTCATTAGGCAATCCTAGAGATAAATGAGCAAGTAATATACTTGACTGGGTATTTAAGATAAAAATAAAAATTATTAAAAAAATTCAATCACAAGGAATGGATCTGAAGTACCAACTAGTAATAGATGGTAATTTATTTAAAGATCAGCCAAACTTTAATGAATTGTGTCTATTTGCACTCGGTAGGAAGTGATCTTTGTATGGAAGTGTTCTTAAATAATTAATATCATATGAACACAATAAGGAATACTCTCCTAGGTCTCATAGAACCTAAAGAGTAGGAGTGAAGGTCTCAAAATCCTTTGCTCATTTGTTGGCCACTAGCTTTGAATATTCTTGAGCATAAGGGTTGGCTACCTGTTGGCAATAAGATTTGCATCGAGCTGAACATGAAGTTTTAGCAATCTATTGCAACATGGAAACGTTCTCCAATTGTGGGTAACTCATTCTGAGAATGAATCTCCAGAGAAGGTCGGCTTCCTTGTTGATGAATCACCTACTATAATGGCTTGAAGAGGAAAGGGTTAAAGAAAGAAACTAAAATTCAAATCCTATCGCCTATGATTATTAACACACATTAGAGAGATTCTGATAATTGACTCGCTCACAACACCTTTTAAAACTTGACTCCCAAACTCATGATGCATCTGACTCAATAGTGATTCGTGCAAAGGCTCGAAATAAACCTGACTCAAATACAACTCTTGTAAAACACCCTATAACAATGAGACATGAAAAGGATCCACTGATCGAATCATAAAACACATCCAATCATAATTGTAAAGTATAGAACAAGAAATAAGGAAGGAGAATTTTGTAGTTTTATTAAACTGAAGGAGTGATAACACTCAAAATATAAGTACAAAAAGAGTTTACAAGCTCTTTCAATATGTTTAAGAGCAAGAAATTGATATCTGAACCCCTCAAAATTAGAATTTCTCAAAATTATAGACATTATGTGACCTCAACCATACAAAGATAAAAAAAAATAGGCCCCCTGGTTTTCCAGAAAAGCAACCAATTATGCATTTTCGAGCTCAGGAAAAAGGCTCCAAAAGATGACACCAAGCAGCTCCAAAAATCATAAAAAAGATAGAAATTCACCACCTCCAAAGGATTTGTTGGTGTTTTCTCTTGTAAACCAGGTTTGTCTCCTAATCTACCTATGGAATTGCCAAAATTACCAATCAAGGGCAGCTCGGAGGACCTGGACCAACTGACGAGGATTTCAATAATAACCTCCTACACTTTGGGCTCTGTAAGACCCGAGAGGGTGATCCCTGTTAATGAGTTTACAACTTCTGCAACAAAAATCATAAACAGTCATTAACTTTGAAAAAATAGATAATCTCACTTAATAGCTCAACAGAATGGGATAAGACTGAAATGAAGTGGTTGTTCATCAGTAATATCAACCACTTGGAGCATGAGATAAGTTACAACATAGTTGTTTCATGGTGAAGGATAAATCATAAGTTTTAAAATTGGTGGTAGCAAGCCCTAGGTAAAGATAAACAAAACACTGCATCACAAAGAACAAATGCAAATCAGACCAGTGCCATATCCATTGGAGGAGTCAAATTCACCAACACCTAATGGTTCATATCAAATTTCAACACATAGCATAACATATCTCTGATCATACTACCTTACAATATCACCAATTCACACCTTAGCTCAATACTTCTTACCCAATCCTTGTACAAAACATATCAATCTGCAATCTCATTTAAGCAGTTTAATTAATTCTTTGAATCAAAGCTAAAACCAAAATTGCACACACCACAATAGTGAGATGAACAGAATAACCCTTGATTACTTCATTCAAAATTCGAATACACTTGCACATAGGAGAGACATGAGCCTTGATTTTTCAATTAAACTCAAATGCCAGTACTGTTATGAAACACTAAAACCCAATAAACTCAAATCCTACAATAGAATGACACAAAACCCACTTGCATTGCCTCTGTAACTATAGATTTTACAATTTTTATGCAACTCCACACCAGAATTTCGACTAGCTTACTTGCTTCTTACCTTACAATGAGAAGAGAAGAGAATAAGAAGAAGAGAAGAGATTCCAGAAGAAACCCTAAATTCGAACAGAAATAGCCATCTGGAAGCATCTCCACCGTTGAACAGTGATCTGCAAAATATCCTCTTCATCTCCCTGCAACAAACTTGATTCTATTTCAAAAACAGCATGTGCCCAATTCGTTCCTCAATAGAAATCTATCATGTGTCCACTCTTCACTCATCACTCATTATCTGCAGCAGAAAGAAAACTCTCTTCCCATGAAAAACCATTTTCTGCTCTATTTTTTGTTTTCACCTCTTTGCTGCATTTTTACCTTGTGCATTTTATTCATTGCTATTTTTTATTTTACTTACTGACCAGTAAATAAAATATTACAATCAACTTAATCTTTATGCAAGGTATTAAAAATACCTTACTCGGCAGCATAAAATATTTAGTTTTTCACCTTTACCCAGCACATAGAAAATAAAATATTTCCATTTTACATTTTACTTCAATACAGTAAAATGTAAAACATTTAACTCAATTCACATAATGTTTCAAATTTCCTTGTGCGTTTAAAACACTACCTCATTTTAAATCAAAAAATGAAAAATCTCATAAATTACCCGGTGCTTCAAAATATTTCACTTTTTATTTAAAACATTTTTACCTGTGGAAAATCAAGCCCCACCCCCCAATTCCTTCTCGTGGAAATGCAATTTTCATATTAAAAATTGGAGGGTTCCATTTAATATTTCGCCGAGACTTAGGAAATCATAAAAATCAAATGTTTTAGCTGCTTCCTGCTCCCCGCCATCCCGCAATGGTTATCCCGTGCGCAATTATGGATCGCGAAATGGTGGTGGGCATTGGCGGATATGATGTTGCATTTCCCCAAAATTATCATTTAAATTTACTTTCCATTCAACTCTACATTGGGACCCACCTCCATTCCTCTCCGTAAAAACAAAAACAATATTAAATTGGGGGCGCCCACCTAAAATTTAATTGACGGAACCTTGCCAAAGCATTAAAGTTTTAAATGTTCCATTTATTAATGCTTCCTACCATCCTGCAATCCATATCCCGTGATCAACTGCCGATCATGATTTGGCGGGCAACGGCTCAGATTTCGTTGCGTTCATCCTTGTTTCTCCATCGTTGGATCTTCTTCCTTGCATTTTCGTTTGTGTTTGCCCTAATTTTTGCTTGCTCTGTGCTCGAGCATTCTTCAGGGAATCCATGGTGGCCAATGCACCTCCTGTGCAGGCTCCTTCAACAGGTTGCGTGAGCCTCCTGGCATGGGTTCTCCATCTACCATAGGCGTGGGTCAATCCTCCCCAAATTTCTTATTTCGTGGGGTGTCTTCCTTTTGGTTGCTGGCCACGCCTTCACACATACTACGTGGGCTTCCTCATCTGCCTGGTGAGCTTCCATTGTTGGCAGCGACCCCTGCATTTCCTCCCATGGCCCCTTACTGCCATGCCTCTCACCCACTGGCATCCTCGAGCCTTCATCCATGCTGCTCGGCATCCCTACACTGCACAGGCTCCTCTCACATGCTGCACAAGTTTCCCACCTGCTACTCATGCTGCTCGCGGGCCATTCACTGGCTCTTGCTACCTTCTCGCGGGAGTCTCCACCACTGGCCGCATCCTTCATTTTAGCTGCTTGGTTGCTAGTCCTCCAGACATGGCACCCTCCACTCTCTGCAGTAGGTTTCCCCTTATTGGTATATGCGAGCTCCCTCCTCCATTGGATGCACCTTCCCATCATTGTTGGCTCGGTTTCCATTGAAATGTCTGAGGGATTCTCAACAAATACATTATGTGTGGTTCCTAACAACAATTTTAGTCAGTGAAAAAACATCTGTTGTGGATGCCCTGTCAAAAACCTTGCTACATATCCATGCCACTTCATAATCAAGGAGCTAAGCAATGTTAACATGATAATAGATTCGATTTTTCATCATGATGTATCTATTACAGCAATCCGCAAGACCAAATAATGTTGTCCCTCATGGTAAACCAAGTGAAACGCCCCTTGCTTCCCTTGGAAAACAGTGTGCAACAAAAAACATCAGGCACTTGAGCCTCCTCCTTCTGCAAATTACCCCTGCTTGCAAATTATCAAAGTCTTTTCACTAAAACTACGGGCCTCCCATAGCCTCCTACCAAACACATTTGGTTTGAAATCATTAAGGACTGCATTGATTTAAGCCATTCATCAACAATGACATTCATGGTTCCTCACATACTGCGTGACTGCTCTATGCACTTGTTTGGAGCCTCTAAAATTCCTTCATAATCCACATTTATTTCATTAATTTGTTGGCAGTTAGAGTGAAAATTTCTATCAATTGTGGGTGTTTTCATCGAATATCAGAGATAGGCCAATGTGCTGATGATTCCTTAAGCACAGATGGTATGGAAAATAACAAAGTGACCACATTCCTTTACTTTCATTCCTTGTGTATGTGTTTTAGCAAACATTTGAAGATATGCTTAAAATGCCAGCAAGAAATTCAATTAATTTCCCAATCTTACTTCACTAAAAGTCATCATCACTTCTTTTATGAATAGTGTCAATGAAATATAAAAGAAGAACAACACTCACTGTAATACCTCAAATGCTTTCTAAGTACCCTGTAGTTGTTCAAAAAACCTAGCAAAATTGAACTTTTTTGCGACTGATCTCACAATAACCCAATTGAGACAAGTACTTACCACTGCAATCATGTTTCTTGACAACACTCCTCTTTAATTTCACTGTATTCTTTATGATCACCTTGCTTCACTAATCAGAACAACTCATATCAAAAGATGGCCATAATGCAATACTCACAACTTTATAATTGTGCAAAGCATGTCGGGCTCCATGTGAGCCCGGCTAAAAAAAAATTCTTGTTTTCAAACAAGTTTCAAACTCAAACCATTCCAGGACAACATCCAGATGCATTTGAAGTGGAATGTTAAACTGGATTGCCCTCAGAAACTATTTTCTGTCACTTTTACAAAATGGTCAAAACAAGCCATGTAGGCTCAGGAATCGCACTTGGAACCCAGACAAATGACCTCCGGGAGACATCAAATCTTGCAAGCATTTAGACATTTGATCCATGAGTATAGTGCAAAAGACAGCTCAGAGAAATGTATCATGAGATGGAAAATATTGATCCGCCAGTTTGCTCAATTGAACCTTTCTGAAATAGCAGTTGTTCTGAACCAATTAAAACACATCCGACTGCTAATTTGTAAACATAACAAATCAACTCCTGACAAGCTGCCATCAGACACGGTAGAACATTAAGATACCCTGAGCACGTGTGCAAAAGAAAAAACCATGAAACATCCTTGATCAAAAGATATTAACGACCAAAGTTGACCAGACAGAAGGGTTGTCAGGAATGCAACTGCAAAACTGAGCAAACAACATTTGGTTTCGATCTGCTAAAAATAGCAAATCAAATCATTAGGCTCTGAAAACTGACACTTGAGATCATTTAGGTATGGAGAACATAGAATATCATTCATTTTGACATAACAGTCAACTGGTTGCAAATCCAAGCTCAAACAGGAGGCCGTTTCGCAAACTGTCAAATCTGCAAACAGCAGAACAGTGCAAAAACCCTCCAACTTCACTTTTCAAAACCTTGACTAAACTGATCATGGGAAGCTGAAAATTGACACACACGCTCACATATGTCAATCAAACATGTCAACAAATGGTTTTTGCTTGGAAACTAACATGCCTCAAGTTCTGATTCTCCAAAGTGGGTCATTCAAACTAACCCCTCAAGTGTACTGAAAATGCAGAGGCAAAATTCTCAAAATGGGCACCTCAAATTTGCAAAATTTGAGAGTTCCAACAAGATCCATCTAGAAAAGCCTCTAAATTAGGGACATCTTGGCTGGAAATTGAAAATGGAAGCCTTGTTTTGTCCTCCTTTCTCCAACTCGCCCAGAAAAAATCAGATTAAAGATAATGGCCACCTTTTATGCTTTCATTAAAACTACAATAAATAGCACGAAATCAAAGCAATTTATAAAAATATTGCTTTTATCTCTGCTTTACAATATTTGCAGTTTTAAATTACAAATATAGGCCTATCCTCATCTTAATCTTATGATTATTTTCAATGCAAGATTTCTAGGAAATCTTTGCAAAAATAAATTATATCGATGCCTATTACAAATAATTTTACTTTAAAAAATCATAAAAAATATATGGATGAATATTCATTATTGATTTCAATAAAATCAATAAAAAATGATAGTATCTAAGCATACAATTGTTTTGATTTTCATAAGGTGTAGACATTTAATGAAATAAAATACCCTAAGGTATTCTAAACTATGAAACACAAATTAAATTCCTAACTTAAAAAGACTTAGGTGGATGACATTCAATTGAACCCTAAAAGGGTTAACCTAAGCAATACATTTCAGCCACCATGGAAATGGACTTAGGGGATAATATTTAGAAAAAATTGTAATAATCTCTAATTCATATTAGGTTTAGGGAAGAAACCCTAAGAACAAAATGTTCGGACCCTATGATTTCGCATTTTCATTTTGCTTGATCGGCTAAGGAAACAAGCTCTACAAGTCATCACCATGGGATTAGGGTTTGGAGCTTTTGGAACCACCATTCGAGCTCAGGCTTGTCATCTCCAATTGATTCTCTACTGGAATGCACTGCTAAGTCTTCTATCTTCATTTTTTTTGCCTCTATTGTCTCATTTGATTAATAAAAAATTCCCTTTAGGTCATGGGCATCGACTGTATTTGATGCATTTTGTGTCTCTTTCTGTTGCCATGCTACTCACCGCTTGATATGGCCTCCATGAGGAACCATGTATGAACATTTTAAAGCTTCGACCATGGCCTATGTGTTGATTCCTTCATATATTATTGAAGGTGAGCTCTATTTCCTGGCTTAAAATGCATTTCCCTCTTAAATAAAAGCTACTCGAGATTTTACTTTACAAAAATATGAAGATTTGGGAATTTCTCGGTCAAACATTTTTCTAGCCATGACCAAACTTGTGCATTCTTCTCTTGTTCTATGAAAACGCTCCTTTGGGCTCGACCCATGATGTAAATGTGAACTACTTTCTTTTTAATGAAATCATTTTCTAGATACAAGATTTCCATTTGTGGGCTTTGAGAACTTCATGAGCGCGGCCTGTAACCTTGTTTCCACAATTTTTTTGAAGAGCTCAAGAGCTTGAAACTCTATAATTTCTTGGCATTTTCATTTTAATACAAAAACCCCAAGTGGGTTTTCTCAAAATAGAAGAAACCTCCTTCTCAGGTCACGGCCATGAGAGTATGCATTAGGGGTTTCAATACATTTTATTTTCATGCTTCCTTGGTCATACACCACTAGTAACAAGCTCGAAATACTTGATTTGCACGATTTCTTGTGTTTAGAACACAATACCCTAAATGGTTATTTGCATTTTTTAAAGAAAAATATTCTCAGACCGCGGCAATGAGAACTCAATTAAGCACATTTATCAATTAGTTATGAACTTGAAACACCCTCACTACTGAATTTTGGAACTTCTTGATACAAACAATGTGAATTCTAGGCATTTCATTTGCCTTCATAATGAAGTTGTAGCATAACTCATCATTTTGAATACACAAGAATGATTCACTTATTTCAAGCTCAAACTGGAGCTTTACTTGCTTGCAGATTTTACACATTTGAATATTTAAGAAATTGAATTTCCAGCTCCTCTTTTTTCTTCGAGCAATGCAATGTGATCTTTGTAACAAAGAGATATGTTCCTATAGAAAAATATTGTTTGTTGCACTCCACCAATATTTGATGCTTAATAAAACTATAGTTTATTGTATTCTTCATGCATTTTTTTACCAAACACCAAGTATTGAAATTGATTATGTTTTATGCATAAAAGATTCTGAGAAACAATAACATGGTAAAATTGTTCTGAAACTTCTCAAATTACTTCATTTTTAATTTATGACATTGCAAACAAGGCATATGTATACCTGTTCACTATCACATTTCATGACACTACACTTGAGCAATTGATCACTTGTTATTTCCAATTCATTACATGTTGACTTGATTGTCCCAGATGGTCACTTGTTTAAGCCCTTGAGATATTTTAATGTACTCCTTCAGATGTATATTTCTTTGAGTAACATTTTATCTATTTTCCTTTCTAAAAATCCTTTGTGGAATATTGAGGAACAACATGTTGGGTCTCAACCCTTGTGGGAGCTCTTTTTACACCACATGCTTCATGATATTCAAAACAAAACAACAACATGACTTTTCCTATACCTGCACAAGAAACAAACAACGTTAGATTAAAAACATAATTACAATGTTCCTCATGATGTTTCCTCCTTTGGATCCACTTACACTCATCCTTTCTTCAGTTGATTTCAATGTATCAAAAGTAGTACTTTACATTATTGTTGATAGATCATGTAGAGAGGTGTATAGTCTGAGCTCTAAAAAAATTTTGAAATCATTTGCAGGTTCACTTGGAGCACAAAAGCAAGGAAGGGTGCACTACTCTGAAGACAACTCAAAACCACCATTAGGCAATGATGATTATGCTCCCTTATTCATGTTCTCTCTTCCTCCTATCTTTTGTAGTGTAGTGTACTCATTTTGATTCACTATTTCAGCTATTCCCATAGCTTGTGTGGGATTCTTAATCCTTCTTTTATCAAATAAATACAAAACAGAATTTGTGAAATACTTGTCCAATTCTATATTTTCTTTTGTTAACAATGTATGAAACATTGTGAATGAATATCATAATGAAAGAATTTATTTTTTACATTTCAAAGCAATACTTAATGTTGTAATGTAAATTAGAAAAATGAAACACATTGCATTTAAACAACTAAACATTTAATGTATGCACTAGTTAAAGCATTTACAGAAATAAAATAAGAACTCTTCACCTTGAGATGAACCTTAATCACTTAGCTCTATCAATTTGAGTTGTGGTGAAAATTTGATAACACTCTTGGCGACCTCTACTAGATGATTTCATGTTGAGGATTAGGCCAGTTTCCTTATGTAGATCCATTGGGCATGGAGTCAATTTTTCCCCTTCATAACTCATAAATTTGAAAAATTGAAACAACACTCCTCCAAATAGCAGCACAGAATAGAACAAAACAAACCAAAAGAAAACAACCAGGCCCTAATAGCCAGAAAACCATGTGTTGCAGCACTTCTAAAAAATGAAACAACTGAAAGGAAAGTGCAACACTTATTAACAACTACTACTCTACTATAGTACATAGTAGAGCTTCAAACCTCAAAAGTAATTTTTTAAATGGATCCCATTGACAAAGATCGGAATTACTTATCCACTTAACTTAGACAACTAGAATGAATTATGTTATTTGCATTCTTTGATCACATATGTCTCATCCCACATGGCATCAAATTTAGAATTCCTCTTGGGATTTCTCTTATATTCATGCCATTTGAGCAAAAAATCTACAATAATGAATTCTTTGAATTTTTCTCTTTTGTCAAAGGAGCTCTTCATCTAAGCCTGATGAATCTCAAGCTTCTTCCATGCTTCCTTTCTGACTTCTTCCAATTTCATTAGTTTTTCAAGTCTAACCTCCATGGGTTGTTCCTCTAACAACTCAATCTCTTTGATAAAATTCAAAGTTGGTAGCTCAATGGAGGTTGGTAACTTGGATTCCTTTCCATAAGTAAGAACATACGAGGAACAACCAGTACCCTTTTGGGGGTTATTCTATCTTCCCAAAGTGTTGTCTTCATATTTTTGTGCCATATCCTTTGATTGTCCTCGATGGCTTTCTTGATGATCCTGATCAAATTCTTATTGGTAGATTTTTCCTATATGTTACCGTGTGAGTAATAGTTAGATGAAGTGCTTAGAAAGATATTATTCCTTATAGACCAGTCATAAATCTTTAGACCAATAAAATCCAAAGCATTATCAAAAATAATGGAATCTAGAACATCGAATCTGGTTACTAAGTCTTGATAAAAATTTAGAATAGAAGCTGCATTTGCTTCTTTTAGAGCAATAGCTTCAGTCCACTTAGTAAAATAGTTTGTGGCAGTCAAAATCCACTTATGACTAGCACTTGAAGGTGGATTAATTGGCCCAATAAATTCAAGCCCTCATTTAGCAAAGGGTTGTTCCACTTGAATAGGATTTAAGGGCAGAGTTGCAAGTCTTTGCTTCCTTGCAAATAATGTGCATTTTCCATATTTCCTCACCCACACAAATGCATCCTTGGAATGTTTGGCCAATAATAACCAACCCTCATTATTTTTAGGGTTGTCGTTCTTGCAGTAGAGTGACCTCCTGAAGGCCTGTCATGGAATTCCCCCAGCAACTTATCTGTTTAGTCAGGCTCAATGCACCTCAATAGCAAACCCTGGAAATCTCTCCTAAATAATACACCATCAATTATTGCATAGGGAATGGCCTACAGTCTAAAATACCTCATCTTTTCTCCGTCCAGGACTTCAAGTCTTTCTTTATTCTATAGATAGTGAATCATTTGTTGAAACCAACTTGTGTCAGGTGTTGATCCAACATCTTGCTCTTAATTTCTCAATACTGTAATGATGTTTTCACTATCTTCAAGGTTGTTTTCTATACCTTCAGCAAGCTTCTCACACAACCCTTTACCTTTAACTAGTTTAGTGACCTTAATATCCAAATCAAACTCCAATACTCTGGATATCCATCCATCTCTCTTGTCATTCATATCCGTATTCAACAAGAAATCTTTCACAATAGTGTGAGCAACCAAAAAATGAATTTTATTATTAGATAACATGTGTCTAGATTTTTTAAGGCTCCTAACTGCTACAAATACATGTTTCTCCTCAAAATAATATTTTAAATCATAGTCATGCAACACTTGACTGGAGAAAGGTATGAGTTGCTCCAAGCCTTCATCATTTTGTTGGAATAATATGGTAGAAACAGTATCAATACCTCCAAAAGAATACAAGATAAAATATTTGTTGTAATTTTGATTAATGAGGGTTGGGGTAGTTGAAAGTGCTTCCTTTATTTTCTTGAAGCTCCTCTTACCCTCCTTAGTCCAATTGAAAGGTATATTCTTTTTTAGCATTGTTGTGAGGGGTTGTAATAAAGTAGCAATACTGGGTATAAATCTCCTCACAAAATTGATTTTTCCAAGAAAACTCTACAGACCCTATTTATGTGCTAGTAGAGGTAATTCTAGTAGGCTAAAAATCACTCTGGATCAATAGAAATTCCTTTTTTAGAGACAATATATCTGTGTATGATAAAATATGTCAAATTAAATTGAATCTAATCTAATACACCAATGAAATATTAGATTGAAGAAAACTAAATAAAATAAGGTAAACGCAAACTCTAAACCGCAACTTCTTCAAATTCGTTTCATTGTCCTCTATCTCCAAGGATTCGCTTCAAGATGTTTGCTTTCAGTTGTGCAAACAACAGCTTATAGAATGGCACTTAAGAGAATGAGATTTATCAAAAATGCATATGCATGTAAATGATTGAGCTTATTGAATTAAAATGCTATGAAATGCTTAAGATGCGACTATAGTGACTACGCATGAAACTCTGAGATTCGAGGTCCTTTTTAGCTCATGAAAGGGTTGTATTTATAGAATTTTGAAGGTAGGAATTTGATTGACCAAGATCGACGGTCGAGTTCAAACCTATTAGAATGAACGATGAGAGATCGAGAATTCAAAAAAGAGGATGGAATTCTGAGAGACACAAAATGAAGAGACAAATTGAAAGGTGTCTCCCATAATTAAATAAATAAATATTTAATTATGTGTGAGAGAAATGTGAAAAGGCTTTAATTAAATATTGTAAATATTTAATTATGAGAAAAGGAAAAAGCCTTTTAATTAAATATTAAGAATATTTAATTTTTGTGAGAGAAGTGGGAATTTGGAAAATGATTTAATTAAATATCAAAAAGTATTTAATTACATGTGGAGGGAAGAAAATCATTTAAATTTAGAATTTAAACTTTGATAATTAATGTAAATAAATTGTAAAATTTATTTAATTAATTAAGAGGAATATAGCATTAATTAAATAAAGTTCGTTTATTTAATTAATTTAGAGGAATTAGAAAAATGAACAATAAAAATAAATAATAAAATTTATTAATATGTAGAAGACTTAAGAAACATTAATTAAATAATTCATATTTAATTAATTAACAGGTTTGATCGACCGTGACCATTTTTAGATGTGTACATTTTTCCCCTCTTTGAAGTGATGTGTTTTATGCATTGCTTCAAAGAAATACTGCCCCTGACTTTGAAAAATTGTTGATGATGCTATATGCCCCCTCAGGTGATGAATCAGATAAAGATGATTTTTTGGAAATTTTTACTAATTTTCTATCTAATTCATTGACCGATAAAGATGATTTGATGAAAACCCCTATTGAAAGATTGATACTTTGATTTTGCCTCGATTGATGATGCTTTTTGATTGATAAATTTGCTTCCATGCGATATGAAAAACAAATAGAAATGATTGATAAATTTGGTTCCCTGATTGAAAGTCAAATTGAGTCATGATGACTGTTAAATTTGTTTCCATGCGATATGAAAAACAAATAGTAACATAGATATGCTTTCCTAATTGAAAGGCTTGATAGATTCACTTTCCTGATTGAAAGGCTTGATAGATTTGCTTTCCTGATTGAAAGGAAAATTGAGTCATGATGACTGTTAAATTTGTTTCCATGCGATATGAAAAACAAATAGAAGATTTGATTTGCTTTCTTGATTGAAAGTCAAATTGATTCATGATGACTATTAAATTTGTTTCCATGCGATATGAAAAACAAATAGAAATTGATTTGAACTTGCTCGATGTACTGATTGATTGATGATATCCATTGTTGATTGATTTGCATGATTGCTTGATGATATTGATAGTGTTGTTGATTAGGGAAGGATACATCCCAGACTAACACAAGGATAGGGAAGGATACATCCCGATGATGATGATGATGATCGAGGCTTGCAATAAGGCTAGGAACAAGACCAAAGGTATGATTAAATGATTTGTGCTGGATTGAATTGATTGATAAGATAAGATTGGAAGAAATGATTGGATGAATTGATTGAGATGATGCAAATGAGATGTGACAAATGTCCAGTCATACTCAACCATTGTCTAAAAAAAAAGATATTCAAGTATGTGGTTAACCCTCAAAAATCTATTGAAAAGTCCCTCGAAATTCAAATGAATTATGCAGTCCTAATAATGAATTATGCAATCCTAAATGAAATAATGAATCATTCTCCTTGTTGCCATTTCCTGTTGTGTTTAGTTGTCATCATTGAGCTTTTTGATATGTTGAAAGTTAGTACAAGCATCAAAGGGTATGTTAGCACCAATGATGACCTAAGTACTGCTTCCATAATGTTTAATGTAGCAAGTTAATACAAGCATCGAGGTATAATTGAACCAAGATGACCTGAGTATTGCTTGCATAAACAGATAAAAGTTAACCATTTTCCTATGCAAATTTCAAAATGTCATCAATGATACATTGTAGAGCATGTCCCGTGACTAATTTGCACAATACTAATGATTAACTTATAGAGAACAATCAAAGAAAAATCATACTTCTTCCTTGTGATTCTAGTTCAGTACATCATTGAACCACTCCAAAGATATGATGTCATCAAATATCAAAACAATAATTGCAACTTATTGCTTTAAGTTTTTCATTCATTGAATTCAGATTAAGATCATCCAGTTTGTTTCAATTTCAATGTATGACATGTCTCAAAGTTGTTTTGACCAGGCTTGATTGGATATTCAATTGTTGATCTGATACTTGATAACTGACACATGTTACTTGTTTGCTCAAAAAAAAGTTGATTTCCCCCAACGAGTTCAGGATTTTTCCCCTAGTCTAGGGTGAGACACGACCATTTTACTGATGAAAGCATACGATTTATTGATTTTTCTTTGGTTTTTAGGAATATTTTGATTTTTTTGAATTTTAATGTTTTTTTTTTTTTTTTGGATTTTGATGATTTGGATATGGACATGCATGATGATATCAGTGCTTTGTTTTGAGATTTTGTTGAAAACCAAGCTAAGGTTGATTGATCAAATTGATTGGATTGATAGTTTGACTAAGTGTGTTAAGTCAAACGGGATGATAATGGATTTGTTAATTTGGCTAAGTGTGTTAAGCCAAACAAAGATGATAATGAATTTGTAAACCCAAGGAAGTTGTGTTATCCTAGAGTAAACTCGTTCACAAGATGATAGTTTGACTAAGTGTGTTGAGTCAAACAAGGTGATAATTGATTGGATTTGATTGATCAATATTGATGAAGCTTGATTTGGAACAAAATTATTTTGATGGTTTGATGTGACATTGACATGCAAGTTAGATGTGACTGATATGAATTGTTCAGATTGATATTCGACTAAAGATAAAGCTTGATAAGGAGCGTCTTCCTATCAAAATATGCCATGGGCTAGTGATTTGGATCTTTTGGCTTGCAAATGCTTGACCAATTTGATTTCACGTCTTCCAATGTTCAAATCACCACATAAGTTGGAGGATATATATCAAGATTCATTCTTGAAGCAAGATGTAAACGTTTGCCCCCAATGTCTAGCAATGTATGGAATGGCCATGGGTGGATTCTTGAATAGGTGTATGGATAGATACTGTAAGCATGCAAAGGATGCCAAGGATTATCTTGTGAAAAGATAAGGTGTTTGAACAAAGGATGCTCATTCAGATAATGCTTCAAGGCTCAAATAACGTTGGATAGGATGGGATCAAAATGACCCATGTCAAGATGTTTACCATAAACAAGTGTAAAGTGTTTACCAAAATTTGTCGAGATCAAGATAATGTAAATAGATGGTAATGGGCTAGATAAATGGTTCACGGATGAACGGATGATATGGCTGGAATGTTGGCTTTAATGTGGATGTGATAAGATGCTTTCTCTTAAAATGGCCCACATAGATGCTCGATTTTACACATGACATTTGTTTGCCAGGTTTTCATCATGGTACTTGTCCAAAGCGTCATCGAAATGGTTTTCGCTAGAGGACGATTTTTTTCTTTACTATTTTTCAATCCTTTTTCTAATTTTTTTGGATTTTTTGTATTTTTGATTTTTTTTTTTTTGTTGTCACCAAGATGCCTGTTTGCCAGGTTTTCATCAAGGTAACCATTTTTTCAGGACATTTTTCTGATTTTTTTATATTTTCTAAGAGATTTTAAGCTGATGCTAAACCACTTGGTGGTGCTGATGTTGATGCTTCTGTCATAATGTGCCATTGCTATCTTGCTTGAAGAAGTTGTTTTTCCAAGATACGTGCACTTGAATGCAACTTTTGAGATCTTTGATCTACTTTGCTGATACCGGAGTTAACTTCATCTTTGTGCGCACATCGCTATAGAGTGCCTTCTAAATCCTTATGATGAAGGGTTGCTGCCAATACATGGTCAATGTGAGAATTGGATATCATGCGTGGAGGCATGGATGGAGTGTGTTTAGGAGTAAAAGATGGATTGGTCGATAGTTTGGAACCTTTGACTCTCCAAACTTGGGAAGATGAGCAATAATGGGTGGATATGGAAGTGTGCATGGAATTTGGACCAACTGCTTGATACACTTTGTACATTGCTTGAGAAGCTGTTTTTTCCTTTATGGACATCTTTGATGGATACTTTTTCGTTTTTTATTTTTCCCCATAGTTTCTTTGACTAATGGAGTTTGACAGGGATAATTTTTCTTTGTATTCTTTGGTATCCATATGTATTTGATTTGTCCTATATGCTCTTTAGCTTCTTTTTCCTTGATAACATTCTTCATGCTTTGATACAAGTCTTTCTTTTGACGTTGGTCCCAATTCGTGGATGGGGTGATGGGTGGATGAAGATTCATGATGTGGTGGGTTGTAGTATTGACATTGGTTTCATCATAAGGATTCTTCGTGCTCCCTATGTTGACGTTTGCTTGAGACGAAGTTGCCCCCAGTTTTGTGGAAGTATTACTGATATGTTCATATCCCTTGATTGTCGAGTAACCAAGGCCTTGATTCTTAGGATTTTCAATAATCTGTATTGGTTCCAAGATACCCTGTTCATGTAGGCCTAATCCTTTTCCTTGATAATTCATTTGTTGAAACATTTTATTTGCAAAAGGATATGATTTCCCTTGGAAACAAGGTGTTGCTCCTTCTCTGCTCTATGGTGGATCTTCAAAGGTGATATCTCCTTTATTGATAAGATGATTTTCCCTTACAAAGGTGAGTGATCCAATTTTATAAGTGATAGGATCCTTTATCTATGGGATAAATGTCTGATTGATATCCTTGACTTGATCTTGTGAAATATCAGATTGTACTATTTCTTCAAGAAGTGTTGATGATTCATTCTCCACATAAAATTCTTCCTCATGATTGATTCTTGATATCCTTTCACATGATATTTTTGATTCACCACTTCTGTAGAATTCTTCATGACCCATTTCTGACATGTCTTTGGATTTTTCTATTTCTTGATCATGTGTACAAAATTTAAGAGTAGGGGACTCTTGTTCTTCAGTAAGAGTATGAGACTCTTGTTTTGAATGAAGATCATCTATGTGTCCATCCAAAGAAAGCATCTCATGGGTAGATGGATGAGTATGTTCTATACGAACATGGTCATCTTGTATGGATAGGAGAGTGTCCATTATATCATTGTAGTAGCTTGGAGATATAAATTCTTGATCTCGAATGATTTCAGAATTGCTTTCGACATGCTTTAGATCAAGTTCTTGGCATGGGTCAATTTCAAAGAATGGATTGCTTTCTTGGATATCTTCATTAGGCATAGGAAGTTTCTCAAATGTCATGAGGTCAAAGGATGTCCATATATTTTGGAAAGGATCATTGCTAAACATTGGTGAAAGATATTGATCATGCTTTGGAATAAATTCTTGAGATATGTCCTCTAACTCATTAGCTGATGTAGAGACATTGTCAACACGATCATTGGTGGAAGGATTTTGGATTATGTCAATAGGATCCAATATCGTCAACACCCCTTGAAATAGATCTTTGCAGGAGGGGTCTTGATCATAACTAAAAAATGGCTCTTGATGAATGTTGATTTGATCACTAGATGGGGGTAGACATATCTTCATAGTTCTCATTGATGGATTGATTTTGATCATTGTCTTCAACAGTTATGGTGGATAAATTGTCAATGTTTTCAACCATATGATCAAATGATGTTGACATTTCTTGAAGAGGTGTGATGAGCCCTTGACATGAGGATGATGGGATACTTTGATCTTGACTTGGAAAAGAATCATTAGATGAAGGAGATGGAGTAGCTTGATCATTAGATGGAAGGGAAGCTTTGGATAGGATGGAAGAATTGTCATGCTCCTGGGATGTGATTGAGTCATGAGAGGGTAGGGATTCATAAGATGGGGTGTATGGAGGACTTGAAAGAATATTTTGTTCTTGAGATGGAAGAGGATTATCATGGGCGAATAACGAAAGGAGGGGATCATCATATGATTCTTGAGATATGGGATCTTGATCAAAGATTGGAAGGGTTTTTAGAATTTTGGTATTATGGGATGGAGTGGAAAGAATGTTTTGATCAAGAAGTGTAGATTGAAATGAATCATTGGATGTAGAGGATATTATAGAAGAAGGAAATTGAATGGGATCATTGAATTGGGTGGAAGAACCATGAGGTTCATTTTGAATTATGGGGGATGAAGATAAATACATGGCATGACAAGATTGGTCAATGTTATTTGATGGCTTAGATTTGGGCTTCCCCTTTAGCCTTTGCAAAAATTCAGAAACATTGAATTTGGTTGATGTTGTTTTTGGAGGAGAAAAGGTCACGTTCATATTTCCATCAAAGGACTTTTTAGTTGTACCCCCTTTTATTTCCTTGACTTGCCTTTGGAGTGCTCTTACTTGCTGGGTAAGAGTACTAAGATCGTTTAAGGGAGTTTCATTCTTTTTAGGATTCTCTTTAATTTTCTCCATATTGTAGTCAGAGGGCAACTTGGCACTTGCTTTTCCAATAAAATAAAATATCTTTCTTTATTTTGCTCTAAGATCTTTTCCATAGTTAAGAGAAAATGTGGATCTTGTTCAGCTTCTTGAAGCATTTCTTTTGTTATCTCTTGATTTGAGCTATTTCCATAAAGCCTATGAACAAGATTTTCTTCGCTATGACCCATGTTTTAAAGTTTTTGGATGATCTTATTTGAATTAATGTTTTGAAAACACGACATGCAATAGGAAGACAATTGTTTTTAAAAACACATAATCTAAAACATTGAGTGTATGTTCTTGAGATTTTCACAGGTTTTGAACAAAATAAGCATTCCAAGAAGACTCACTCTTAGTTGTCAAATAGGTCATCATAGTAATCACAGCCCATAACTTAAAATCGAGTCGACTCACACAGCCTTGTCACCCCCTAGAGGGTGCCTGTGTTTTTGTCTTTTTCAGGTGTGTACTCAAAGTGATGGAAGTGGATACCAAATCCCTTGAGCAAACAATCCGTGGTGACTATATGGTGAGTATCTTGGGGGCAGATTCTTCCCTCCCTTTGCACCGTGATTAAAATGATGTTTGGTTATTGACACGGCTGGCCACTACACTATGGTTCTTAGTAAGTCTTTCCGTTTAGTGTGACAATAGATATACTCCCTTGAGAGACCTCCCAACCTTTAGAACAAAGGCTTTGGGGATGGTTATCCTGTCTACTACTGTCAAGTTGGATTTTCATCAACAACTTGCTTTTGATTATAGTGGGTTGGAAACCTTGGCTTTAGGTGTTCCCACTTAGGTCGTTCCTGTAGGGTGAGTACTTTTTCCCACTACGGCAGGCCTTCTAAAGGATGTAATAAAGCATTAAAGTGCAAAAAAATAAAAGGTAAGTCTAGTATTTTGATCACCCAGTTAAGGGGAGAGCATAGACCTATTACCCACAATCACAGCATTCAAATAATGGTTCAATTTTAAATCCCAAATTGAAAAATTTTCTATTCTAAGTGAAGATGTTGCTTCACTAAAAACATGGGGTTTATTTTAACCAAAAGAAAATATGTTTGGTGACTATCCTAGGATTGGTTAATTCAACATTAAGTGTCTATCCTAGGGTTTCTTCATTTTATTCCCCATACATCAATAAAACTTCTAGCCGCGGTCACGTTGGATCCAGACAAAAAAAAATTTAAAAATGAGATTATAATTGCTCCCAAAGTGTTTAAAAACACTTGATACAATAGAAAGATGATTTCATAAAAAGATTTTCCTTTGTTTCCTTTTCCCTTTTTGATTCTCTAACCTGCAAAAATTCTCCAAATGTTAGATTAAACCAAGAAACAAGAAGGTATAAGGGTTACATGAATCATTCAACATAAAAATCCTAAAAATTAGACCAAGTTACAGTGTGATTTGACATTAAGTGAGAATTTGAAAATTTAAACTCTGTCAAAGCTGATAAAAACCTGCACCATTAGATAGCTTATGAAATTCTACCCCATTTCAAAAAACAAATCGTCAAAAAAGACCTCCGTATGACCAAGATATTGCTATTTTAAAAACTGACTGTAAAAGTTTAAAACAGAGGTCTATGCGCTAAAACAGAGCTCGTATGCACTAAAACAGAGCTCATATGTGCTAAAACAGAACCCAGATGCGCTAAAAGAAGGCTCGTATGTGCTAAAACAGAACCCAAATGCGCTAAAAGAAGGCTCGTATGTGCTAAAACAGGTGCCAAATGCGCTAAAACAGTTTGTGGATGCACCGAAACAGTTTGTGGATGCGCCGAAACAGTCTGTGGATGTGCTAAACCAAGGATCGTATGTGCCAAAGCGAATTTTTTAGTCCGTCATCTATAAAAACATAAGATTTTCTGCAAGAAAAAGATTAATATGAGGGGATGCCCCATGGTGGGCGCCAGAAATGTGTATGATAAAATGTGTCAAATTAAATTGAATCTAATCTAATACACCAATGAAACAGTAGATTGAAGAAAACTAAATAAAATAAGGTAAACACAAACTCTAAACCGCAGCTTCTTCAAATTCATTTCATTGTCCTCTATCTCCAAGGATTCGCTTCAAGATGTTTGCTCTCAGTTGTGCAAACAACAGCTTATAGAATGGCACTTGAGAGAATGAGATTTATCAAAAATGCATATGCATGTAAATGATTGAGCTTATTGAATTAAAATGCTATGAAATGCTTAAGATGCGACTATAGTGACTACGCATGAAAATATGAGATTCGAGGTCCTTTTTAGCTCATGAAAGGGTTGTATTTATAGATTTTTGAAGGTAGGAATTTGATTGGCCAAGATCGATGGTCAAGTTCAAACCTGTTAGAATGAACGGTGAGAGATCGAGAATTCAAAAAAGAGGATGGAATTCTGAGAGACAGAAAATGAAGAGACAAATTGAAAGGTGTCTCCCATAATTAAATAAATAAATATTTAATTATGTGTGAGAGAAATGTGAAAAGGCTTTAATTAAATATTGTAAATATTTAATTATGAGAAAAGGAAAAAGCCTTTTAATTAAATATTAAGAATATTTAATTTTTGTGAGAGAAGTGGGAATTTGGAAAATGATTTAATTAAATATCAAAAAGTATTTAATTACATGTGGAGGGAAGAAAATCATTTAAATTTAGAATTTAAACTTTGATAATTAATATAAATAAATTGTAAAATTTATTTAATTAATTAAGAGGAATATAGCATTAATTAAATAAAGTTCGTTTATTTAATTAATTTAGAGGAATTAGAAAAATGAACAATACAAATAAATAATAAAATTTATTAATATGTAGAAGACTTAAGAAACATTAATTAAATAATTCATATTTAATTAATTAACAGGTTCGATCGACCGTGACCATTTTTAGATGTGTACAATATCCTACAAGCTTACCTTTGTGGATCGAGAATATGCACTTCTTTAAAGAATATAAATTGGGAGAGACTCTAAATTCCCTGCATATTTGAAAGACCTATCTCAAATGTCCAAGATTTTCATTAGAATCTTTGGAGAATATTGTAATGTCATCTAAATACACAAGAACCATTTTATTCATGAGGCCATGAAAATCCAATTCCATTGCCCTTTGGAATGTTTCCCCTATGTTAGACAGGCCAAAATCCATCTTCCTATAAGCCATGGTGCCCCATTTAGTGGTGAATGTTGTTTTATATTGATCCTCCTCTCTAACCAAAATTTGATTATAGCCAAAATACTCATCAAGAAAATAAAATATATTAGATCCAAACACAACTTGCAGAATTTTCACCATCGAAGGAAGCGGGTAGTGATCCTTAAAGGAAGCCTTGTTCAAGTCTCTAAAGTCAACACACAACCTGATTTCCTTGTTTTTCTTCCTGACTAGGACCAAATTGGATACCCAGGAAGTGTTTTTAATAGGGAAGATTGTGTTTCTCTGAATCATCTTATTTAATCCAGCTTTCATTAGATTCTCAAGCTTAGGATTTAGGGGTCTTTGCTTTTGTCTCATAGGTTTTGCATTGGGTTCTAACTCTATAGTGTGTTGAGCTAGTGCAAGATCAAAACCTCTTAGATATTTATATTCCCAAGAAAAGATATTATTGAATTTGTGACATAACAAAATAAAATCTTGCTGCTCTTCCATAGTACATACCTTGCCCAACTTGAGAAGTTTACCTTTGAATATTTTAATTGCTTCACAATGCTCTTGTTTGACAGTCATACAGCACTTGTCTTTCCTTACATGATCATCAGAGTTGAAAACTGACTCTAACGTCACCTGGCCCTTTGGTAGCTTATTTGATTTCAGTTGTACAATCTGACTTCCATACTGTTGATGCCACTTTTATTGGTTTTCATCTGCAAATTCAACTTCTTCTATTAAGAAGCTCACAATTTGTTCATCACTGTCGAAAACCTGCTAACCCACATTAGTTTTAGGTACAAATGGTCTAACAAAAAAATTAAAATATTGTTGTACCTCACATTATGTATCTCATTTGGGATATCAAATTGTGACCCTAGAGCAGCAAGTTTGTCTACTTGTTTGTTTTGGCTTCTAGGAATAGAAAGTAGATTTACAACATCAAAATATTCGATCAGTCCCAAACTCAATGCTTATATATTTTAAGTAAATCATTTTTAGTGGCATTCAAACTCCTAACTTGATTTACAATTAACTCTAAATCACCATAAATTTAAATGCACTTAATACCTCTTTTCCTAGCCCATTCCAAGTTGTGCATGAGAGCTTCATATTTAGCTATGTTGTTAGTACAGCTAAACACAAATCTTAGAGAAGAATAATACTTATCTCCATTTGGTGAAATTAACATTGCACCAACACAGCTCCCATTTTTCTCTTTGCACCATCAAAAAATAGCTTCCAAAGTTGGCCTTCTTGTCTCTCAAATTTTTCCTCTTATTTAAGCAGATTCAAAGTAATAACATCAGGTTCATGGACCATGTAGACCCCTAATCTTGTTTCATCTATGTATAGAGAAGAAACAACCTTGTGATCTTTTGTTGCCCACTCTTCTAGAATCAAATTTTGTACAGGGGTGTTGTGGTCTAAGGTCATAGCTTCATCTTTCTACCCATTGGTGAAATATAGGTTGGCATTTACAAGATTCAGGACATATCGTTCAATGTGATCCTTAGCTAAAGGTTCAGACCTGATGGTCACTCTGGTACCATTCTGAGTTCTAAAAAATAAACGAGACCAATCTGCAGACAAAAAACCCCTCAGCTTGGCAATAAAGTATCTAGATAGGTGAAGTGTAAAGTGGGGAGGTAACTCAATTACATGGATATCTTGGTGCACAAAAAAAATAGGGCAAGCGTGCAAGGTGAGGGCCAAATTCTTAATGATTCTTGTCATTTGAACAACAGAACCGTCCAACTATTCTACCCCTTTTTTCATAGTTTCATAAGCTAGTCTTAAACTGTCTACTACACTTTTAGGCATCACTTAGCTACTGGCTCCTGAGTCTATCATGCAGTTATGGAAAATTTTATCTCCTAAGATAACACTCAGATAAAATGGTGGGGGTTTTACCTCTTGAACTTATTGCTCACCCTTGACTTCTAAGTTTTTAGCAAGTACAACTCTATCATTTTTTGCATTAACAACAGCTGGAGATGAAAGCTTAGATAAAGAATTTTGTAATAAATCCTTCTAGCCTAGAATATGCAATGTGTCCATGATAGATAAGTTGAGTGTAGCTTTCTTTAAGTGTTCTACTACATTAAAAGACACGGGATTTACATAATGTTGTCCTAAAGGTGCAATAGTATCACTTACTTTCTCCTATTCTCTCTGTAGAATATGCAAATTAATTGTTTGAACTTGTTGTGATGGGTTCACGAACTATTGTTCTCTCTATAGAATATGTAAATTCCCAATTATTGGAACAGTTTGTGATGAAGTGGCATGATCTTGGTCTCTTGCAGCATTTGTTTGTGAAGTAACAACTTGCTATTTTGCTTCCACTGCTCTTCTCTTCGCTCTTGGGTTTGTTTCCATGGATGTACTTTTCTAGTTTTGTCCTTGAGGATAATTGATGTCACAGTATTCAGTACTCCTCCAGTTCATCGGAGCAACCTCTGAGTTATGTTGTTGCTCCACACTTTCGCTCTGCAAACCTTCAGGGCCAATGTAATTATTCTACACCATTAGAGCTTGATTCTCCATTCCTCTTATGCATGCAGCTTGGTTGTGCAGTTGGTTGCATGGGTAGCACCAATTGTAGTCTTGAGCTAGATTTTTTTGTGGCATGATCTCTCTTGAAGGGTCAGTTGGATTATAATCATAAGGTTGGAAAGGCTTGGGGTTAAAACCCCTCTTCTATCCTTGAAATTCATTCTGGAATGGTAGCCTAATCTATTGGTTTTGTTGGTAAGGCATGTGTTCTTGGCTGAATTTCTTCTTCAAGCTTACAAACTCATTGCTGAAGGTTTTACCAAAATTTTGTAGCATGCTTTTAATCTCTTGGATTTATTTAGTCTGATAAGGAATGACATTTTCCTAAGGAGTAGCTTGGTATCCTATTGTTGGGACTGCTGGAACAACAACAATAGGAGGAAAATTCATTGGAATGGGTGACTCAATTTAAATAAAAATGTGTTTAGGTGGCCTAGGGGCTATCTTGTTGGCTTGTATAAGGAAATTCTCAGCTCTTATTGCAATGCCATAAGAATTAGGCAAATTTAAACCCCCCATAGATTGTATCATGACTGATATTTTAGCATGTAAGGCTTTTAGGAAAAACAAAAAGGAATGTCTAGGTGTGGGTTTGACAATCAGAGGTATCCTATCATAGGTTCTTTGAAACCTAAAGTTAAATTAAGCCATATGCTAATGGGGATCACGCTTGATTGTGCTCAGTTGTTGAAGCAATGATAGGTGGTATGACTTGTCCATGAACTGTCGATGTAAACCGTCCCCAATTTGGTCCCATGTTGCAATGGTGTTGGTTGGGAGTCCTTTGAACCATTGAAGGGATTTCCCCTTCAATGAAGCAGCCATCAACCTCAAGGCCATGTTTTCTTCTATTATGTTGTGCACCGAGCATAGGGTGGATACATCCTAGATGTGTTTGATGGAATTTGTCTAGTCTTCACCAGTGAAGTAGGGCAGTCCTTTCAGAGCAGCAAATGGAATTTCATCATGTCTCTCTAATAGCAACGGGTTGCCACCATTGAATGGTGCAAAGGAAAATTGCCTCACCATGGGTGGTGCTTAAGAAACTAGAGTTGGGTTCTTTTTCACAAAAATCACGAGACTAAGCTCCGAAAGTGTGGATTTTTCTCTCCTTGTTGGATTAGCGGTACTCCTAGATGTTCTTCCTCTTCTCCTTGGTGGGGAGATCTACAAATAATTGAACAAGACTGGGCTGGATCTAGTATGAATCCTTCTCATAATTTAACTACATTGAATTTTCAAATTAACCAGAAAAATGAGTCTCCAAGTATATTTTAAAACAAAACCTCAAAAGGCAAAATAACCTTTGTTGCATATACTAGACAGCAACTTATAAAATTCTGAAAAAAAATCCTAAAGACAAAACTCTAGGGTCCCACCGAGCGTGCAAAAAACTGTTAGCAATAAGATTTGCATCCAATTGAACATGAAGGTTCAACAATATATTGCAACATGAAAACGTTCTTGAGTTGTGGGTAACTCATTGTGAGAACGAATCTTCAAAGAAGGTTGGCTTCCTTTTTGATGAATCACCTACTCTAATGGCTTCAGAGGAAAAGGTTAGAGAAAGAAACTACAATTCAAATCCTATCACCTATGATGATTAACCAACATTAGAAATATTTTGATAATTGACTCACTCATAACACCTTTTAAAACTTAACTCTCACAAACTCATGATGCATCTGACTCAATAGTGATTTGTGTAAAGGCTCAAAATAAACATAAGGCACAACCTGACTCAATTACACCTCCTACAAAACAACCTATAACAATGAGACATGAAAAGGATCCACGGATTGAATCAAAAAACACATCCAATCATCACTGTAAAGCATGGAACAAGAAATAAGGAAGGATAATTCTATAGTTTTATTAAACTAAAGGAGTGATAACTCTCAAAATCAGAGTACAAAAGGAGTTTACAAGCTCTTTCAATATGTGTAAGAGAAAGAAATTGATATTTGAACCCCTCAAAAATTAAAATTTCTCAAACTTATAGACATTATGTGACCTCAACCATATAAAGATTAAAAAAAAAAAAATAGGCCCCCTGCATCTCTAGAAAAGCAACCCATTATGAATTTTAGAGCTCAAGAAAAAGGCTCCAAAAGATGAGACCAAGCAACTCCAAAAATCATCAAAAAGATAGAAATTCACCACCTCCAAAGGATCCATCCAAAAAAGCCTCTAAATTAGGAACATCTTGGCTGGAAACTAAAAATGGAAACCTCGTTTTGTCCTCCTTTGTCCAACTCGCCCAGAAAAAATCAAATTAAAGATAATGGCCACCTTTTATGCTTTCATTAAAACTGCTGAAAATATGAAGAGATCAAATAAATTTATAAAAACATTGCTTTTATCTTTGTTTTACAATATTTGCAATTTTAAATTACAAATATAGGCCTATCCTCATCTTAATCTTATAATTTGTTGCAATGCAAAATTTCTAGGAAATATTTGCAGAAATAAATTCTATCGATGCCTATTAAAAATGATTCTTCTTTAAAAAATTATAAGAAAATATATGGAAGAATATCCATTATTGATTTCAATAAAATCAATAAAAAATGATAATATCTAAGCATACAATTGTTTTGATTTTCCTAAGGCATGGACAATGAAATAAAATACCTTAATTCATTCTAAACTATGAAACACAAATTAAATGCCTTACTTAAAAAGACTTAGGCGGATGGCATTTAATTGAACCTTAAAAGGATTGAGTTAAGCAATACATTTCGGCCACCATGGAAATGGACATAGGGGATAATATTTCAAAAACATTGTAATAATCCCTAGTAGGATTAGGGTTAGGGAAGAAACCCTAAGAACAAAACATTTGGACCCTATGATTTCGCATTTTCATTTCACTTGGTCAGCTAAGGAAACAAGCTCTACAAGTCACAACAATTGGATTAGGGTTTGGAGCTTTTGGAACCACCATTCGAGCTCGGTCTTGTCATCTCCAGTTGATTCTCTACTGGAATGCACTAGTAAGTCTTCTATTTGCATTTTTGTTGCCTCTATTATGTCATTTGATGAATAAAAAATAGCCTTTAGGCCATGGGCTTCAACTGTATTTGATGCATTTTGTGTCTCTTTGTGTCACCATGCTACTCACCACCTGATATGGTCACCATGAGGAACCATGTATGAACATTTGAAAGCTTCGATTATGGATTGTGAGTGGACTCCTTCATGGATTATTGAAGGTGAGCTCTATTTCTTGGCTTAAAATGAATTTCCCTCTTAAATAAAAGATACTCGAGCTTTTACTCTACAAAAATATGAAGATTTGGGGATTTCTGGGTCGACCATTGCTCTAGCCACGACCATAATTATGTATTTTTCTCGAGTTCTGAGAAAACACTCCTTTGGGTTCAACCCATGATGTAAATGTGAACTATTTTCTTTTTAATGAAATAATTTTCTAGATACAAGATTTTCATTTGTGGGTTTCCAGAACTTCATGGTCACGGCCTGTAACCTTGTTTCCACCATTTTTTTGAAGAGATCAAAAGCTCAAAACTCTGTAATTTCTTGGCATTTGCACTTTAATACAAAAACCCTAAGTGGGTTTTCTTGAAATAGAAGAAACCTCCTCAAGTCATGGCCATGAGAGTATGCATTAGGGGTTTCGATACATTTTATTTTCATTCTTCCTTTCTCATACACCATTGGTAACAAGCTCAAAATACTTGGTTTGCATAATTTATTGTGTTTAGAACAAAATACCCCAAATGGGTATTTGCATTTTTGAAAGAAAAATATTCTCAGTTTATGACCATGAGAACTCAATTAAGCACATTTATCAATTATTTATGAACCTGAAACACCCTCACTACTGCATTTTGGAACTTCTTGATACAAACAATGTGAATTTTTGGCATTTCATTCACCTTCATAATGAAGTTGTAGCATAACTCATCATTCTAAGAACACGAGAATGATTCACTTCTTTCAAGCTCGAACTGTAGCTTTACTTGCTTGTAGATTTTACACATTTGAATATTTAAGAAAATGAATTTCTAGCTCCTCTTTTTTCTTTGAGAAATGCAATGTGATCTTTGTAACAAATTAATATGTTCCTATAGAAAATAATGGTTTTTTGCACTCCACCTATAGTCGATGCTTGACGAAACTACAGTTTACTATATTCTTCATGCATTTTTTTTTACCAAACACCAAGTATTGAAATTGACTATGTTTTATGCATAAAAGATTTTGAGAAACAATATCATGGTAAAATTGTTCGAAAATTGCTCAAATTACTTCATTTGTAATTGATGACATTACAAAAAAGGTATGTGTATACCTATTCACTATCACATTTCATGAAAACAAACTTGAGAAATTGATCACCTATGATTTTCAATTCATTGCATGTTGACTTGATTGTCTGAGATGGTCACTTGTTTAAGCCCTTGAGATATTTGACTACACTCCTTCAGATGTATATTTCTTTGAGCAACATTTTATATGTTTTCCTTTCTGAAACTCCTCTGTGAAATGTTGAGGAATGGGATATTGGGTCCCAACCCTTGTGGGATCCTGTTTTACACCACATGCTTAATGATATTCAAATAAAAAAATCAGCATGACTTTTCCTATACCTGCACAAGAAACAAACAACGTTAGTTTAAAAACATAATTACAATGTTCTTTATGTTGTTTCCTCCTTTGGATCCACTTGTACTCATCCTTTCTTTAGTTGATTTTAATGCATAAAAAGAAGTATTCTACATTATTGTTGATAGAACATGTAGAGAGTTGTATAGTTTGAGATCTAACAAACTTTTGAAATCATTTGCAAGTTCACTTGGAGTATGGAAGAAAGGAAGGGTGCACCACTCTGAAGAAAACTAGAAACCAACATCAAGCAATGATGATTATGCTCCCTTTTAAATTTTTTCTCTTCCTCCTATCTTTTGTATTGTAGTGTACTCCATTTGATTCATTGTTTCAGCTATTCCCATGGCTTGTGTGGGATTCCTTATTCTTCTTTTATCAAATGAATACAAAACAACATTTGTGAAATACTTGTTCAATTCTATATTTTCTTTTGTTAACAATGTATGAAACATTGTGAATGAATATCAAAATGAAAGCATTTCTTTTTTATATTTCAAAATAATACTTAATGCTATAATGTATAATCAGAAAAATGAAACACATTGCATTTAAACAACTAAACATTAAATGTATGCAATGGTTAAAGAATTTACAAAAATAAAATGAAAACTCTTCACCTTGAGATGAACCTTAATCACTTGGCTCTGTTAATTTGAGTTGCGGTCAAAATTTGATAACACTACCCTTTAAGGAATTTCAAGGTTCTACTGGAAAAAACACCAACATATTGGTAACTCTGTTGGGGAATTCTCAATCTCCAGTTGGAGACTATTGTCACGAATTCAATTATTTGGTGGATATGAACTTTGATTCATATATTGAGAAGCTCTTGGACATGGAAATTTTTTGCATGCAGCAAAGTTCAAAGGATTTGAGTTGATGGAGAAGACCCAAAACAAGATTTTCCTTTGAAGGAACTTCATATTGTTTAAAGTTTAATCCTCTGTAAAATAGGTGGTGACACTATCTAAATAACCTGGTAAAGAATACAACAATGCCCTATATCTTGCAACTTTGTAGTCGGGAAAGAAAGATTGGTAGTTGTTGTTGATTTCCAGGTATTCTCATAAATCTAAAGAAAATACTATTGAATGTGCGACCAATTTATGGGAAATATTTAGGACTTAATATGTAAATGATTCCCAATTAGGTGAAATGGCACCAAGGGAGGGAATAGAAATGGAAATTTTAAAATGCTTCTGAATTATAATTTGATATTCATGTATTATGCCAAAGGAGTATGTTATATCTTTGAATTATTTTTACTAGAAGGTCTTAAGTAGAATATAGAGTGAAGATTTGAATTGTAAAAAGGGGTTGAGATTATAATTGCAAAGTGGGTTTGAAGTTCTTTTGTAACTATAATGTTGATTTGACAAGGCTAGTAAAAGTGTGAGAAAATGCATTATCAATTTGTGCATCTTGGTAGGGAACCAAATATAACAATGCATAATGGGCAACCTCTGTCATGTCAAGGAAATTTTAGTACCGAGAGGTACAGGGCTATAGATTTTAGTAATATTTGTGGTTATTCAAATTTTAAACCATTTAAAATCAAAGAAAAGGTACCAAAATTCACTGGTGAAAAGTTTAAATCAATAAGCAAGCACTTGCAAGAATTTTTTGATGTGATGGGAGATTATGAAGTATACTTTGAGGATGTCATCATGAAATTGTTTTTCAATCTCTAAAAGGAGATTCTAGAGACTGGTTCTCATATCTACTAGCATCCTCTATACATTCATGGGATGGGTTTAAGGTGGTGTTCATGGAGCATTTTGGTGAAAGGATTGACTCAGTCTTAATAAGAAAAAATTTCACGAGCATGGAGAAAGAAGAGGTTGAATTAGTCCCCTCTTTTAATCTTAGATTTTCAAAGATAATAAGAGAGATCCTTGAAATCATAAGACCAAATGATGCAAAATGTCTAGTCATGTATTTAGGTGCATTTGATAAAAATATGAGTTATCTATTAAGAGACAAAGAGCCTGCAACATTGCACCAAGCATATCAAATTGGTATAGATATTGAGAATAACTTGAAATATTCAATTATGAAAGGATCTTCAACCACTAGTACTATTCATCCTAGAACATTTCATGCAAATAGAACCAGTGGATCAATCAGTAGAGATATATATCAAGATGATAAGGCATTTGATGTTCTAACTCCTCCATCACCACAATATGAGGATCATAATAAATCCCAAGTTGAATATTAACAAGATCAAAGCAAAGTTCATTAGGTTTTTTTTGTTAAGAGATTGTATGAAATGCAAAAGCGCAAAGAAGAATCACCATATGATTTGTTCTCTAGGTTTTTGGATGCTTTGTTGGAAGTACCCAAAAATATTAGACCAAAATATTCAAAGACCATTGATTTGTTTTGTGAAATGTACCAATCAAGACTAAGTACCTTGCCAAATGAATTGAGGACTCACAGTTTAAGCCAAGTAATTGATGGGATAAAGATTGTGGAAGGATCCAAGAATGATTATGCACAACATGTAATGGCTCTGAATGTTAGTGGGTGTATTCGTATTGATAAAGATCAAGAAACAATGAAAATAGAAGAAGAAAATGCATCAAAATATGAACATTCATTCTATGGTGTGGGAGTATAATGATTATAATAAATTCATAAATAACACATCTATAGATCAGTATAGAAGTGGTGGAGATGAAGATGCACAATATGATAACAGAAGGGATGTGCCCAACTTGTATCCTTGGGATGTCTTGGGTAGTGAAGAAGTGGGGGAAGTACAATAGGTTATCCCATCTCATGATTTTATCAATAGCAGTGGTGCTAATTTTGATGATGCTTGGTCATAGACCGATGATCAAGGTATTAAAAATGAAAACTTAGACGTCTAGTCTGAGGAACATGAATGCAGTCTCGTTATTGGTGTATTTTATTGTTGTGGTAGTTTTGATGGAATTGGGTCATGTCATTCCTATGTTGATCATGATTTTTCTTATGAAGTAGGAATTAAATATTTTACTTAAAATATGAATTATGTTGATAACAATGAGAAGGTTTATCTGCTTGGGAGTAAACAATTTTCTTCATGTGTAGAGTTCTCGGAATGTGAATCAATGATGTCAACTAAAAATGATGTGGAAGAAGTTGGAAATGCTTCTATATTCTCCTCAAGTGATTATAATTATTTTGACTGTGATGATGATTTACAAGATTTAGGTCTTCATGTTGAGGAGGTAGAAGCTTCTATGTCAATAATGAAAATAATGGATAATCCTTTATTTGATGAGCCTCCATCCCCATTAGCTAATATAAATGATGACCCTTATTGGTACAGAGATGATCCAATTTTTTAGGATTATGATGAAGCATTTGATGCATGGTGAGGATATGGCCATGAGAAAATAAAATAGTACACTGATAATTTTTTTGAAAGCAATGCTTATGAGCCTTTCACATTCGGTACTGATGTTGTAGGTAAGATTGAGGATCATGAGGATATTGAAGTCTATGTGTCTTTTTCTCAAGAGTGTAATTTCCTTTATGAGGATGATCTATAGGTGCTTCAATTACTTGGAGGATGCAATGATGCAAGCATCCATAGTACCAATTGCTCACAAATGGATGCAAAAACTATATTTGAAGGATATTGGGAATGTGATTTTGGTTTGAAATCAATGGAGTATGCTACTAGAGTGAATGATGAAGAATGTGAAGACAAGAGTGTAACTATTCAGGGTGTTGATCTTGAAGACAATGCTATAAATGGTGAACATATTGATGAATACGCTTATGCCCCTACTCCTCATGACCTTTTAGGTGAAGTGGAGATGGAAATGAGTGTGGCACAAGAAGACAATGATGTGCACATTGATGAGAGAAAGGGTTCAATATTGAATGATAAAATTATGCATCATGATACATATATGGATCATGGGTTAGCAATATCTCCCATTGGTAATGAGAACCCATTTGATGAATTGTAAGATATTGTTGAAATTGCAAAAAAAATTGTGCCACATATAGAGTATCAAAGTGATGCAAATGACATAGGGTATGATAATCGATATGAATGTGCAATGGAGTTTTTTGTTGATGCTCCTCATCTTCTTAGCATGATTATGACTATGGTGTTATCAGATAAGGTTAGAATTTAAGTGGAAGAGAACAAGGGCCTTTGTCCAACTATTAGTGAACAACACTTAAATCATGAAGGCTTGGGTATGTACCCATGTTACCCTGACCAATACAAAGATGCCCCTGAAAATGCATCTTTTATTTTTGATATACCTAGGGATGATTTGCATAGTGCACAACAAAGAATGTATGAAAATTTTTAGTTTGGTATGCAATATGTCAAAGTTCATGATAGTAGTAATCAAGTGGATTATGAATGTTTCACTTTTCCAGTTCACTAAGAGAGAATAGAGTTTAAACAACCTGATGAATAGATGGGTTATGCATATTATGGAATGAATGAGTTTCAAATGTTGTTTGGTTGTGATTCATAGCTAGGTTCTTGTTGTGATGATGAGGGAATTTTTACAAACATGAAATGTTTGGTTGATCATGTCAACGACAATGGAGTCAATTGTTGGGAAATTGTTGGTACAATTGGTGATCCATTACGAACAACAAAAAATAAGGTCTTTGACAAGGGTAAGAGTTATTTGTAAGTCTTGGGGGGCCTGGGGCCTCAAACTTTGGGAGTGAATATTGATAATTCTAAAAGGATTATAAAATTCAAATAAGACATATTTGATAGCCTTGTAAATATTGTAAATTGGTTAGGTGTGTTTCCTTTTGGTTGTGTCTACTTGTCTTGTCTAGGCAGGCTCTTAGGGTTTTTTTCCTTCCTTGTTAGTTTGCTTCAACCTAAGATCTGAATTCTTACCATACCCACTAGGGGTATGTGTCCTCGAGCATGAGCCACTGATAGAGCTTCAAAAAAATTTGCAAAACTTTGAGCAAATCCATGTTTTGGTCATGAATTTTAAGCCATTATGCCCGAGGATGGGTTAGGGTTTTCATCTAGAAACCTTCTTTTTACAAAACTTCATCATAAAACCCCCAAGTGTTATAATTTTGCATTGACCTATTGCACCTGGTCATCAATCATTTAAGTCACAACTTGAGCCATTCAAAATGTTGTCTTTACCGATACATTGGCCTAGGTTCCTCGATCACTTCGTGCCTTTTATTGTTTTTAAATTTTTCCAAGGTTGGGTTAAATATTTCAGGACCGCGACTTATGCCTTAGGTCTATTTTTTGAGTGTTTGGGCTCATTGACCTAGTCATGGCCCAATATTTAAGACTAACATTTTTGGCATGTGCAGAAATGTCAATCTTTTGATCGCAAGATCTGATCCTAGTCGTTCCTTATCAACCCTACAAGAAAAAAATAATGGGCCATGAGTTCGGTGAGCGAACACGTGGATTCCTCGGCCGCTTGGAGAAAGTGTGGGTGGATCTCATGGATGGGTGTGTTGGAACCTAGCTGGATGGATATCATCGATCGAGAATTGGCTAGAGGTGGCAATTGAAAATTCAAATCTGTTTGACTCAATTTGAGTCATTTGATACTCCACCTCATCAGGAGATCCACAACTTGCATTTAAAACTAGAAAAACAAGTATGATAGTTGTTTTGTTTCATGTGAATGTGAATTAGTGGCAAGAGACACTTGCGAGATTAATTAAACGCGATCCTTATGCATGTGAATGATTACTTTCTTTTAATCATTGAAGTTGGTACATAAATTTTCATGCACCTTACCTGGGCGATTAACAGTTGTGATATGAATGCTGGTGTTTGATCATTTGCCCATGAGTGTGGTGTTCATTGAGCATTGATGACCAACCTGATTGAATTTCTCAATAAATGTGAGTGATGGCTTTAGTTTTTGCCATTGTAATCAAGAGTTAAAACTATCTAGGTCCATGAAAAGAGTTATGCATCTGTGAAGTTTTGTCTTTAGTAAAAATGAGCAAGTCAGTTGTTTCTGCTTCCCCAGTACAGAAGTCTCCAAGGCTCAACTTGCAAGAATCACATTGTAATTGTCTAGAGGATGAACATATCACGCTTAGAGTTGCTTCAAGTTGTGTAAGGAGCAACTACAAGTTAAGGAACTGAGTTGTGACTAGAGAAGCAACAGAGGTTAAGGAGAAGGAGCCCGTAAGGTTTGTGGGGGAAACAAGGAGAAGGATCAGGTATGGTCAATGTTCTCAGTGATGGAATAATTCTCCTATTGATATTTCATATAGCCTCTCAGATAGTGAAATTGAGACAAATTTTTTCTATCGCTAGTATCATATGGCTATGACTGAAGTGCAAAATTGTGATGATGAGGTAGTAGAGATGCCCCGATTTTGGTAAAGACACCAAGTGGGAATATTCATTTTGTTTTTGGCAAGGACACTGGTGAAGAAGAAGTGGTGGTTCCCCCATTGCCTACAAGGACACAAAGTGGGCATGTTTACTTTGGCTCGAGTTCTCGTTGATTGTGATTACATCTGGTGTCTAGGTTTTGGTTTTGTTGTTTGATGGTAACTGTGCTATGTTGGAGTTTTGTGTCTCTTGTGTTAACACAGGTGTTTTTTTGGAAATATCCTGAACAACCTTTTGGCTTGACATGTTTGCAAAGGTTAATGGATCATTAGCAACCAACGGTGATTTTGGCAGCATTGACTATTTCTTCTTAAGCAAAGTGTGTAAAATTTTACTTCCCCTATTTTGCAAATGATTATATCTAATCATTCACGGAATATCTAAAATGCAGATGAAATTAATTTTGAAATGAAATTGTAATTGTAATTGAGTTGGATGTTTGTTTCTCCCTTGTTTTATAAAAGGGACTTCAGGTCTCATTACAAAGGGTTGGATTTTGAGTCTCGTTATGGTATAGGTAGAATCTAATCTCAGAAAGGAGTATACTGTAGAAAATTTCAATGAATGGAACAGTAAATTGTCTTGGTTATAGGTCATGTATGTAAGAATATTAAATTGGTTTTATAGAAGCCACAGATATGAAATAGAATGCTAGTTCTCAAACATATACTCTCTTGTATTATTCTCTTGTAGATTATAAATGAAAATGATCAATGATCTTTTTGTTCATCTTCAATTTTTTTAATTGAATGTGTGGGTTTGTCTTTGCTTCAATTCAAAGAATTGACTAAATTGCTTAAATCAAGTCACAGGTCTGTGAGTGAAGAGTACAAAATTTGGTAAGAAATGTTTTAGATGCGGTGAGTTGAATACTACAAGGTAGTATAACAATAGTCCATCAACTTCTGAATTAAATGGATTATATATTACTAGCCATTGCAAATTTGACTCTGTTATCCCAATTGATGAAGTACTAGTCAATTCATTAGGCAATCCCAAAGATAAATGAGCTAGTAATATAATTGACTAGGGATTTAAGATGAAAATGACAATTATTAAAAACTTTCAATCACAAGGAATGGATCTGAAGTACCACCTATTTCCTAGAAATATATGGTAATTTGTTTAAAGATCAACCAAACCTTTAATGAATTGTGTCTATTTTCACTCAATAGGATGTGATATGTGTATGGAAGTGTTCTCAAATAATTAATATCATATGAACACAATAAGGAATATCCTCCTAGGTCTCACAAGACGTGAAGAGTACGAGTGAAGGTTTAAGAATCCTTTACTCATTTGTTGGCCACTAGCTTTGAATATTCTTAAGCATAAGGGTTGGCTACCCTTTAGAGAATTTCAAGGTTCTACTGGAAAAAAACATCAATAGTTCCAAACCGGTATGTAATCCTATGGTGACTTGTGGAAAATTGGGTAAAGATGATGATTCACCTAAGGCTGATCAAAGCAAGTAAAGATCTATGATTGGTGGATTATTTTATTTGACTACTACTAGATCGAATATTATGCATGTTGTTTATCTTGTGGCTACATTTCAAGGATATCTTAAGGAAACACATATTCCTATTGTTAAAATAATATTTAGATACTTGAATGGAACTTCGGATTATGGGTTATGGTATCCTAGGGATACTAATTTTACACTAAGTGCTTATATAGATGTAGATTGGGTTGGATGTGTATATGATAGAAAGAGTACAAGTGGTGGTGCATTTTTTCTTGGTTACAGATTAGTGGCATGGTTGAGTAAAAAGAAAGATTCAATTTCCTTGTCTACTGATGAAGCTAAGTATATTGTTGTTGCATCTTGTTGTACACAAGTTGTATGGATGAAACATACATTGAAAGATATCACAATTTTGTATGATGATCCTATTTCTATCATTTGTGATAATACAAGTGTAATTAACATTTCAAATAATCTAGTGACGCACTCAAGGGAAAAACATATATCTATCAAGTACCATTTCTTGAGAGAGAAATTCATGGA
Organism: Sequoiadendron giganteum; assembly: GCA_007115665.2. NCBI lineage: Eukaryota > Viridiplantae > Streptophyta > Pinopsida > Cupressales > Cupressaceae > Sequoiadendron > Sequoiadendron giganteum. Next base: position 265,138,080 of record CM021107.1, read on the forward strand.
TAATGAAGTAAAGCTTGAGTATGTTTTGAAAAAGGATCAGATTGTTGATATATTTACATAGGCTCTTCCTAAAGATATTTTTTAGTATCTTCGAGAGAACTTAGGGGTAATTTCCCCTCCTTTTTTGAACTAGATTCATATGGAGATGCATCAGTCTAGTGGATATATGGATCTATCTTTCTTATGGACTGTTTTTTTGGTGGCTACCTCTTAGGGGGAGCAAGTATTGTCATATGTTGTCATTGTGAGTATTTTTTTTTAATGTCAAAGGGTAAATAAAATGTAAAATATCATTTTCCTTCACCATTGTTGTTAAAGGGGGAGAGATAGTATGTGAAAAAAAAAGAGCAAGAATGTGAAAATGGTTATCTACTAAGGGGGAGAAATGGAAAGAAAAATCTTGAGAAGTATATTCAAATCTAGTATGTTGTCTTTGATGGTTTTTCACATCATGTGTTGCCATCAATGACAAAGTGGGAGATTGTTGCAAGAATGGAAAGAATGAAGGTGTTGTCATTGATGTCAACTGGTCAATTGGACATTATTTTTTCATTAATATCATGGTTTCAAGTTATTGGCTACTCATGTTGAGGATATTGAGAAAATTGAATTGAAGAAAGGTTGCAGGTTTCCAATGGTTGCTCCAGGATTTGATCCTATTTTTGTGTGGTTTAGATGTTTTGATTGTGTTTGTTGGAAGTTGCTATATCTATATTTTTGGTAGTTGATTCATTTTACAGTGCAAGTTATGTTCACCAATTGTGAACTATGGCTTTCTATTTTTTTGGTTGAGGTTCGGGAGAAATGTTGTTGGTCTAGATTTCTCTTTGGTAAATTCTTATGACTTGCAGTTCTAGAGTTCATTCTTTTATTGTATTAAAGATAATTTCAATATCTAGAAGGATCATGTTGTATTAATCTATGTGTTTTACACTGGTTTGGCCAACCTTGTGTTGTAAATATTTTTTTGAAGTTGGTGAAGTGTGTTGGATCTATTTGGGTCCTTATCAAGTGTGTGTTTGGGTCACCCTCATTCTAACTCTACCCTAGGATGTTTGGCATCGGCCTAATTTAAATTTAATTTTGGATGGCCGACTTTGGATACGTTTCAAAGTTGAAGATGATATAAATGTAGTATGAGTTAGTGGTGAAATGGCACAAGTAATCAAAAAGAGAGATAAGTGCAAAGAAATAGAGTAGGTAGATGTGAGATTGATCTAAATCAATGATTGTGTGTGATGCGAGTGTGGCAGATCATTGCAAAGTTTAAATGTTGAGTTTTTGGATGCAGTGAGTTGAAGGTGTACTCTATCATTCATGGATTTCTACAAGTGGTTAAAAAATTATGGTGGATTTCTCTATTTCATTGAGATTGTATTCTCTCTGTAACATATCTCTTCTATCTTCTTTGTATCTCTATGATAGTGATCCCTCTAGGTTGTTAGCCCTATTGGACAATGAGTCCTAATCCGGACAGTGAGTCCTTATTTTTGTAGTGATCCTTATTTCTTAGGAAGCGATCCCTTGTAATCAGTTTTGATATTCTCTATAATGTGATTTAATCATCACCATGTTTTTTCCTTTATTGAGTTTTCCACATAAATCTAGCATTGTTGTGTTTGTGTGATGGTTTTTAGTTTATACATTTACACTTAATGTTTAATCATTTAAACAGTGTTAAGGATTAGTTCTGGTGAATGAATTAAGATTTAATTTGTGACAATTGATTCACCCCCCCCCCCCTCTCATTTGTATTGTTCAACAGAATTTTGATAATTTGGCAAGAATTAGTTCAATTCATGTTGTAAGAGATTTACCTAAGATCATAAAACCTATCAATGTTGTTTGTGAAATTTGTCAATTTAGAAAACAAACAAGGAGTAGCTTTAAGGGAAAGGAAGATTCTTCTACTGAATTTTTGGAATTAGTACATACATATATTTTTGGTCCAACAAGAGTAAGAAGTCTACAAGGTGACAAGTTCTTTATGCTTTTGATTGATGACCACTCTAGAATGACATGGGTTACTTCTCTTAGAGAGAAGTTTGATGCATTGGAAAAATTTAAGGCATTTAAAACTTTGGCTGAAAATGAAATTGATTTGAAAATAAAGTGTTTAAGGTCTAACAGAGGTGGTGAATTCACCTCCAATGAGTTTAACCTATTTTATGAAGTTCATGGAATAAAGAGGCATTTGTCTACCCCTAAAAATCCTTAGAAAAATGGAGTTGTTGAGAGGGAAAACAGAACTATTTGGAAAGTTACAAGGACTATGATGAAAGAGGCAAATCTACAAAATATCTACTAGAGAGAAGCTATTCACACTGTTGTTTACATACTTAACAAAGTTAAAGCTAGAGCTAACAGCACAAATAATCCTTATGAGCTATGGTATGGAAAGATTCATACTGTGAAGTACTTTAGAGTGTTTGGAAGAAAATGTTATATCAAAAGAGAAGAGGAAAACTTAGGAAATTTTGATGCAAGGTCTGATGAAGGTATCTTCCTTAGATATTTTATCAAGATAAAAGCTTCAGATGTTACAATAAGAGGCTGAGAAAGATAGTTGAGAGTGCAAATGTTAAAGTTGATGAAAATTTGTAGAATTATATTGCAGTTGGATATGTGTTAGATGAACCTAATTAAAAAATAGTACAAGGAATAATTGATGAATAAGAGGTACAGAATGAAGAGGAAGAAGCTCCAGAGAAGACCCCTAAAACCCCTAAGTATGTGTAGAAGAATCATTTTGAAGATCATATTATTGGAGATAAGAGGAAAGGTGTATTGACATGGAGTAAAACTATTGAAGTTGAGGTAAATTTTTGTTTACTTTCTAAACTTGAGCCTAAATCAGTGAGTGAACCTGAGACTGATTAGAGAAAGTATAGATCTATGATTGGTGGACTGCTATATCTAACTACTACTAGACCGGATATCATGCATGCAATTTTTATTTTTACTAGATTTCAAGAAGATCCTAAAGAAACACACATTGCAGTAGTAAAGAGAATATTTAGATATTTAAGAGGCACACTGGAATATGGTTTGTGGTATCCTAAGAATATTGATTTCACATTAAATTATTATACAAATGTAGATTAGGCTGGTTTTTTTTATGACATAAAAAGTACAAGTGGTGGTTCATTCTTTCTTGGACGTAGTTTGGTATCATGGCTAAGCAAGAAACAAGATTTGATTTCTTTATCCACTGTAGAGGATAAGTATATTGCAGTAGCAACATGTTGTACACAGGTTTATGGATGAGGAAAACTTTGAAGGATATCGTAGTTGTATTTGATTAACCGATATCTATATTCTATGATAACACAAGTGCAATAAACATTTCAAGGAATCCAGTGATGCATTCAAGGACAAAGCATATATCTATTAGATATCACTTTTTGAGAGATATGGTTATGGAGAATGAAGTGAAGCTTGAGTATGTTCCTACAAAGGATCATATTGCTGAAATATTTAATAAGGCTCTTTCTAAGGATACTTTTGAGTATCTTTAGGAGAATTTGGTGGTTATTTCCCCTCCTTTATTGAACTAGATGCATATAGAGGTGCATCACTCTAGTGGATCTATCTCTTTTCTAGATTGATGTTGGTGGCTACCTCTCAAGGGAGTAGGTAGTATCATGTGTTGTCATTATGTTGTTGATTTAGTTGGGTGTGATCCTCAAGGGGAGTATTCAGAGCAGGTAATTTTATTTTAGTGTCAAAGAAGGAGAACAATGCAAAACATTTTATCCTTTGCATTTGATGTCAAAGGGGGAGAGAAAGAAATGTGAAAAAAAAACTTATCTTCTCATGGGGAGAAGATCATTTGAAGAATAAGAGAGAGATTTGTGTGGTATTTGGTGTCTTTTTATATCTTTTATTTCCATCAATGATATTAACTTGATCTTGTTGCAAGAATTATGGGGTTGTCATTGATGTCAACAGGAAGTCTACTGAATGGTGTTGTCATTGATGTCAATTGTGGGATGAAGATGTTGAGGATATTGAGAAAATTGTGAAAAGAGGAAAACAGGTTGTGCATGTGTAGTTGACACCTAGAGGAATTTTTGTGAGTACATGGAGCTATTATTTTGTTGCAGAGTCTGAAGATGAGGTAATGAGCTGAGATGATGGTTCTAGTACTTGGTTTCCAAGTGCTTTTGAGAAAATTTAGTAAATAAAGTAGATTGTGTTATGAAAATGATCATTGTGTTTCGTATTATGCTCCATGTTCTTTCTATATTGATGTTATACTTGTGCAGATATTATAGGTTATTCAAGATTGACAAAGGTTGCTACATTTAGAATTTGGGTTTTTGGATCATTGTACAGTGTGATATATTTTCACCAATGTGTGAGCCAGTTGTTCAGTAATGTTTTCTATTTTCTAGTAGAAATTTTTTTTCTCTTTCTCCACTCTTTGGATTCAAGTTGTGTATATTTGGGAAGTTTCTTATAATGTCTTTATCTTTTTGTGGTTAAGCGTTTACTTGATCTGGTGGAGTACACTGTAAGTTTTTAGTTGTCAATATGCAATCAAGGGTTATTTGGTACTCTAAGTTAAAGTATTTTTTGATGCGAGCTTGGATGATGTATTCGATGAATCTTAAGTAGTTCATGGATTGAATTCAAGTAAATTATATTATGTGAAACTTTTGACTTGATCTAAGGAAGCGTGCACTTAACATTTATGGTGCTTTGCACAGGTATTGGTTGACCTTGTATTTAACACTGCTAAGGATTGTGTAATTGTGTTAAGGTATATTAGGATCTATTTGGGTCCTAATTAAGGTCTTATGTAGGTCACATTTTGTTCTTATCCACTACGGGAATGTTTAGGTGTTGATCTAGTTTGAATTTGAAAGTATAATAGCTAGTGGCTAACATTGGAGAAAGTTTTGAAGTTGAGGTTGATATAAATATGACTTGTGTTGATACAAGAGGGTGAAATAAAGAGAAAGAATAAATATATATGTGAAGAGTTATGTGAGTAAGGTGTATTTGATGCAACTTTGAGCAAAGCAATGTGAACTTTATGTTAGGGTTTTGAAGGTAGTGAGTTGAAGGCATCTGAAATCTTTCAAGTGTGACTATGAAAGTGTGTGAATAATTTTGGTGGACTCCTTGTTGCATTTAGAAGTGTTTATATGTGTAATATTATTCTTCTATCTTCTTGTATTCTTTCTATGGCAATGAGTCTTTTTGAACAATACATCCTATTCTAGAAATGAGCCTTTTTGTACTAGTTTTGCAATTACTTATATTGTGAGATAATCCTCACCATATTTTTTCCCTCATTGGATTTTCCACATAAATATGGTGTTCTTATGTATTTAGTTTTATGATTTCAATTTATGTTATCTATATTTCATGTTTAATCAATCTAACAAAATAAAGACTTAATGGATGCCTATGGATCTGATTATTGTCGAGGGCTTTGAAAGTTTAATTTTCTACAACTGATTCACCCCCCTCTCTTAGTTGTCTTGTTCATTTCAATACATTTTTCAATTCAGCATGTAATGTCTAAGCTTTTGGGATGAAAAGATAACTACAAAAAAAGCTTTTTCAATAGGTGTATAGTTTAGCTCATAACCAACCAGGGTATCATTGATGTAGTACACTGCTCTTTCTTTGTTATTATCATCAAATTGTGCTAACAAGGCTCCTAATGTTGTTGATGTTGCTGATATGTACAAGATCATATATTTGTCTTGTATAGGAGGCATCAAGACAAGAGTATTTTCCAAATAGTCTTTGACCTATTTGAAAGCTTATTCACATCTTTCATCCCATTTGAAGGTTACATCCTTATGGATTAAGTGTGTAACAGTATGGTACTTATCATCTAACTATGCTATGAATCTTTGGAGTGATTGAATTTTTTCCTATAAGCTATGCAATTTTTTTAATGTCTTTAGGGTAGGAATTTCCAAGATAGTTTTAACTTTTTTGGGATCTACCTCAATGCCTCTTTGGATACAATAAAACCAGATATTTTTACTGATATTGTGCCAAAAAAAACTTAGGATTTAGGCGTAGCTAGTACTATTCTAATCTATCAAAAAATTTAGCTAGATTACCAAAATGTCCTTATCTTGTGATATATTTTACCAAAACATCATCTGCATAGTCTTCCATGGTTATGTGAAACATTTCATGAAATATTGTAGTCATCACCCTTTGGTAGGTGGCTCCTACATTCTTTAGGAAAAATGAAATGAAATTATCGTAAAATGTTCTCCAAGGACAAGTAAATGTTGTTTTCTATTGGACCTTAGATGTTATCTTGATTTAGTTATATCCAAAGAATCCATTCATAAGAGAAATGATTTCATGACTGACTATCAAATCCACTATTATGTCTATGTTTGACAATGGAAAATCATCCTTCAAGCATGCTTTGTTGAGATCTCTAAAATTAGTGCAGATCCTTATGCCCCCAATTTTGAAACTGCTACCAGATTCAACACCCACTCAGGATAATCAATAGGTCTAATGAATTTGACATCAAGCAATTTTTGTAGCTCCACTTTGACTAGAAATTTTATTCAAGGGTGCATCTTGTGGAGATTTTTCTTCACTGGTTTACTTCCAATAAAAACTATAAGATAATGAACTAATAAGGATGGGTCCAAACCAAGCATATCTACATAGGTCCAGGCAAAATTGATCTTTCATTCTTGTATGAAAGTTGTGAATTTTATTCTTTCTTTAGGATCTAGAGAGGTTAAATGATAGGTTATCTTTGGTGCATCCGTTGTCCCCACATTTATGGGTTTATAATCTTCAACCAAAACTATTGATCTTTCCTAATACTGTGTGATCGGGATATTGAATCCTCCATCCTTGGGCACCTCTGGGAGGTTTTCACCCTTGAATATGTCCTTTGTTTTGATTTTTTTTTTTATCTGATAGTGCCACATTGTGGTTTTCACTAGGGGATTTAATTTTAATGTTTAGATTTTTATTTTTAGTTTTTTACTAGGGGATGCAATCTCCCTACCAAAATATGCTTCTTGTCCAATCTCAATATCAAATCCAATTTTGTGGTCTCCAATTGGTATACCATTTTGAAGTCACATAAACTCAGTGATGGCCTCATCATTCTGGAATATTTCCACAACAGGTGCTTGATGTTGTTGATCCCAGTCAATTAGTTGTGGGTAAACAAGTTGGAGTTCATGTGTTTGGGATGTATAGCTAAAGGAAATGGTAGTAATGGTGTTTATGAAAATCTCTCCAAATAGGTATGTGATGTATACATCATTTTCAATAGGGTCATATTCGTTTGATGTCTCAACCATGATAGAAGAATAACCTTCCTTACAAGAGGCATTTTTGATGTTAGGAGTAACAGTGTCTAACAAACCATAGCCTAGTCCTTGATTTTTCTTGTAGTTTTTCATGATGATAATCTCTCTCATACCTTTTCCATTCAAACCAAGGCTACCTTTTCTAGTTGTAGTGTAGAAAAATGTATCCCTTTAAATTTTCACACTTGTTTGGGCCCTTGTAAACTAAATGAACTTATGTGTGCCTTATTTAGGGTGTTTTATAGTGTTTTCTAACACTTTCTCACTAATCTAGAGTTTCATTAATAAATTGGGCTTCTTTATGCCTTATTTTGCATCCACAAGGCTTAATTAATGTATCTTCCCAAGGATAATCCAAACATAAACTAGCCTCCAATCATAATTCATGCCTTTCTGGATTGTATGTCACAGATTTAGTGATCTAGGACTCATATGCCACCTTGGGTGTATGATTCCCACCTAAGTTTTGGGGCCCCAATCTAGATTTCACATGAATTTAGGCCTTTCTTGAAAAAATTTCCCAAAGCCTAGCCTAATGGGACTCATACACCACTTCTAGCATATGATTCTCATGTGGCTTAAAATTAAATTAAATCAAAATTCTTGGCGGGATTTTATTCTCCTAGATCTAATGTCATATTGTAGTGTTGTAATTTTGAGTAATTTTTCATAAACAAGTATAAATACAAGTTTATTTCACTCATTTTCACCCAAATAATTCAATGAGAGCATTCTTATTAGAAATTTGGAGTTTACAAGAGAATTCAAGAGAACTCAAGAGCTTACAAGAGCATTCAAGAGTTGATTATTAAGTGTTTTGGAACATTATTCAAGTATCAAGCATCATGTCAAATCCATCATGCAACATGTTTGTTTTTGAGCTAATATTTGTGATGTAGGGTTTTATGATTCAAGAAAGCATACAAGTTAAGATCTAAAAAATTCAAGCAAGATTCAAGATCTACATCTATTGGATTCATTTCATACATGTTTACAACACTTTATTCCTAGGGTTTGGTGAGTTACAACATTATATTTTTTCCATTCATCATTCCTCCTTTACATTTGATTTCATTACAAAGTTTGATTACCAAAATGGGATTTGACCAAGGAAAGCCCCTTTCTACTAACAAAACAACATTTTTTCCTCTCTTTAGTGTGTGATTTGCAGATCTAGGTTGAAGACATATTGAAGAGAAATATTGGAAAGAAGTTGCCAAAGTTGTCCAAGTTGTCACCTTGTTTAGGAGATCATTAAAATTCATCTATAGAGAAGAATTTATCATTTCAGATTCAAAAATCAGGTTGAGAAGACAAAGCAGAAGTTGAAGATAAGATTCAGACTTTGACTTTTTTTAAAGGCCAAGTAGGATTGATACACCACTTCTGGTGTATGAGTCCTGATATAGTGCATTTTCCCATTTTCAAGTGTTCTAGACTTATCTCTGCCAAATTTATGTTCCTGCCTAGAAACCCTAATCTGGGACTAAATCACCCAGCCTAGCATATGTCTCAAAGTGCATTAAATTCCACTTTTTCAACATTTCAAGTCTTTATTCAAGCTGCTACAAGTTTCCAAGTGCCCCTCTTTTCTTTTCTTGATTTCTATTTTGTTTTGCATCCATTTCTAGGTCATTTGTTGAAGTTTTACACATCATTAGGTTTTGACATTGGGTCTTGCATATTACTAGTCTTTCCAAGCCCTATCTTGGTGGTGAACCCCTATTTAGTCATTAATCATACCCTAGGACAAACTTTAGTAGATATCTCTCCTTCATTCCATCCTTGGATTGAAATATCTAGAGTTTCCTTGAGTGAAACTAAGGGGAAATAGGTATAGTGCTCCATCTCACAAAAGCTTTAGAGAGCACCTTGAAACCACATGTTTTCTATGTTTCACTAGTTAATCTCATGCCTTTATCTAGCTGATAACCTTTACTAGTTGGATGAACAAGGATTGGAGGTAAAAAAAAAATCATTTTCTTCTTCTTTGAAGAGCCATGTAGAGATATCTTCTTCGAACAACACTTTGTCTTTCATTTCTCCCCATTTAGTGAATATTGTAGGTTTGAATTTAATTGTGACAAGTTGAGCATTGTTTATTTCTTTCAATTTCCATAAGTTCTAGGTGATGGAGGAAGCTTTCCAATGCATGTAAATATTATCATCCATATGATTGATTATCTTCCAATTACTATTCGCATACCTAATGAGGTTGGTAGCTATACAATATATTTTCTCTTTGATCTCCAAAAAGACACAAGAGGTCTTAAGGTGATTTTAAAAGAATCACCATTTCACATGATTAATTGTTGTTATGTTGATATCACAATATAGGCCATTGAGCATGCATTGATTTCCCTCATGAAATTTGGATCAACAATCATGAGATATGTGGAGATCAAAATGAAAATATATTCCTAGAAGATCCTATTATGAATTAAGTTTAGTAGAAAAGTGTTTAATTTAATTACCTCAACCTATTGTTGGTATAGTATATACAAATGAAAAATGATATCCAACATAGATGAGGCAAAAATTATACCAACCAAATAGAGGCACAACATATTTTACATGGTGTAGGCTTATTATTCAAGCATAAGACAAGGGGAATAACGTGATAAGAAAATGACACAATGTCATTGAAGATCCAAATCAAGTGTATGGTAAAGTAAACATATCATATGTCATTTTAACTGTGGCATACTATGAGGAAACTAGGTACAAAATTTTGCATGGTATTATTTCAAATTTAGTACATATAAAATTTTGATACCTAGTTATAAGTATACGACCAAAAAAGATTACTCTTTTAACATAATTTCTCTAAGAATATCCTCAAACCTTGGTATTACTTAAATAGATTCTTATACTTCCTATGTGAGGTAAAATAGTAATATAAAAATAGGTCCTAGATGAATTTAAGGGAAATGTTATTATAGAAAGTATTTGTATACCATTTTTTAAGAGAAAAAACTTTTAAGATTACTATTTTGAGAGAGGATAATATCTTGTATAAATTATTGATAAAAACATTTTAAGTGGCAATTTTTCTTGTGATACTTATGTTCAATTAATGTAATAATGAAAATTATTTTTATATTAATGTGGTTGGATCACCCTATGGATCACAAACTAAATATCTACATCCTCTTTAGACTAATATTAGAGATTGGTAGAGTCAAATTAGTATCACCAAATTGCATATTTGAAGATAAGATATAATTTATTTGATGACATTACCATCACCTAAAGAAAATAAAACAAGCTTCCATGTATAATCAAACCATAATGGTAACATAGGGTAATCAAATCCATACCCAAGAGTGTTTAAAAATATTAAATAATAAGATTCAAGTCATAATTAAATAACATATAATAACACTACAAGGATAAAATTTAGAATTTTACATAATATTCTTAACTATATCCTTATAGATTAATAATTTGATAAAAAATAAAAATATTATGTATTTATACTAAAAACTACAACTTCTTAATAAATAATATATAAATCTATTAAAAAGATTATATAAAAAATCAAATCTAACTAAAATATTTTTAATAAAATGTTATTTTTTTGTATCGAAAGAATGCAATTACAAATTATAAAGTGCAGTTACAAAACTATAAGGAGAAACTATACAAAACAGACCAGCAAAAGAACCATTACAAATCGTAGAGTTGTAAAAACAACTGTAGCTCTATACAAACTAAAACTAAGAGCTATACCAACTACCTTGCACAATAGTTGCTCAACTAGCTGAAATATTATAAAATTGAAACAAGATTTAGAGTTGTACATAATTCTATACAAATTGAAAAAAATATCTTAAACCTTGAGCTATACAAACATCATTTTTGTTCAACAACTGTTCAACTTGTAACTTGATTTGTTGAATATGGAAACTCAACGTGAGATTCTTCATAGCCTCATTTTGGAGCATAGAAAATAGGGCAGAAATACAATAAAATATATCAAAGTAAAGCCTTAAAAAGACAACTTCTTAATGATCATCATTGTTAGTGAAAACAACTTTACATCCATTTCTCCATTTATGTACCAAAATTGCATGTCTCACACCATGAACAATAATATTATCATGAATAACAGCTCCAAGAAGAGCTTCTTTCTAACTTAGTTTGTGATTGAAGATAGCAGAGAAGTCATTGAACACAACATTCCACTATTTTTTAACAAATTGACAGTTCCAAAAAATGCGCATGTCATATTTTCATGTATGTGACAAAGAGGAAAGTTAATTGGTTGGATCATAATTACATGTTAACATGTTCCCAACAGACAATTTAAAGTGTAGTATCTTCTAGGAAAATAGTTGAGTATCTAAATTGACTAAAGGGAATAGAGAGTAGTTTTCCATAATTGACTCTTAAGACTTTTGTGTTTTCTTCCCACATTTCATAAGACCTTAAAAATAATTTAAATCCATTCAATATGACCTTTCAAAATGAAATTTCATGTATCTTACACTAAGGAAAACAAATAAATTAAGGGACAACCTATATAAAGTGAGAAATAACAAATATTATTTGCAATGTATTAAAGTGATAAATAGAATATAAAATTATGGCTTTAATTTTATTTTAAATTTTTTTTATTAAAATGGTAGTCATAATTTATCTTATTATTATAAGTTATAGGAAGGAAGATAAATTATTTAAAAATTTGATTATAGATCTTAATATAATCAGGGCAAATATGTCAATATGTGATCTTATAATCACAAGTAAAAGGGAATCGTAATATTTAATAATTTATATTTAGGGGAAGGAGGATATTTATGGTGCAACTTTAGGGAGAGATAAGGATGATTCTATCTATAAAAATTATGGAATTTTGATTAAAAACATACAATGTTGATTTCTATTAATCTTATTTTTTCTTGGTGAGTTTATATTTAGAACGACATATAATGATGATTGAGGATGGTGGAAAATTTTCTAGTATATATTATAAATAATTACCAATTTTTATACAAGATGTAGGGAAACTTTCCATAAGGATATTTCTTAACTTGATAAAGGGGAGTAATATTTTTTCAAATAGATTTTCTATGCTTCTTAAAGTCAATTTTTTTGAAAAAATATCAACCTTTACCTCTTGGGTTGCAAATATTCAGATGTTTAATTTTTTGGGTGAATTTTCCTTGTTATCATGTTGCTCAATTAGTACAAATATATTTTTAATGTAATATAAGATGTATTTCTTCCTAAAAAATAATATAGATTAGCAAAATATTGTGTGGCTTACTAGGACTTGTGGCCTTGCATACATGTTGATTTAGCATAATGAGGTTTCCCATCAAGTTCTACGTATCTTCTAGTATAACCTATAAAAATGATTAGTATACCATAACCTACTTTGATACCATGTTATAATTTATGATCTTAGAAAACTAATCATTACAAACAAGATATAAGATAAATAAAATGAGAATCATACAAGCAGATATTTATACATTACACGAGATATACATGGGGAAAACCCTTTTGGCTAAAAAAAACCATAAAGCATAATTTTATTAGAACACTTACAATAATGGTCTATTATAACATAGACCAAACCTGGGGAACACTTTTGCATGCTTCCACATGGCCAATAATACCTCATGTGCATAATGATAGAATTCACTATCAATCTTCAAATTCTACACCTCTCAAATGAGAGATAACCTCCTCAAATATAGGAGAAAGGGTGGAATAATACTTGAAAAATTATTAGTCACGCATATTCAACAACCCCCATTCATAAATAATCAATAATCTAATTATTAAACTATAATTATTTCAAATGGGATATGCTTAATAAGCATATAACATATAAAAAATTTATAACCTTATATTAAAACAATAAATACATGTTATAAGGGTATTGACCCCTAATAACATTATGTGGGTGATCCCACAACACTGATTTACAATTTTTGGCCAAACTAGACATTGAACTGATTTTTTCTAACTAAATATTCACTTTCGGACACCTATAACAACTAAACCATGAGGAATTTGAAGACGATGCAAACTAGTGATTTGTGACATTTTTTTTGTAGATTCTAAATATATTTTTTTCAAAAAAATTGGAATCAAATTGCACTTATTTTTCCATCTCCTTCGAAAAAAAAAAAAAATTAGTAAACACCATTTTTAAGGAGTGACACTCACCGTATAGCACAACATTTTCTCCATGAAGGATAAAATTCAAAGTTTTTCAAATTTATATTTGCAACTATGATATCTAGTGCTTCCAATTGGTTTCATATTGTTTTATTGAATATTTTTTCCTTAATCAAGTTTCGAATTCAAACCAATTACAATTTAGACATTGGCAAACCGTATAACACATAACTTTTATTGTATGTATCGAAAAAAAAAATTATTCAATCAAGGAATTCAATATTTGGTGCACTCATTTTTTTTTTTTAAATTATAATCTTCTATTTTTCCACATGTGTAGAATAGAGAGCTTGATTTTCAATGAAAAACCTACATTCACAAGAAATAAAAAATAAATATAATAATTAAATTAAATTTATTTAAAATTATACTTTTTGGGAAGATTATAATAAGGACTACATACTTACAAAAAATAAATTTTAAATGAATTCATTTGATCCCCCAAAAGGTAAATCAAAAGTGGTTTTTTATCAGCATTTTGATAGGTGTAAAGGAGACTCCATTATAGGTATGGTTTAAAACTAGCGGAGTTTTATCCAAGGGGGTTTGTTCTAAGGTGGTTTGATAAAACCCTCTTCAATTGGAATTCTTAAAATGGAACTTTTAAGGCTTAAATCATTATATTTTTTAAAAATATGTGATTTCAACAAAAATCAGAATCTCCCAAAAATTGTAAACCAACATTATGGGATCACCCATGTTCTAACAACAGTGTTCCAAATTTCATAAATGGTTAGAATGGTCATACATAGTTAGAGGATTGTCTAAATTTGTATGGTTGATTGGGTTATGTAGGATGCATCATTAGGACTCAAATGTTATAAATTTGTTGGTTTCCTTTGTCTATACTCTTTATGAAGGGTAGTACCACTTCCATATAGAATGTGTGGGGGGGACCATCAATCCATGGTTGGAGGTAAAGCGCTTGGGTGATGCCCTCCCTCTTGCAGATGACTTCGTCGAGACTTGTGAGATAGATTGATCCAAGAGGATTCCCCACAATTGATTCAAATTTATGGTGTCAACAATAATGGTTTCAAAAAATATGAAAAATCCATTTTGTTGTAGGGCTCGTCGAGAAATTTCCAACGCATTTTGAACGGGCTCAAACGAACATCGTATGCAAAATTTATGGCCTTCAAAATTTTGGAGGCAAAACATGTACATGAGAAGCACTCACAAATTGACATGTGGCAAATAAAATTTGACACATGGCATGACATGGTTACATTAACAAATTCCACATGGACTGATCAATGCCTACAAAGTGCACCAATCAAAGTTGTCAGGTGGACCAAGCAATAGTTTCCACATGAACCATTTGGGCATGGGAGTTTGTTGGTAAAGATTAGCAGATGGGATTTGATCCCATGATCTTCTCCAAAATATTTACCTACCTTACCACTATGCCAAAAATTTACTAAACATGGTAAAAAGGATTGAATATAATTTAAAACATATCTTATCCAACAAACTTAGTGGGGTTTGAACCTATGACCTAGGTCAAATAGTTCCAACGACTTAACCATTGTGCCACATGGCTGATATAATGTAATCTTATCTAGGCGGATTTAGTGGGATTTGAACCCTGATCTTTGTTGTAAAAGTTTAACACCTTAACCACTACGCCATGTGTTGTGTAAACATTATAAAAGGTAGAAAATTGTATTTGAACAGTCACAACTAAGTGTTGGGAAAAGAGATCAAGAAGTGTTCATTGTTGCAAGAAGAGAATATTATAAATATTCAAAAGACTATAGTCTTCCTAGAATAACTTCATAGACATTTTTCAGATTGAAGCCATTTTTATGTAATTATCATCATTTTTAATTTATCGGCTCCTTGTTTGAAGTGGACCTGGAGACGTAGCCCAAAAAAGGGGTGAACTTCGTTAACATCTATTGTGTAATTGTCTATATTTTACTATTTTTCTTTTCTCAATTTTGATCATTTAAATTTATTATTGAATTTTCTTAAATTCAATAAAATAGTTAAAAAATAATAATAATAATTGGAATTAAAACTAGTGTGTTAAAGTAGTTTTATTTTCACTAATTTTAGATCAAGTTGGTATCAGAGCCTTGTTTGACTAGTTTCTGTTGTAAGTGGATTTTAACGTGATCTAGGAGCCAACGAGGTGAAGATATTCTTGCAGAGATCAATCCTGAGATTGGTAAATGGAGAAATTTTCTTCCACTAAAGATGGAAGAGATAGAAGTTGAAAAAAGCTCCTCTACGCTTGACAAGAAAGGTTTTCAATGAGCCTTTCTCGACATCAAGGGTATGGCGGAACTACTCTATCAAGAAAGGCAAGAATGGAAGAAGCTTGAAAAATGAGGTTTATCGAAGCGAGAAAAGCATGAGGACCATGAAGATTGGGAGGACAAAGGGAAAAGAGAAGGAGGTGATGATGAGCCTCCAAAAACTCCTCCATCTCCATCTTCACCTTCTAATTCTACTTCTTCTGCTAGTCCATTCAAAAGTGCACATAAGTTTGTAATCAAGTTGGATGTAAAATTTGTACCTAAATATTGTGGAGAGTTGAATGTTGAGAAACTAGATGATTGGGTTCAACAAGTAGAAGTATATTATAGGATTCAAGGTCTCTTATATGATGCTTCTAAAATCCAATTAGTTTCTTTTTGGTTGGGAGGAACCTCTCTCACCTAGTGGGAGAGTAAAACTCAAGTAGAAATTGCTCGACATGGTAGTGTCAACTAACTTGGATGGAGTTTAAAGCTACCCTCAAGAAGTAGTTCTATCCCTTAGGCCATATGCAACAGTTAACAATGAATTGGAAAAAATTTAGGCAAGGTAATAGTCAAACTGTCCAAGACTATACTCATGAATTTAGGAAGTGGGCTATTGCACTTAATGTCCCATTATACACCTAGGGTGTGCATTTCTCAAGTATATAGGTGGTCTTAACTCTTACATAGTACATACCATTTTGGTTTTAAATTCTAGTAATTTGGATGAAGTGTGTGTACAGGACACACATTTGGAGTCGAGAGGTAAGAGTAATTCCAATTATGATTTTTTCAAGAATCCATCTAAGCCTAAAGGTAAACCCGAGGACAAAGGAAAGGGGAAAAAGATAGATACCATTAAGAAGGAGGGTGATAAGCCCACATGCTCCCATTTCTAGAAAGAGGGGCATGATGATGCAAAATTTTGGGAGTTGCATCCAAAACTAAGGCCAAAGAGGTATGGAGGAAACAAATGCAAATAGAATAATTTTGTTGTAGTACAACAAGGTCTTGGATCTGACTCTAGGGACAAGACAAAGATTGTCACTATCGAGATCCAAGGTAAAGAAAAATTTATATCTCTTTCTACCGATACAATTTTTTCAAATTCAAGTACAAGAATCTTCTCCACCTAAGATTGATAAGAATAGAAATGAGTTATTTCATATTCAGGTTGTAATTTGCATATGAAGATTGATACTTTGTTTTATAGGGACTTCAAGTAAATTTAATATATGAAGAAGTTGTAAAGAAACACAACTTGGCTACAACACCTCATCCAAAGCCATATCCACTTGGATGGGTTTGCACTGATACACAATTACAAGTAACAAGGCAATGCAAGTTAAGATTTGCAATCATTGCAAACTTCATAGATGAGGTAGAAGTTGATGTAGTCCATTTAGATATTTGTTGCATTGTACTAGGGAGTCCCTATTCTTTATGACCAAAAGAAATATTTTATAGGGGAGAAAATAAATATCACCTTTTTAAGGATGGTAAAGAATTCATTGTATGTGCACATAAGACAAATACTAATCTAGCATTAGTGAATACTAGACAAATGAAGAGGTTAGTCAATGCTAGTAAAAAATTTGTATTGATGATAGTAAAATCCAAAGAGGATTAAAAAATATGAGAAATCTGAAGCATTCAAGGGGTGTGATCCAAAGCATAAAGTTGAATTAGTCAAAGTAGTTTCCGCCTATGATGACTTATTTCAGGATCCAAAGGGACTACCACCAAAGAGAGAGATACAACATGAAATTCAGTTACAATAGGATGTGCCTCTTCCAAACATCGGCATGTACCGTTTATCCATTTTGTAGAATGAGGAAATCAAGAAGAAGGTTTAGGATTTGGTTGAGAAAGGAGTTATTCAGCCAAGTGTGTCTCCTTGTTGTTCTCCAATTGTGTGGCGCCAAAGGATAGGTTGTGAATAATTTTTATCGACTATATATCCCTAAAAAAGATAATGGTAAAAAATAGGTATCCTCTTCCCCAAATAGATCATTAACTTGATCAATTGAAACATGAAGTTTATTTTACTAAGTTAGACTTGCATAGTGGATGTCATCAAATAAGAATTGTAAATAATGATATATGGAAAATTGTGTTTAAGACAAAGCAGGGACTATATGAGTGGTTGGCCATGCCCTTTGGGCTTTGTAATACACCAAATACCTTTATGAGAGTCATGAATGATGTCTTTCGACCAGTCATAGATGATTTTGTCATAGTTTATTTGGATGATATACTTTTATTTAGTCAAACTTGGGAAGAACATGTAGAGAATGTGATAAAAGTATTTGATGTATTGAGAAAAGAAAAAAATTATGTAAAGATGTCAAAATATGAATTTTCCAATACATCACTAGTGTACTTAGGCTATATTGTAGGAGTTCACTTGAAATTGGATCCTGCAAAGGTTGAAGTCATTGTAAATTGGCCAAAGCCAAGTACAGATATAGAAGTCATAAATTTTCTAGGTGCAGTACAATATTGGAGAAATTTCATAGATAACTTCTCTTACATAGAATCTTAATTGCATGCACTAACAAGTGTAAAGACATCTTTCCAATGGGGCAGTCTATAGCAGAAGGCCTTCGATAATTTAAAGGAAAAGATAAGCATTGCACTTGTTTTGGCTCTACTGGATCTACAACAACCATTCGAAATTGAAACAGATGCTAGTGGGTTTGCCATGGGAGCAGTACTCATGCAAGGAGGTAAGCCTATTTTCTTTCATTCTAAAACTTTCACAACTATAGTAAGTAACTATCCCACATATGATAAAGAATTGTATGCATTAGTTCAAAGTGTAAAGAAGTGGAAACACTACCTAATGGGTAAGAAAACAATAATACACACAGATCATCAACCACTTCAAAATTTACAATCGCAATCTAAATTGCAACAAATCAGGCACTTTAGGTAGATGGGTTTTCTATAGAATTTTCATTTGGTTATAAAATATAAGAAAAAGGTTTATAACAAAGTAGCAGATATTTTCTCTAGGCCTCCTACAACAAATGCTACAATTATTCTTCAAAGTAGTTCAATGGTGCATGAAAGTTATCAAGAACAATATGCTAAGGACAAATAATTTAAGGATATATATGCAGCATTAATTCAAGGAAAACATGTAGAAGAGATAGACTAATATGTGCAAGAAAAATGACTATATCATTTAGGGAAGTTGTGTATTCCACAAGATGAATGAGCACAGGTAATTAGAGAAGCATATACGACATTGATTGTTGGACACTTTGGGGAAAGAAAAACAATGTCACAACTGTAGAAATATTGTTATTGGCCCCATGTGCAAGAATTTTTGTCTAAATACATTAGAGTATGTGTAATGTGTGCAAAAATCAAGCCTAGCAATAGGAAGTTGGTATTGTATACACATCTAGATGTACCATCTCGTCCATGGGAGAGTATCTCAATGGATTTTTTGGGGGGACTACCAATGTCTAGGAAAGGGCATGATTATCTATTTGTGGTAGTGGATAGGTTCAGAAAAATATGCATTTTGATTCCTTGTAAAAACCAAGTCACATTTGAACTAACAACACACTTGTACTTCTAGTTTGTATGTATTTGGTTTGGGCTTCTAACTTCTATTGTATCGAATCAAGATTCTCGATTTTTGGGGGAATTTTGGTCAGTATTATGGGAGCTTATTGACACAAGACTGAAGAAGTGCACAATATTCCATCTACAAATAGATGGAAAAACAGAAACAGTCAATAGAGCAGTGGTTCATCTTCTCAAAGGTTACTACAGTAAACATCCTAAGTTGTGGGATGAAATTTTACATTATGTGCAAAATTCTTACAACCATGCAACACACTCTTCTACTCAAAGATCTCCTTTTGAACTTGTTTCAATTATCTTCCAAGGACACATGGATTTTTCTTTTGAGAAGGAATATGTTAAATATGGACATCATGATGCAAAAAGGGCCTTGAATTTCATCCAAAAGATCCAAGCAGTTCATCAAGCAGTTGAAGTACAACTAGAGAAGAGCCACGCAAAGTAAAAAGCTCGACATGATAAGCATCATGTTGATCATCAATTTTAGGTGGGTGATAGAGTTTGATTACACATCAGTAAGGAAAGAATTCAAGGTGAAGGTAAGAAGCTCAAGACAATTAGGTATGGACCCTTTGAGATTCAAGAAAATATTGGTACAAATTCTTTTCACCTAAATTTACCTCCTTATATTCATATTTACTTTTTTGTCAATGTAGAGAATTTGAAATTGTATGAACCACCTATGATACTAGATGAGGAGGTTGATGTTCAAATTCATTTTTTTGATGATCTATCACCTGAGTATCTTGATGAGTTGCAAGAAGATGTTATTCTTGATAGAAGAATTAGGACCTCGCAAAGAGGTGATGTGGAATATCTTTGTGTGGGTCTAAAAGGAATGCATCCAAGTAAGGAACATTTGATGGAAACTGAAAGAGTGAGGGAGTTGTACCCTCACTTTCTTGTTGAATAAAATCAAACTTTTGGTGGTCCAAAATCTTCTTAATGGTGAGGTTTGATCTAGGAGGACTCCCCATAATCAATTCAAAATGATGGTGTCAAAAATAATGGTTTCAAATGTTTACGAAAATTTTGTTATGTTGTAATTGTTAGCATATGGCTAAGGAGTTTGGCTTGTAGGTGTTTTCATTGATGGAAACCCAAGTCATGCAACTCAATTCTTGCATCTGAATGAGCAGCACTATTTTTGGCTCCTACCGAAAAAACAAAGCAAAGAATAGGAGATTTGATTAAAGGCATAAAATTTGATCTAATCATCTCACCGGACAATTATTTTGGGTTATGAATCTTTGAGGAAGGTTTGTAGAGGGTTGCAATATCTTATTTTTTATGTGCACTCACTGGTAAGAGATTTAGGAGGTACAGTGCACTAATTTGTCAATTATCTATGCTAGAAGGCTAACCCAGCAAAGATAGAATTCGTGGATGTATAAGATGAAATTAACTATAATTCTCAATATTGGATTAAGTTGTGTTTGGGTCCTCTCTTGGTCTTAACCGACTTTGGAGGATGCGCATAAATATTTTATGATGGATTTGGCCAACAAGTTAAAATATCTTAATACTGTATGAAGTCGACTGTTGGATTAATTAGTCTTTGATTGTGAATATATATAAGATATTGTTTCCATCATTTAAGAGATATATAAGAGGTGGTGTTCAAATATTAAGAAGGGTGAATTGTGAGTCATAGTAGAGCAGTAATGCAAAATTGATGTAAAGAGCATAACAGGGTAGAGCGAAGTGGAAAATCAGAGAGCAGATCCAAAATAAGATTCATGAGCTTCACCGAAATTGTTACCTGGCATTGTTAGATGCTATCATCTCATTTCACCCTCTTTAGATGGTTTTAATTTGAATTTTGTAGGAAATAAGCCTTTATCTTTTGAGAAATGAGCTCTAGGCAGTGTGCCTAAATGCAAATGCATTCCTTTTATAAACACTATATTTTGAGTACTCAATTTGTGGATTAATCTCAACCGTGATTTTTCCCCTAATAGGGTTTCCACGCAAAAATTTGTGTGTCATGATTTTATGGATGTTTACTTTCAATGCATATATCTTTTCTTTAATGCAATGATGAAACAGTTTTGTGTTTTGAATGGATGAAGTTAGAAGATTGTTGAACACTGATTCACCCCCCCCTCTCAGTGTTCCCTTGAGTCCAACAATAATTTGAGCACATTCAAATGGACATCGTATGCAAAATTAATAGCCTTTGAAAGTTTGGAGGCAAAACATGTGTGTGGCATGACATGGTTACATTAACAATTGCTACATGGACCACTCAAAGTTGCCTCGTGGACCAAGCAATAGTTTTCATGTGGACCATTTGGGCGTGGGAGTTTTTTGGTAAAGATTAGCATATGGGATTTGATCCCATGATATTCTCCAAAATATTTACCTACCTTACCACTATGCCACAAATTTACTAAACATGGTAAAAAGGATTGAATATAATTTAAAACATAACTTATCTAGCAGACTTATTGGGCTAACCTATGACATGCGCCCAACAATTCCAACACCTTGACCATTTTTACACATGTCTTGATATAATGTAAAAGGGGTTGTATTGTATTTAATGTAATCTTATCTAGGTGGATTTTGTGGGGTTTGAACCCTGATCTTTGTTACAAAATTTTAATGCCATAGCCACTATGCCATGTTTTATGTAAACATTATAAAAGACAGAAAATTTCATTTGAAAATTCGCGACTGGGTGTTGGGAAAAGAGATCAAGAAGTATTCATTGTTGCATGAAGAGAATATTATCAAAAGTCAAAATTCTATAGTATTCCTAGAAGAATTTCATAGACATTTTGCAAATTGAAGCCATTTTGATGTATTTATCATCATTTCTAATGGATTGGTTCCTCATTTGAAGTGGACCCTGAGACAAACCAAAAAGGCGTCAACTTCGTTAACATCTATTGTGTAATTTTCTATATTTTAATGTTTTTATTTTCTCAATTTTGGTCATTTAAATTTCTTATTGAATTTTCTTAAATCAAATAAAGTAGTTAAAAAAAAAAAATGGAATTAAAATTAGTGTGTTAAAGTAGTTTTATTTTCACTAATTTCAGATCACATATGCATAATTTTGGATATGGAAAAGTTTATAACACTTCTGGTGTATTGTAAAAATGTTTTTTAAGACGCAATTCATTTATGTAATGACAAAGAAAAGAATATCATAATTTTCCTTATTTAAATTGTTGCATCAAATTCAAATGATTATAGTTTCCACTTATATATTGTTCATGTAAAATGAATTTTATGTGAAAGTAAAAAAATTACTATCTAATTTTAGCTTGTGACTATTTACTTCTTGTTAAACCATTAAGTAATTTCTAGTTTTCAAAGTTGAGTATGTTTTATATGGTATCAAAGCTACTAGGTTAAACACATGGACCTATGAGCTCATTGCAAGAAAATTTTTTCAACATTTAATAATTAGCAATTGTTTGGAAGTGTTCTTATGCCAGAATGATAAGAAAAATAATAAGGAAAAATAAAAGGAAATTTGTACCTAATTAGAACTTACCTAGTCTTGTGACCAAGAGAGAACCATCTCCGAAGGTAAAACACCAAGATAATATCAACTACTTGGGAGGTGCATGGTTTTCCAACTTTGAAACCCTTTTCAATGATCTTAAGCACATTTGGTTGGAAAGGAAACAACAAAAAAGGACAAAAAGAAAATCATAGTTCCTATTCCCTTTGTTAAACCAAGTAAACCATCTTCTTATAATGATGTCATTTATTTGTCGACATGATGCACCTAGAGTTGAATAGGAGGTGATGTTGGAGTATCTACGAGTACACCCACCCTCCAAATTTGTTCTGGTAGATTCTAATGGGGAAGAAATACCTTTGTTTGATAGCGACCTATAGTTGCATAAAATCAAAGAATTTTTATAATAAATAAGGATGTAATAAAATACACTAATTAAAATATAATAAAGTTTTTCTATTTTTCCAAATTTGTGTATTGAATTATATAATGTTATAAATGATGATTTTTGTTTAAGTGCAATGTTAAAAAAATAACTAGAAGATCTAATTAAATACTTAAAATGAACTTCAGGTGTGAGAAATAAATCCAACATGGTACAAACATAAACCTGGAGGAAGTTAGGAGGTGTTAAATCCTTCTAAAAATCCAGTGGATAAATTGGATCAAATTCTAACCATGTTAAATAAAACAAAGGAAAGGATTAGTACCCTAGAGCAAGAAGTGAGTGGCCAAAGTAAACTAGAAAGAGAAAATGAGACATCCTAAGAAGGGCAAGATGAAAATAGGCATGATCGCACCACTTAAAGTGAGCAAGGGGAAAATACTTTCAACACTAGAGCTAATAATTAAAAGAAGAATAAACTAGCTCTTGAGTTGTCAAGAGATATGAAAAAGGCAATGCCACCTAAAAGGAATAAAATGGTTGCTTTATGTTTTAGGACATAAAACAATAATTTTTCTACACTCTCATTCAAGGAAACCCTAGAGATCTCAATCCAAGGATGAAATGATGGGGAGAGATCTGCAATAAGGTGTCCTGGGGTATGATTAGAGACTAAAGAGGGGTTCACCACCAAGCTAGGGCTTGGAAAGACAAGTAACATGCAAAACCTAATGATATGAAAACTTGTAAACAAATGACCTAGAAGTGAATGAAAAATAGGATAGAAAGCTAGAAAAGTACAAAGGGGCACCTGGATACCTGTACCAACTTGATTGAAGACCTAAAATGTTGAATATGTTGAATTTATTGTCTACTGGGACTCACATGCCAGTCTGGGTGATTTAGTCCCAAATTAGGGTTTCTATGCAGGAACAAGAATCTGGCAAAGACAAGTCTGAAACACTTGAAATATGGAAATTTGATTGTACTGGTACTCAAATGCCAGAAGTGGTGTATCAATCCTACTTATCTTTTTCAAAGAATCAAGACCTGAATCTTCTCTTCAATCTCTGCTATGTATTCTCAACCTGATTTTTGGATCTAAAATAACTATTTTTTCTCTATAGATGCCTTTTAATGGTCTTCTAAACAAGATGACAACTTTGAAAACTTTGAGCACTTGACAAATTTTCTCCAATATAGCTCTTCAATATTTCTTCAACCTAGATCTACAAATTGCACACTAAAGAGGAAAAAATGTTGTTTTATTAGTAGAAAGGGGTTTGCCTTGGTCAAACCCTATTTTGGTAATCAAACCTTGTAATGAAATCAAATGTAAAGGAGTAATGATGAATGAAAAAATTTAATGTTGAAACTCACCAAAAATAAAGGCTACAAACATGCATGAAATGGATCCAATGGATGTATATCTTGACTCTTTCTTGAATGTGATAGATCTTGAATTGAACACTTGCTTGAATCATGAAAGCCTACATCATAGTTGTTAGCTCAAAAACAAACATGATGCATGATGAATTTGACATGATGCTTGATACTTGAATAATGCTCCAAAACACTTAATAATCAGCTCTTAAAGACTCTTGAATGCTCTTGTAAACTCTTGTAATCACCAATTTTCTATAAGGATTCTTATTCAACTTGATAGGTGAAAAATGAGTGAAATAACCTTATATTTATACTTGTTTATGCCAAATTTCCTAAAATTACAATACTACAAGCTAACATCAAATCTCAAAGAATAAAATATTTCCAAGGATTTTAATTTAATTTAATTTTAAGCCACACGGGACTCATACACCAGAAGTGGTGTATGAGTCCCATTAGGCTAGGCTATGGGACACATTTTTAATAAATTCTTAGATTTATTGAAATCGGGATTGGGGCCCTAAAACCTAGGTGGGACACATATACCCAAGGTGGTGTATGAGTCTCAAATCACTAAATATGGGCCACGCAATCCAAAAACATCTGAATTATGATTGGATGTTGGTTCATGTGTCAAGATTATCCTCAAAAAGATGCATTAATTAAGGCTTGTGGATGAAAAATAAGGTCAAATAAGGCATAAAGAAGCCCAATTAATAAATTAAAATCCTAGATTAGTGTGAAAGTGTGGTACAAAACTTTACAACACCCTAAATAAGGCACAAAAAGGTTCATTTAGTTCAAAAGGGTCCAAAAAAGTGTGAAAATGTAATAGATGACATTTTTCAACTCTACATTTAGCCCCCACTTTAGTGAGAGGATGAACTTGCTTCAAACTCACACTAAATTAGATGGAATGACATCAAGAGGGGTTCAAATGTACCAATTCTATTAAGATAGGACAACAATGATCAAGAGGGTTGCACAATCCCCCAGGATCAAGTTCCTATGGAAAACTAACATAGGAACAAGAGAACACACATGAAGAAGGATATAAGGAGCAATAACAAGGCACAAGCATGAACTAAAAAAAGACATAAGGAAAAACAAATATAAAACAAAAAAGGGGTGGATCAATATTTAATCATTTGTCCCACATGTTGTGGATCAAATCTAGGCTATTTGTCCAAAAATGCATGCTCACTCTGAGGCAACGAATCTTCAAGCTATCAGTTTGGTGAGTATCCAAAAGGGTGAGACACATATGTACATGGCCGGTATGCACTCACATAGACAAGAAAATGGCTATGGGAAATTCATGCCTAGGTTTGGCTTCCCTTCCAACTAGACCAAAGTTATACCTCTTGATAACTTTGATAAGGTGCCACACAACAATGAACTTTGAGCTACATGAGGCAACAAAATTTGTGTATGCTTGAAACTCATGAACAAACAAGATGGCTCCACATGCATGCAAGGTGGCCATATAACAAAAATTGTAAAGCAGTGTAAGGAATGTTCAAAGGAGCTTTTCTTAGTTCATGTAAGGTTTTAACTTAGGGAGCATTGTGCCTAATTCCTCCAAGAGAGGACCAATCAAAGAATAGAAGATTCACAAATTAGGGGATGTAGTCTATCGCATAAATCCACTAAGAGGAATATAATATGCTAAGAGAGATCGCACTCTTGAAGGACATCACACCCAATTCAATTCATAAAGAAAAAGACGCATCGCATGAAGTAAGAATACTACACAATGAAAAATGATTTGAAAAATATTAAAGCCAATGTATGCCCCCACTTTAAATAAATTTCTAAACACCATGCTATGAGAAATTAATTTAAAATAGCAAATAATAAATTCTAAGAATATAGAAGATGTGAGAGCTAACCTAGAAAGCCCTATTCCAAGTCATGTGTTTCCAAATGAAGTTGTGTCATGAAAAAGGAAAGGGGGGGGTTCCCCAAAAATGAAATCCCAAAGTTACATAAGGGATCCATGGATTGAAGGTCAATATGTTCTTGCTACAAAATTAGAGAGCTTGGAATTGTCATCATTCCCCAAATACTCATGGAACAGGAAGAATGACACAAAGAGAGTGAAAACAAAGAAAAACCTTTTGGGTCAACATGGAAGAGACATGAATGTCTCGACACCTTGTGTCATCCACATACACTACTACAATCAATATTTATTCTCCTTTAACCTTGAAGTAAATTTTGTTGTCTGTAGTACCTTTCTTGAATCATTGTTGTAACAAGTACTTATCTAATCTTGCATACCAAGCTCTAGGAGATTTTTTGAGTCCATACAATTCCTTCTTCAACCTAAATACCATATCAGCATAATTTGATAACTTAAATCCTTATGGTTGTTCAATGTATACCTCTTCTTCCAACTCACCATTCAATAATACAGACTTTACATCCATTTGATATACTTTGAAGTCTTTATGTGTTGCAAAATACAAAAAAAATCTAATGGCTTCCATCCTATCCACAAGATCAAATGTCTCCTCAAAATTTATTCCTTCTACTTGTGAGTAGCCCTTACACATAATTATAGCCCTATTTCTGACAACCTTTTCATCCTCATTCAGTCTTTTCCTGAAAACCCACTTAGTTCCAATAACATTCTTATTTGCAGGTCTTGGGACCAATTCCCAAGTTTGATTCTTCATAATTTTTTCCAATTTCTCTTTCATAGCCTTGATCTAATTATCATCTTTTCATGCATCAGTTACAATTTTATGTTCCCATTTTGAAAGTAAATAAAAATTTACATGTTCCTTTTTCATAGTTGCTTTTATCCTTGTCAATACACCTTTTCTCTTATCTCCAATGATCTTATATATGGAATTATTCTTCTACACATACTTAGGATTCTTAAAGATCTTTTCCAAATCTTCTTCCTCTTCAACTATCATCTCTTTTTCCTTCTCTTCATCCTTTTCTTCTTCACTACAAAGGGATTCATCAAATTCATATACTTCTATTAGTACTCAACTCTGAAGTGGTTCTTCATCCACCTTAACACTTGCACTCTCAAAAAAATTATTTTTCCTTTTATTATAGCACTGATAATATTTTCTTCTTGTAGAGTATCCAAGGAAGATTCCTTCATCAAATCTGGTATCAAACTTTCCTAAGTCTTCTTCATCTCTTTTGATATAGAATTTTCTTTCAAAAACTCTAAAATATTTTATAGTAGGAGGTTTACCATACCATAACTCATAGGGAGTCTTTGAACTGTCTACTCTTGCTTGACATCTGTTAAGAATGTAGACTACACTATGAATTGATTCTCTCCAATAGAAATTTGTTAGGCTTGCTTCTTTCATCTTTGTGCTAGCTACTTCTTGAACTTCCTATTTTTCCTCTCCACAACTCCATTCTACTAAGGATTTCTAGGAGTTGAAAAATGCCTCTTTATTTCATGATCTTCACAAAAAAATTTAAGCTCATTGGAGGTGAATTCGCCACCTTGGTCAAACCTCAAAACACGTGTTTTTCACATCCATTTCATTCTCTACCATATACTTAAATGATTTGAAGTTATCTAGGGCTTCTAATTTTTCTATAAGAAATGTTATCCAAGTCATTCTAGAATAATCATCAATTAATAGCATGAAGTACCTGTCAACATGTGAGCTTATTATTTTGGTAGGTCCACACATATTTGTATTCACCAACTCCAAAGGACCTATGGTAGAATATTCATTATTCTTTAACCTCTTCTTATTTTTCTTTTCAAACTAGCATTCCTTACACATTACATTGATAGGCTTTGCAATCCTTGGTTGATCTCACACTGCATAGGTATAACTAATATACACTAGGCTATCAAAATTGATGCAACCCATTCTTCTATACCATAGCCAAATTTCATTGATTTGATACATAAAGAATTTAGCACCACTACCTTTGAGTTGATAAACATTACCTTCTTTTCTTGTCCTTACAAAAACCAAAGTATCAAATCTTCCTTTTCTAATTTCACAACCATCATACTAATACACAAGATTATATCATTTTCCACACATATTTCCTACACTTAGAAGATTATTTTGAAGGCCCTTGACATAAAGAACATCATCTATTTTATTCTTGTCATCAAAACTAATTGAACCTTTTCCACAAATCTTAGTGGATGTATCATCACCAAACTTAACAAGACCACCATCATACTTTTTAATTTTAAAAAACTTACTCTTATCGTTTATCATATGATTTGAGCATCTAATATCAATTATCTAGTAATTCCTCTCTTCTCTTACATGAAAATAAGTCATCATATTTCCTTTAATTTTATGACCTGTTACCAGAGTACTTTCCTTCACACATCTTTCAAAATTAGTTCCAACTTTTAGAGACATGAACAAGAATTCATCACTATCCTCATCAATATAGTTAGATTCTTCATCATTGGACACACCATTGTCTCTTTCAACATAATAAATCTTCTTCACAAATTTTCTTTTATGATCCTTATTTTTGTCATTTGAAACTTTGATTGGACATTTAGAAGCATAATGACCTATCTTTCCACAATTGAAACACTTAAATGGTAACTTACCTCTGTATTTTCCAATGACTTTTTTCAATCTCCTTACAAAATTTTCTTCTACCTCATCAAGATCACCCTTCTCTACTTTGTAAAATTTAAAGGAAGTTTCCTTCTTTGTAGCATCTTGAACAAACTCTCTCAATTCATAATAAATTAAAGCACCAACATCTGATCTCTAGAATAATTATCTGAATTTTGAGCTTCCTCAATAGCAGAGACTTTAGAATATAAGTTTTAGGAAGAGTTCTTAATACATTTTTCACCACTTCACTTTCTTTTATTTTACCGCCAAGACCATTGATGGCATTGACAAATTCATCCACTCTAAGCATGTAGGCAATCATCTTCAAACATCCTTAGGGTTTAAAATTTGGCTTTTTATTTCTACATCTTTGCTTTCTTGACTTTATCATCTCCTTCGTAAATTCTCTCCAACTTTGTCTAGAAATATTTAGTAGATATCATACTTATCACCTTTCCAAGTTCAAAATTTGAGAGACCACTTAGAATTGAATTCCTTTCTTTACCATTTATCTCATATTCCTTTATTTCATCATCATTTGTCGGACTATAAACATGCATAGTGTATCCTTTTTCAACTAGTTACTAGACACTAGGTCCAAGAGAGACCAGAAAGAACTCTATCCTGACCTTCCAATAATTATAATTTGTTCCATCAAACATAGGAGCTTTGACAACTTTCCTATTTGTCATTTGGATCTACCTCAAGAAGTTAAGCTTTCTCCAAGGAACCACATCTCTTATACCAATTATTAGATGCACGAGGAAACTAAGAGGGGGGTGATTCAGTTGTACATTAAAAACATTCAATCCCTCAATATCATTCAAACCTTTGTTATCCCTTAAACCCTTATCATTCATTAGTAGAATTTAAACATATGAAACATTAATACAAACACATCTAAACACATAAGAACACTATATTTACATGGAAAAACCAAGAAGGAAAAAACCATGGTGAGAATTAGCTCACATATATATTAATTTCAGCACCGAATACAATTAGTCTCATTTCCAAGGGGTTCACTGCCCAAAAAAAGAAGAAAGGCTCACAGTTGGGTGGCTCATTTGCATGAAGAAAGAAGAATAGAGGAAGACTATTACAAATATATTCACTATCTCAGCACAACAAGATAGATCCACCACTAAACACTTGCACCATCTACAACCTTTGTCTCACTACCTCTAGTAACTTCAAGAAAACTAAAAATATATACCCTTCTACTCATTGTATTGGAGTCATAGGCATTAATCTCACACTCGAATCTCCACACTTAAAAAAATTCACATCTTTCACACACCTTCTATAGATCCACACTCATCTCCAATAATTTACCTTATATTTATACCATCCACAACCTAAACAATCTCAATTAGGTCAGCCTTAATGAAATATATGAACCCAAAATGTGCAACACCAAAATAGGTCAACACCAAAAATCTCCATGGTGGAAATAAATGAAGGACAACCACACCAAGGGTTAACTAGGACCTAAATCCACATTACCACACTACTCAACACATCCACAATCCACGAGGTACCTCCATAAATAGTGCTAGCATGCCAAGTCGGCCAAACTTGAACCAACACTGTAAGTGACCACATACACACTTCTCCATGTCACAAAGAACACAAAAAAACACTCCAAAACATCCACACAACATCATCATAATATTCTGTAACTCTTCCACAACTACCTAAAACTGAGAAGGCCATCATTTTGTGCAACCATACATAGACAACTTACTAACCAACCTTCCAAAACACCTCAACACTTGAAACCTCAAGGGAAGTAATTTATATACAATATAAGAACATTCTCAAATCTGTAAGACAAGAAACCTTATTATGGATAAATTTGGAGCAATATCATTTCTCCTAGACAACCTTTATACAAATAGAAAAATTATCAAACACAACTTTCACTACCATATGATCCAAAACCTGAAACTCTGGATATACAACATTTTAACACCTCTAATAATAATATCTAAAACACACAAGAACATCTTCAACCATGAATATTTTTTTATCATAACACTGAACACACCTCTATCACACTACACATTATTTAATTCAAATTTTCTCAAAAGCACTTGGAAACCAACTGAGCTTACTGCACCTACAACTCTTATCCATCAAGACATCAATGAAAACACTAATGATAGTACCACAAAACCTTCTTATCAAACCAAAACACATTCATACTAGCAAAAGAACTTGACAACACCAACCATCTCCATATTGTTGACATCAATGACCAACACCTACAACTGACATCAATAAAAATACTAGCAACATACTTGCAATAGCTCCCGTAAAACTACTTAGTGCCAACTATTATCTCCCTCAAAGAGACTAAAAAAATGGCTTTGATGTTGATCTTTTTAGTTTAACATCTTTCAAGGAACAATGAAGACTTTTTTCCCACATAAATAGTAATCTAACAATTCAAAGAAATCAAACTCTAAAGTACCCATTTAGGAGTCAAAGGATGCATCATTTTTTGAGTGCATACACCTTCCCCTCACTCCATAAAGGTTAAAGGATGGATCAACTCTCTTAGTAGATGATTCCATTGGCATAAACTTAGGCATTGACCAAGATCAAAAGTTAACACAAATTGTTGTTAGCATGACATCAAAATCCCAATAAGTTCATCAAGATATAAATATGTTGTGACATTGTTGATCCCACTTCCCCCTAGTATCATTATATCTATAATTACCACACTACCAAAACTCTCTCACCTAACTTATCCACTAAAAATGCACATTAATCCAACATGCTACCTACTTCACCCTACTTGGTGGTACCCTCTATAGTAGGAATTATGATGGTACACTACCACAATTCCATAACTTGAATGAAGCTAATTTTTCACTAATAGAAGTTAACAATAATACTTACATAGTTCACACAATATCACCCTTATATAGAAATTACTCAAGCATCTGCAATTCTCTACACTACATGACCGGAAGCTAGATGAATTCATGAGCTACCATATTTTTCCATAAAAATACAAAAAAAATAGATATATATAAAAGAAAAAGAAAATTTATATAACAAAAAAATAGTCTTCAATTAAAAATATTTCTATGGAACCTTAGGGAAGTTACCATAATGAAAACATATTCACAAGCATCATATCTAAAAACCAAAAATAATTTTAAAATTAGAAAAAATTGTATTTTAACCAAAACCATTTTTATGGTGCCTTGGGCAAGCATCATGATGAAAACATGTCACAAGTGTCATGTATGATAGTCTATAGCCCTATTATTTATAATTATTTTTTGTACTTCAAGGCATTAAATTTAACCATCCATCCACTTACCATTCTTACCCATGGACCCTTATGTAGCATATAGGACCATACCTTGACCAATGCTTCAAACAACTTTCAAGAATGCCACCTCTTTTTGTTATGTCATTATGATCTATACCTTTTGACACAAATTTCCTTTTTTTTTCATGTTTGAAGATACCACCACATATTTTCTGATTATGAGCCTTAGCATGTCACACTCCTAGTATCAAACTAAATAAAAACACTCACACATTGGTCCAACTACATCTTATTGGTTTGGATGACCTAACTATCTCTATCATTGGCATGGAAACTTGAGAACAAGAGACACATTGGTTATTTTCACTTTCTCATGATTGGTTTGGTTCCCATGGCATACTCCCTCAATGAAATCATAATTCCTTATACTATTAATGTATCTTGAGGTTACGCTTACTCGAGAATTTGAGTCTTCCTTTTATCTTTGTTTATTGTTGTTTTGATATTGTTTTTAGTCTTTTATCTTTACTTTATTGTTTCTTTGATTTATTTTATCTTTTCTTTAATTTTTCTTTGATTTATTTTATCTTCTCTTTATTTTTTGAGGCAATCCTTTACACATATGGAACATTGTCATCATGGTCATTGATATCATACTACATCATGTCATGCAAAATAAAAAATATTTCTCAAACACATAAGTCTCTCATAAATTTTCAAAATCTAGCTATGTGTCATGCCCAAAATTTCACACCAAAATACAATTAAGGTAAGAACACAAATTTCAAATTTCAATCACAAACACTTTCATAATTCACAAAAGTTTGATTTTTATGCATGCACTTCATGGAAACATAACAACATTTGGTCAATAAAAATTATGAGAATGTGGTTACCTGTAAACAAATGTTGTGACCATCATGGTCGGGATTAAGTGGAGACATGGAATCCACATCACTGAGAAAGTATTAATTCATTATACTTAACTATTTAATAATCTAAGACATGATTCAAGTCACATATTCAACAATAAAATATATCTATCAATATTAATCTCTAAGTAATAATAAGATAACAAGACCTAGTGGCCAGACGTAGTCCTCAGGGGCGCGTCCTTAATGACTTTTCCTATGTACAATGCAAAGGCTCCATAGTTCGACAACTAGAGTTCACCCAACTCATATTTGATTACCAACAATCACACATAGCACCAAGGTTTACATAATGACTTACATACAATGGTAGTAAGTACATAAGATGACCAATAACAGTTAAGCTAAAAGGGTTCCTTTTACTAAAAGGAGTAGTGGTTAACAATCTCAATTGTTAACATTGCTCATGGATCACTTGAAAAAATAGGATAATAAATTATGGTCCCAGATGAAGGTAACCATATCATATCTTGAATAGATGATTCTCATTGGAGTTGTGGTTTTAATCCAAACAACACAAATATCACCATATAACATTAAAAGATAATCAGGTGATAGGTTGATAAGACAATTCACAAATGAATCTTTCTAGAAAAAAAAACCATCATACACTTAGTTGACTAACACAAGGGGTATAACCCTTAGGTTCAAATTTTAATCTACCTCATTCACACTCATAACCAATAGCACTGGAATATTCCAACACATCATTATCTATTCCAACTCATCTTCTACCTCTATCACATTAATTATGTACTATAAGAGTGGGTATGCAACCCTTTCTAAGGTCCTTTTACCCTAGGAATTTTCACATTCAGATGTCACTCACTTAGGTGAAGTCGAGGATCGAATAACTTTATAAGGATATCTTAACAACATAAAGGGCATGAAATCAATCCTAGATAATTTGACAAAACTCAACCATGCATAATACAAGTTAAAATTATGCATTAACATAAGAACATATTATAAGGATCTTGTACCATCCTAGAATTCCTTTCAAGATATTTACAAACTCTATAAGAATAATTTATTCATACAATATGTGTATCATGCATACATGACAATTCAATGTCTAGAACTAATATTTGTTTCTCTTCAAGGTAGAAATCCTGGTTAGGAGAAATGTTCAATGACCATCTCTAACCATGAGATTAGTAACAATAGTGATTTAACTCAAGGAATCAAAATTGCTCTCCACTTGACCATATTGGTATCATGAAGCCACATGAGCTCTATCCAAACCCCCAAGAAACAAATATTTTAGCTCTATGATGATTAAATCGATTCTTCCATTCAAATAATATAAAATGGTATTTTGGGACAAGATTTATCTAAATGATTGTCAAATAGTTTCGTGAGTGTGATACTCAAATTTTATTGAACATAGTATGTCAACACCCTTTATTCTTACCAATTATCATGTATCAAAACTTATTTATAAATTATTTTATTGGTGTTTGAAGACCAAGAAGGACGTAGAAACCCAAGCTCTATTTGTCTAGGGATAACATTAAAATCATCATACAATGGCTTATGAAACAAGGTTTTTCTTGAGACCAATGGAATGGTCAATGGAAGCCAAAATTCTAAAAATAGTCCTTAAACACTCACAGATATGATCTGGTATAAACATAAACTCCTAAATATCACCCCACTAAAACAATACATGAAACACATAGCCAAGGCCCCTAATACACATGATAGGGTCCAACATGTAAATGCATTTATACATATGAAAATACCATGTGGGTATGCTTAAAACTAGCTAAAGATAGACACCCATACCTACATAAATATTTTTCAAGGGCTTGAGATAGGGTCTTGAACCTTTGATTCTTCTCCACAAATTTTCCTTCATGACAACCCCATATAGGACTTCAATCATATAATAAGTCTAAAATGGTAGTGTGATTTTGTTCCTTCCCAATCTCCACCACTTGAGATAAGTGACATGCCTAACACCCCTTCTCTATTTTTTTGCCACTTCCCTTTTTTTCCCACTTTCATTCCTCAACAAGATTTTTCCTTCCTCTCAATCCATGTACCCCTGACCAAATTAACTACACTTGTAATTTCTAGTGCATCACAATCTATTAAAAAAATTGCATTAAATGTCATCCCCTAGTATGATTGACCTCTCTTAGCATCCATAGCTAACCTTTGCATTCATAGTGGTGTATATTTCCTTCATTCCTTTGAAAGAATGTCACTTGGAGCTAACATATCATTTTTTGTGTGTTCCCTCCATTCTCCTAGCCACTAACCCAGTCTAGCCTTTGAATGCAAGCCATCAATGTTCAAATCTACACCATGATCTAGCACATCTCAATTACTAGAATTGTTTTAAAACACTACCATCTGATTGACCTACTTTAATTTTGGTTGAAGATCTCTATTGATTCAAAACAATGACGTGAATTAGGTGAAGCAATAAATTCTATTCATGGGTCATTATCCTACATACCCACATTGGTCAACCCAAGTCAATGCAATAATTCACAAAATGGTGAAGTTACTCCTTTACTTTTTTGACATTAAGTTTCTCAACCTTCGATGATTGGGTGTCAGGTTTCCATCTTACCTCACGCTTGAACTATATTGAAGAAATTTAGAGGCAAGCTCAAACACCTAAGCCTAAAGCTTCTTACCTTATCAGGGCTTAGCCATCAGCCTTACCCTCTACCTTTTACCTCATGATTGTCATGCTTTGAAGGCCACAAGAATCAAGTCTAAATTTTGATGTTTGATCCTATTTATACCTGTTGTGGTTTGGCCACCAGCCTTACACTTTACCATTTACATTCCTATGCACCATCCCAATCCAACTCACTAACCTCTAAAACACTGAATTTTAAAACTCTGAATAGTGCTTTAATTTGTTGAAGGTCGGGGATCACTAATCCCTCTTACCTCATTCTTGATGAGCATAGAAAATCTTATCAAGAAATCTCAAACACATATGTCTGAAGATATTTACACCTATCAAGGTTTGGCCATCAGCCTTACCTCTTACCTTCTACCTAGCTTTACTTCATTAAAAACCTTCCCTCTAATATATCATTTTTTGTGCCTTCCCTCTATTCACCTAGCCACTCACCCAATCTAGCCTTTGAATGTAGACCATCAATATTTACATTCATTTCATAATTTAGCACATCTCAATTACCTAACTTTTTTTAAAACACCATCATCTGATTGACCTACTTTAATTTCGGTCATATATCTCTATTGATTCACAACAATAATTTGAATCAAGTGAAGAAATCAATTCTAGTCACATCTCACTATCTCACATACCCACATTGGTCAACTCAAGTCAACACAAGAATTCATAGAATGGATAAGTTACTCCATTTTTTTGATATTAAGTTTCTTAACCCTCGAGTTTTGGGTGTCGGGTATCCACCTTACCTCACACTTTAAGTGTATTGAATAACTTTAGAGGAAATCCCAAACACCTAAGTATTAATATTCATACCTTATCAAGCTTCGACCATTGGCCTTACCCTCTACCTTCTACATCATAATTGTATGAAAACCAAAAATATTTTGGGTGTTGTGGTTCACCCTTACCTCTTATCACTTACCATCCTTTCGGTAAGGCATAAACCTTCCTACCAAAATGTGATGCTCAAATGTTTCATTCACAAGCCTTGACCCTTTTGGGTGTCATCCTTTGGGCTTCCTCCTTCCCAACTACTTGACTAGATTTTAAAGCATAAGCCTCTAATCCAACCTGTGAACACTGAAATCATTTCAGATGTCAAGGTTCAAGGTTTCTTCTTATTGCATACTGAACAAATGGTTAAGTCATAAACCTTAAGGTTGAATCTACGAACACCAAAGTTGTTTCGGGTGTCACCATTTGTGGTTACATCTAAACCCTTCCAATGTTGAATTGTACCTTTTTAAAGAACGCGTGAACAAAAAACATCAAACTTTATGGAATGTTATTGTTGAGAAATGTGACTCGTATTTACTGGCTTGATCAACTTCCTGGAGCAGTTGTATTTTCCTCCATCATTGGCTTGAGTTAAGTTGTTTGTTTTCAAGTTTTTCTAAATGAATTCATGGGGTTCTAAAGTTTCATAACCTCTCAACTTAGCGATTGTGAATTGAAGGTGATCCATTTGTTGTCGATGTGTCATGGGTTTTGTAAACTTTGCAATCTCCGACTTGAGGTTTGGAAGTTCGGGTTTTGGGCAACAGAGCGAGCCTTCTATATTTGGCGAGTCACGGGTTCTGGGAAATTCATAATCTCTAATATTCAGGTTGTGAAGTTTGGTTTGTCAATGACATAGTGACATGGATATCGACGAATGTGGGGACTACTTGGAGTGTTGGGAGTTAAATATTTAAGTCTTTTCTGGGAGACTTTTTGTGAATATTATTTATTCCCTTTTGATTCTCCAGAATCGCACAAGCGATGTACGTGTGTCTTGGTGGACCCCTCAACACAGCAAGTGGTATATGAAGTAGAGTTGACAGCTAGAAAGTGATGGTTGGTTTTCGACTGTCAATGGATGTGGGACCCGATAGGATGGTGGATCGTGTCGAAGGCCAATAGGTGGAAATGATATGGAGGACAGATGGCATGTGGGCCCATGTGCTCGGTGAACTTGGTGAGATGGTAATAAATTCCTCTTTGATTGGGTATCATGATGTTAGGTGGATAACCCTAAGTTTGATGCTAGAGATTTGTTCAACTACTTTTTTGATGGCCATAAATTATGGATGATGGCATGTTTCTCGAGTTGTAACCCTAAAGGGGTGTGGTAGTTGAATAGTCAAAGAGAGAGAGAGAGAGGAAAAATGTCTCTCTTGGAGTGGAGTTGTGCAAGCAAAGTGTGGGTTACCTAGGTAATTGTCGAGAGGCTGGGTAGCCAAGAGAGAGTGGTGGTAACCAGAGATGGTTTGAGAGGCTGATTTGTTGTTATCTAAAAGATGAATCTTGTAGAAGGTGAAGTCCAAGCAGTTGTGTGACAAAGAGGTCGAGAGGCCAATGGTCAAGTTGTGAGGCTATGTAGTTGAACGAGGTGCCTCTCGCTGAGAGATATGGTTGCAATGGGTTATTCTACTAAATATTCTCTGGAATGGAACAATATGTAAACTCTGTAAATGTTGTGAGCTTGATATTGTACTTGTAACTATTTTTTGTTGTTGAATTATACAATGGCGATCTGGGTTTTTGGAGTGTGGAGTTTTTTACCCGAAAGGGTTTTCCCCATGTATATCTGTGTGTTCATGTCTTATGTTTCATCTTTCATGGTTTTTGGTTTTGTTTGTTGAATCTATTAATGGTGTTGTTGAAATTGGTTAAGCATTAACTTCTCTCTAAAGATTAATGTGGGAACTGAACTATGTCTATTTTCGCTTTATAGCATAGTAGTATGTGTCTTTGAGGTGATTTCAAGAAATAAAAATTATCGAAGGCACTTCTAATCTTGGATGTTTCTTTCTGAGATGCCCACATATTTCCCAATAGTTATAATTTAGAAAATTCAAGTGTGGGAAGGGGAAAGTTGATCTTTGATTCATGTGCCCTTCCTAAAGTTTCCCAATGTAATGGAAACAACATAAAAGTTTTATGTATCCTTTAATTAAGGTAAGCATGGGTAAGGAACACAAGTTAAACATGCTAGAAAATGGAGAAACAGATAGTGTTGTCTACCTCCTTAATCTGGTCATCATACCCCCTTTTCTTAACATTAATGGTAAGGCATAATCCTTAACATTGACCCACTAACTCTGGAACCATTTTGAGTTTCGAGGTTTAGATCTCCCTCATCTTTCATTCATTACATTATGTTAAGGGGTAAGCCATAAGGGCAATCTTCAATGCTTGACTGGTTTAAGCCTTGACACTGATCTTCAATCCCCGAAACCTTTTTGAGAGTCGGCATTCAAAATTTCTACTTACTATTTACCTTGCTACCTTCCTTACCATTACAACAAGGTGTAAGCCTTATCTTTGACTCACGATACTTGAAACCTCTTTGGGGTTTTGGGTTCACTGTTCCTCCATACCTCTTTCATTGCTTAAAATTTTGATAAGTCATAAGACTTATTTCTGGTTGTCAATCCCTAAAACCTTTCCGATTGTCGGCCTTCGC
Source organism: Sequoiadendron giganteum (assembly GCA_007115665.2). NCBI lineage: Eukaryota > Viridiplantae > Streptophyta > Pinopsida > Cupressales > Cupressaceae > Sequoiadendron > Sequoiadendron giganteum. The sequence continues at coordinate 265,177,624 of CM021107.1, forward strand.
TAATACATTTTACTTATTTCTTGAACTTAAGGAAAGGTGTAAGCCTTAACTCTAAAGATCAATGTACAATTCCCCTTCAGACTTAACACATTTCTTTCTTCATTCATTTATGTAATTGGTATGAGGTATGGCAAAATTCTGATGCCCAAAACCTTTTCAAACTTAGAACACTCTTCCTTCCTTTCCCTAAGGGATTTGGTATGAGGCATGACTGAAGCCCAATGTCTGAAACCTTTCAAAATTTGAACAAAATTTCTTCATTTATTTTGAGGCACTCAGTAAGAGGTATTACCAAATCTCGAAGTCTAATGCCTTTTGAACTTATCTCAGACTTCCTTTATTTATTTAAGGCATTTGATATAAGGTATAACCAAATTTCAATGTCCGATCTCTTGTAGAAAAGATTAGGCCTCCAGCCCGAAGTCCAAAGATCGATTGGTCTTAGTTGAAATACAACTAGCTCTTTTCTATTTAGCAAGAAAAATAAGGCAAGCTCGAGGCTCGATGCCTAAAACTTTTCAACTCTTCAAGACTTGTTGTAATGAAACCCTAAGGCTGATGAATCCTTCTCCCTAATATCCTTATGAATCCCTTTTGACCTCAAACATGCCCCTGTGACATCAATGACAATCATATTGTCAAAAAAATTAATCTAACTATATCTAGGTTCAAATATCCTTATTATATTAACATCTCCCAACTATATGTAAGGGTACGATGTTCTAATTTAAGTGCAGATCATATTTCAATGATATGTGACAACTTCAATAGCATTAAAGATTGTAAACCCTACATCTCTCCATATTCACTTTCTATCTTAATTTCTCTAAGTTAATTATTACCATAGGGATCAAATCTATACTTGTTAATTTTAATAAAACCTCTAAGGCTCCTTTAGTTAATTTATTCATAACACTTGATATGAGGTACCTCAAGTTAATACTATACGAGGAATCCTCAATCAACATGAGTCAAATGATAATAAAGGACTACTAAAACAGGTGGGCCTTAGAAAAATATTATAGCATGACAAATTATAGTATCTATCAATGCATATTTAGCCATATACTTTAATAGAAGCACTCACATAAGATTTTAACTAATCTACCTTTAGATTCAAATGACTAAAACTATAGTGGAACTCAAACACAACTAAATCTTGAATCATATAATTGATGCACTCTTTATCTACATGGAAGAGTAGCATAATTTTAGGATAAAATAGGTTGTGACTTTGATAAAAATGGAGGGGCCTTACATCCTTCATCCCTTGTATAGACTTCCTCCTAGAAGTATTTTGGGGTTGGAACTTAACATTATTATAGAAACACACAATAATCTGATTAACTATACTAATTATTCTACTTATTTGATGAAATGAATAAACATTAAATTAGGAACATAAATTTTTGGTATTAGATTAAAGAAATGTTTACATAAATTCACACATCAACTCATTCCAGCAGCATAAATTTCAGCACAACAATCATAATGATCAAAAAAATTCCAAAGTAAATAGCTAGAGAGAAGCCTATGAAGTGTGGTACTTACAACTAACCATATCAACAATAAAATGTACCAAAATATATAATAACTATTGCACGGAATTGAAAACAAGAAGCAAATTGAAAGAGATACATAAGAGACATATATTTCATGATTTTTACATCCAACATTTAGAGTAAAAAAATTTACAATGAAATATTTATCCCACATATTCTCAATATATAAAACAATTAAAAAGACTAGCAACCATTATTGCAACTATAAACTATTTCCCATGTAACCACATTCAATTAAATTACAAAAATACATCAACAAATAAGCATTTTTTGATACTCCTTGAAATCCTTTTTTGCCATAAATAGCACTCTTGTTGTTAGAAAATATCTTTTCTCAAATGTGCAAACATGTCTCAAGAATCATTACCTTCACATTTTTGTCCAAATATGTGTTTCTTAGATAAAAATTTACATTATAATTATGGCACTCATACCATATCTCAATCAATATTAACTTTGCATCATTTGATACTGAACCGCAAAATTTATGTGTGTTAAAGGATGGGTCCCCCAAGGCTTTCTAGGGTTTTCATCTAGAAGGAAGGGGGTTTCCTTTATGTACATAAATCTTGGGATTCATTCAATATTAGGGTTGGACACAATTTAAATTCCTATATGAAGTATTCTAAATGCTATAATCTGAAATGAAACTAAATATTGCATGCAAGCTCATGAAATCTACATCTTTTGAAAACACGTGATGTTATGAAACAAGGATAAAATGAAGACTATACAAGGTAAGATAACAAAACAAATCAGACAAGTACACATAAAAAATGATGAGGAAAAAAGTGGAGATTTTAGAAGCCTCTAGAAATCTGGAAAATTGGACTTTTATGCCCACTAAGACACTTACGCCAAGCTGGGCGACCTAGTTTTAATTCTGGTAAACTGGTCTGAGCTTCGTTCCAGCCAATTGGGTACTTAAATCTTCCAAAATCCTTGATAGAATCTTGTAGTGGTACTAAGTCACCACCATTGGCGACTTAGTCCCTTTTAGCTCTTTTCAAGAAATCTGAAACTCAAGTCGAAAGCCTATAGTCTACAGTCTACTTTTTCACCAAAATCTGGGTTCAGATCCACAAAGTCATCTACAAAATAGAATATATTTTGGTTTCTAGTGTGGGGTTTTCCTTGGTCAAACCCCTAGTTTGTATTTCAACTTTGAAAGAGATGATAAATTTGCATAAACCCTAGCCCTAAGTGTGTCTAGAACTAGAAAAATATGATGTAAGACAAAACCCTATTCTAATGTGCTAGAATAAGATGCATACATAAGATTTGAATGATGTAAGACTTCAATCCGAGAAACCATAAAACATTACAAATGAATGTAAGTGAAATTTAAATGGAATGCAAACCTTAAATATGAAGATAGAGAGAAAATGGGTGATGGGATCACTTTGAAACAAGTCTTTAGGTGTGATTTGGTGGCTAGTTGCACCTCTTCAACCTAGATTTCTCCATGATTCTCCATAGGCATCCATGATCAATCCTTTGCAATGTGAGATCTTGAGTGAGAAGTGATATTGAAGACCCACAAAAACCCTATTTTTCTACCCTAAGCTTCAACTCAACTATAGAAAAAGAGATGAATCTTCTTGTGGAAGATGTTCAAAACTTGATTCTTGAGATTGCTTGTGAAAAATGATAAAAAAATTCAAGAGAGGAGAAGAAGAATAATGAAAAATGACCTAAAAAACAAGTATTAATAAGCAAAAATACCTAAATGTCAGTTATTTTGACCTAAGAGGCCGGCACCCACCAAAAAATTTTAGCCAGTTGAACATTTTCTCACATAAAAATGAAAATAACCCTAAAAAAAACTAAGTCACCACCTTGGGCGACCTAGTCCCACCAGGGGTTTTTGAGGTGGTATTTGTGAATTTTGAGTGATTTTTGTGTTGTTTTCTGGACTTGTATGATTCCTAAGAGGCTGACACCCATCGGGTATTTTTAGCAAGTTGAACATTTTCCCGCTCAAAAATGCAAATAACCCTAAAAAGGACTAAGTCACCACCTTGGGCGACCTAGTCCCACCAAGGATTTTTGAGGTGGGATCTGTTGAGTGATTTTTGTGTTGTTTTTCAAGACTTCTATGATTCCTTAGGTAAAATAGGCCTCAAATTCAAAGATAATGAGTCTTAGGGGCCTATAAATTTTGTTTAAGGAGGGTGATTGATGCAAGGGTATCTAAAGGAGGACCAAATTAGGCACAAAATTATCCTTTTCTTCAAAGGTATACAATTTTTGGTGACACATTTATCCCCCTCTTTAGCACCCATATGACTCTACGTGCATATGTAAGCTAAAATACTCTAAACAATGCACTTTTTTTTCATAAAAGGATACTCATTCAAAGATAGGAGAATGAAGTCCCTAGTGTAGTTCTCTGAAAAACCACAACATTAGGAATTGCATCCTACAACACAAATTCATTAGTAGTCCAAAAATCCTCTTATCTAATTCTTAGAAATAAAATTCAAGGGTAGATACATGCCCCCCCTTGATTCCACTTGCTTTACGGAGGTGGATTCAAGGTAGCAATCTAGCCACATCGAATTAGGACACACATATCGAAGGTAATTTCTAAGTACCATGCCACATAAATATAGGTGAGTGATGATGTGGGGTGTGGAAACATTATTCTAATGCAACAAATGGCATCAAAGATGGAGTTCACTAGTTTTGAATGAAGAAGCACACTAATAGGTCTAAACTAGTAAAAGTACAAATGTGTTTACCTAAGTATGAGATAAAGTAAAAAGAATGAAAATGATGTAAATTGTCACTTACTTATTCATTTACCTTATTGTAGCTTGAGAGTGATGAGGATATAGTTAAATATGTCGATCACACAAGATTTTACACCTACGAGATTGAATGTGTTGCAAGACCAAGTGGCTTGCGGTGAGTTTTATCACGAGGTGAGTCAATTCGGCTACCTTCACATTGCGAATTTTTAATTATGGGATGATTTATATGAATATTTAGGTTAATTTAGGATCTTGGAAAAATAGTTTACAAAGTGTCCCCTTTTTATGCAAAGTGTCATGTTTCTTTGTGAAGTTTCCCAAAAGGGTTTTAAAGTGTCATACCTTTCATGAGCAGAAGGCAGATATGCAGTATTGCCTCGATGGACTAGTTCATGATGATAGGGTAGCTAGACAATTTGACCTAGTATTGTTACTTTTTTCATGAGAACCAGTGGTGAGATGGATTATGATGTATACCATCGCATTGGTACTCCTCCCAGATGGACGAGAAGCACACCTTGAGGGTGGGCTAGTGCATCTGATACGAGGGATGGTGGAGTACAAGATAGTATATGCCTCAGGACATTGCATCCTTACACACTTATACTATGATTTGGGGTAGTTTGTATTCTAGGAGTTAGATAGTATGGTGCATTGTAGACTTTTGTAGGTTTGGTGTCTGGAGCATATCACTTGCACTAGGCCTACTGGCTTCGTGTCTCCTATAGCAAATGGGTATCCTCGGGCCTTTGGCTATCCTCTTTGACGGTTATGGCAGAATGGATATTTGCACTTTTGGAGAGTGAGATTCGACTGACTGGAGGAGGATGAGATCTTGTGGAGACCTTATTAGCTTATACTATAGTGGTTGGATTACATGAGACAGATGAGGAGACTACAATTTGATATATTTTTGGTTGGTCAGCATGAAACATAGTACATCCCTTCTACTATAACCAAGTCATGTGAAAGTTTGGATAGATTCAGAGACCACCTAGGGCACAGTCATCTTTCAAGAGGTTAGTGTGGAGTACCCAGAGACTTGGTGACACAACACGATTCATGCTAGACGACGTCATCCAGAGTGACTCTAATTATTATAATCAAGATCAGTTGTCGTCTCGAATGTAGACAATGGCAATACCACATGGGATCATGAGAAGTGGTGGATAGCATCACAACCAACTCCTATGTTTCTGATTGATGATCCCGTAGGGGATGTAGGACCATTACTAGATGAGGGAGATAAGAGAGAGAATAGAGCTGAAGAGACATGCTATAGGGTTGTGGACATATTTACTGACATTATTGATGAGGAGTATGATGAGGAGGCATATCCAGATTATGATGGACAGGAGGGAGAGGAGGATCAGGATCAGGATCAGAAGGAAGATGAGGATGAGGAGCCACCCTTGAGTGAGAGTGATGAGGTAGCAGCTTAGGACCGATATGAGTGTGGAGAGACCTCACCCATTGATATGACTAGATCTCGAGCAACAGTAGTAGGCACCAGTACTCATAGTCGAGGAGAGGCTAGCACAACATCTATGCCCCCTGCATAGGATGAGGTTGATATTTCTCATCCCACTGGAGATATAGGTGATGATGTTTAATTTTAATGCATGTACTTTGTGCTTTGATGTATTATTTTATGCATATATATATCATGATGTGTACTGATTTCATTTTGTTTCTATCTTGTAGGGACCATAGAGGATTGGTGAGATATCTATTATTAGGTGGTTGCAGAGATAGTATCAGTGTCTTTCAATAAGCAGGAGATGGAATCATATTATGTGCCCCCACCTATTGTGGAGTGAGATCCAGAGTCACTAAGACCCTTCACGAGACTATGGGAAATGTATGAGGGCTTAAGGAAGATCCACTGAGCTAGGACTACATCACAGGCATAGTCATTGTAGACTGTGGTAGAGTTTGAGAGATTAGAGAGAGAGGTGACATGGCTATAGGAAAAGAGGGATCAAATAGTAGGAGAGCATTGGTTGGCCCTTGTGTAGATGGAGGGAATAGATTTCATGACCAAAATTCAACAAATCATGATCATGATCATGCACGACCATCTCCCAATGTCCAACTATTGATGTAGTGTGAGTACCAGATCCTAAGGGATCTGGTAATCATACTCCTCAGTGAAATTGTATATTTTGATGACATATATAGAAAACTTTTGATATATGTATATATGCATTTTGATGTTATATGTTTTGGTTTAATGTGTGAATGTTAAATGACAATGTGATTAATTAAATAGGTTTAATAAGATTACTTAATTAATATCTACATGATTTAACAAAACTTTATGTGATCTAATTAAAACGTATTAGAGCTTCTTTTAGATATGACATAAAGAATAAGTGCGTTATGCATGTATGATTGTAAAGCAACATAACACACAAGAGGGAATTTTGAATAGTATGAAACCTAAAGATTATAAAATGAATTAAATAATCACTTTAGTGTTCAAGACACGTACATAACGATTGGTCGAGAACAAAGCAATGAGAAAGCATATAGGATATAATCCAGTAGCTCTAACAACACTACTTTACAACTCATACCAGTCAAAAAGGGGATTATACATAATACCTACACAAATGTGTAGAATTAATAGGGTCTTTAAGAGAATTTTCATCACACTCGGTTAAGGTGAAAGCACCATATCTGATGGGGCTTTTAATTTTCTTAAGGAAGGAGGCTAGGGTTTTAGGGTTTAAAGTTACCCAAGGTGATGTGAATTATCAAATTTTGAAATCCTCTTGTTATGTTTCAATGGTGACCTACTACCGAAGGTAACCAGTCACTTAAGTGATCTAGTTGAGCCCTTTCTTTTGTTCTCTTATCAGCCCCTTTCACCTAGCCTATCGATCTTCTTTTGTCACCGGGGCCTAAAATTTTATAACGCCAAGGGTTGTACCGGCCGGTCCCACCTGAATATTCTAATGTCCATGCATTTTGTTTGGTTAACCGTCTCATCATAGGTTTTGATCTGGATTGTTTCTCGCAAACCTTACAAGTTTTCCTGTTGAAGTCACTAAGAGGTGTGAGGTCTATGAGATGCCTCCATCTAGAATGTACGGAGGGGCGGGGTCTTTTCCCGAGGTGCCAATGATGTCAAGTGGTTTTCTTTTCACTGATGAGGTTTTTAATTATAGGGTTAATAATAATTCTCCCTCACAGACCTCACACGAGCATAGAAAATGTCTCAAAATTACCACAAGGTCTATGAAAGGGCGACACATGGCCTCGCTCTTGGAGCATCAGGGCTAAATGGGACCCACTATCCGGTTGCAACCTCCTATTTTCTTGGGTTTTGATTGGTTGTGGCTTTTCAAGGTGCTGAGGTGGATTTTCAACGCTTGATTGAATCAATATGAGTTGTCTGACTTTCCAAGTCTGTTCAGCATCAACGGTACAGTTTCAAAGAAATTACCAATCATCCGTGTGACGAGATTTCACACTTTGAAGCTTATTTTATTAATGGATCGAGCATTTTATAGGATTTTCTCTTGATTTTCTCTAGTGTGTGAATGATGCCCTCCTGATAGAAGCAATTATGGTGGCTACGTCAGCCACTTATGGCTCAAATGCTTGTTTTGCATTCAAGCAATTAATATCCCTCACACCAATTCACTCTATAAATGCTTGTTGAAGTGACCCAATGTTATCATTATATTTTTTGATTTGTTTTGTTTGCAAGTGGTGGTTATTCACCTATATTATGTGAAGCTATGGATAAATCTATAAGGTGTAGGAGTACCCAAGTAGGATCCAAGAGGTCGCTAATTAAGAAGGAGCAACCTACTCCAAGAACACCTGAGGTCACTACTAAGTATGCTGGAAAAAGGCCAGAGCGTTGTGCATCCCCTATGTTAATTTCATCAGATTCTGATGATAACAGGTCTGAGACTAACTCGCATTATCAGTGTTACCTGGTGGCTTTGACTGAGCTCATGGGAGTGAACGAGGAGGTCCTTGTAGTCAAACCAATAACTGCACTGGTACTAGGCCAAGTTGTTGGATGTGGCACTGATGTGGCTAGAGGAATGAAGGTGGTTTCGCTTTTGACTGAAGCAATAACTCAAAGCGGTCGCTTGTACCAGGGCCGTGTGTCTACTTAGTGGTCGCTAGTGTTGGGTCTATTGGCCGGTGTTTTTTCTGGTGTTTCATCTTGTTGATGTGGACGTGTGCGTGCCTAGCATGCTTTTTGTTTTTCTCCGACTGGTTACTATGTAACCATTTTTTGATTCCTCAAATCATGCACCTTGTTATCCAATGATGAGGAATGTGAATTTGAAATTTCATTCTAAATGAAATTCAATTTTGAAATTAACAATGTAGCCTAATGCTTTGTTGCTCTCCTGTCCTATAAAGGATATTTCATGACTCATTGTTATGGTCGAGATTTTGGATCCATAAGGTTTTGAGTATGTGCAGTTAGTTTTACTGTAGGATTTTGAAGGCATTATTTAGGAAATCATTCTGGGTCAGGAATAGTATGAAATAAGTATGCTATACTTTTGTAATTACTGATATCGAAAGAAATCTAAAAGAATTAAGACAATTTTCTCTCCTGTGTATGTGTCATGAATTATGAATGGATTTATCGAGGGTTTTTCATTCAATTTCAATGGTGTATTTGAAAGTGTGACTTGTTCTCTTGTTTTAACTTAATGATTTAATCAAATGCTTGAAAACAAATTACATGTTTATGGTCATGTGCTCATGATTCACTAAGGAGTATTGTTTTAATATACTAAAATATCTCATAGTAGCAAAGCATTATGGTGATAAGTTCATAATATCTTAATTATGTTTTATATGACTCCCAACCAATGAATGAGGCACTGGATAGTGTCGGTAAAATTATTTTAGGTGTAGGACTGTGGCTCTAAGCATGGTGATTCAATATCTGAAAATTTTAACAAATATCAATCGCTATCTCTTTTGAGATATAAATCTTATGATAATTTTCAGTCTCTTTGCTTTAGGACATCTATTATTATTCTTAGGTTTTAACACAACCAGGGTAATTTTTGTCTGATTGCATGTGTGGGGACTACATTTGTAAGAAGAAGTGTTTGTATCATTCATAGAACAATCGTATGAACACGTGAAGGTTTACCCACCTTGGTCTCACAGAGCCAAAAGTGTAGGAGATCTTAGTCTTTGACTAAATCTCATTAGTTGGCCACTAGCCTTTGTAGTTCTTTATAATAGAGGTTGGCTACCTCTTGGATAATTGCAAATCCTCTATGGAAAAAACACCAACAATATCCATAATTCGTATTGACCACATATTGTCCTAACCAATTAGGACTGAGCTTTCCTTTTTCAATGTAATCGACAATAGTGTTCCATTGGTTTTCATATAAAACTAAATCACCCTTGTAAAATGTCTGAGGAATGACACCAATATCATGTTTATGTTGTAATTTCTTAGTGTAATCCTAAAGATGCTCGAGAGTGTTAATGTGTTTCTCATCAAGTAGTTCAAGTTGATGTAATTGGTGTTGCTTATAGGTGTCATTATTGACAAGACCCTGGAGAGCAATCCACAATGTGGGGATTTCTAACTCTAAAGGTATGATAGCCTTAGTACCATAGGCAAGGTTGAAATCTATATTTCTCATAGAAAAGCGAACACTTGTGTGATAGGACCATAATGCATATTGCAATTGTGTATGCCAATCTTTTTGGTTTAGATTAACATTTTTCTTGATGATTTGTTCAAGGATTTTATTAGTGCTTTCGGCTTGACCATTATATTTTGGGTAGTAAGGTGTTGAAAATTGATGTTGAATATGAAAGGTCTCTAGGAACTTCTTCACATCATTATTTTTTAATGGTGTTCCATTGTCTAAAACTCATGCGGAAGGAAGTCCAAAGTGAGCGATAATGTGTTCCAATAAGAAATGACATATCACATCAATAGTTGTGGATTGGAGAGGAAAAGCTTCTACCCATTTGGTAAAATAGTTAGTAACAATAATGATAAACGTATGTCCATCAAAAGAAGGTGGTGAAATTTTTCCAATTAGATCCAATCCCCACACAGAGAACGGCCTAATAGGGATTTGGCCACGGAGCTCAGAAGTGGGAGCATGAATCAAATTGCTATGTTCTTGGAATT